>VRYO01000100.1:12109003-12193543 GCA_009812075.1 Sialia sialis | reverse complement strand
GCGGGGCGGGCGGGGGGCCGCTCGCTGCCTTCCTCGGGGCAGGCGGGCGGGCACGAGGGAGGGGACTCCGGCAGGGGCTGCCGTCGCCCGGGGCCGCGGTGACTCAGAGCCGGCGCGGCCGGGGGTGAGCTGAGGTCTGTTGTTGTGGGATTTTTTCCCTGGCAGGTTATAAATAGCCCCGCGCGGTGCCGTGTCACGGAAGGACAGCCTGGCCGGGCGCGGGCAGAGGCCGCCGGCGCGCAGCCTCCCCCGGCCGGCCGCCGCCTGCCCGCCCGCCCGCGGGCCCAGCTGCGCTAGCGCGGGGCCGCCCCCCGACTGACACACACACCGCCGGGACAGCCCGACACAGCCCGGCTCCGCGGGGACCGCCCGCCGCTCCTCGGCCCTGCCCCACCTCGCTCAGGCACCAGGGAAGATGAAGCCGGAACGAGGTAAACGGCTTATCAGTACATTTCTTTTTGTTTGTTTTGTCTGTCGGATTAGAAGTAGCCCGGTGTTTGTTTTCGGTGTTACCGCTCTATTTCCTTATGCCCTCCCCTGTCATTCCGGGGGCTGGGAAAGAATCCAGGTATTGGGGCTGCGCTTGGGAAATGCCGTGGGAGTGGGATGCGGAAGGTGCCCCGCGAAGGGGGGTTACAGCCCCGTGTCCTGCCTGCCCTTCGGCTTTCCATTGTCTTGGCTGGATGGAAGGCAGACAAACGCCGTGGCCAAGTGCTTTAGCTGTGGGAATGCTGCAGTTCGTGTGTCAGACACAGCCGGCTCCTTAGCACAGTCCTGCGGTGTTGGGGCGAGAGTCGGTCAAAGGCAAATCGGGCATCGACAGACAAAGCCAGCAGATGTACAGAAATGTCCAAATATAGCTGAAAAACATCCTGAAAATAACCATAACTTACATCTCTGGTGTTTTATAAACTGCAAGTGCTTTTTTTCCCCAGTTATAATGGAGATATTCTATAACAAGTGTGGTAAAATAGAAATTTTTCATGATTATTTGGTTACATCTTCTCGGATTACTGACATCTGCTTTTACAGAAAAATCAAGACGGCAGTCTACGTATATGTTTATAACACTTGAGCTCTTTCGCCGTATAGCAACAGCTGCTGATGCCCCTAGAGCTGGAAATATGTCATGACTTCTATTTTGATCCACAGGAGCAGTGATTATTGACTCATGTTAAAGCATGATATTTTTTTAAGACTCTTGAGTGCTCATCCTAGTATTCCGAATGTTAATTAAAAACAATAATCCATGTTTCCTAAAATTTTGATGATTCAGTTGATTATCTCGTTGCTTCCAGTTCAAAAACATGTTCTAATTCTGTTATAATCGCTTTGGTATTTTGAGAAACACTTTTATATAGCTCAGATACTCGTGTATTAAATGCTAACACTTACATGACATACACATCTTAATTAGTTTTGTTAATGACGTGTGCTAATAGCAACACTGCAGACATGATGGCTCAAGTGGATTTCTTGTCTATATGTGCTGCAAGGATTACATGGTGTGATGATAGCACAGATGGTATAGAAGCAATCATAAATTAATGGGGTTTTAGTACTATGGTTTTGAAGTGGGCCTTTCTCGTTGCTTTCCTCCTAGTTTCTTAACTGCTTAAACACTGCAGCAAGGCTGGTTTACTGTCAGGGTGAAATTAGATTTCAAAATAACCAGGTAAAACCCTAGTCAATATTTGCAGCTTTAAAATGTTCTGATCTAGCAGATCCATACCTTCATGACCTTTGTGTATCCCTTTCTTTAGTTTTTAGGCGGAAAGATTTGGAACACTGGAAGCATTTTCAGTTGCTGTATGATAAGTGATCAGATGCCTTTTTTAAAGCCAATCTGATATAGAGGGAACCAAATTTGTACAGAAAGCAAGTTTTTAGGTTGCTGGTGTATTTTTTGTGAGTTTTTTTCTTTTTTTCTCATAAGCTGGGAGATAATAAATTGAGATTCTTATACACTATAAAGTGTTTACCACAAATTGGACAAAATCCTTCAGAAGTTATGTCTTGAAATTCTAAGATAATCAACAAAAGTCTTGAAACAAATCATGGCTCTTGCCAAATGTGGGGGAGAGTATCTCCAGCCATTTTAATGGATCCCTTGGCTTAACTGTGTGCTAATAGAATAGATCAGTACCATGCACGAAGGGGGTTGTGAAAGTGCTGCCTAAATGCCACGTGTGGTCCGCAGAGGCTCTGAGGAGGCACGAATCATGCAAATGTTTACATGTGCTGCTTTCTGCATAGCAGCTGTACCACAGGACACAAGCAGTCAAGTGTGCAGTCACCTGCTTCCAATTGTCGCAAATTAATAGCAAGGGGCAGAGGACAAGCAGAGCACTCAGCTTGCCACAGGTTTCACTTCCCCACAGAGCCTCAAAATCCTGAGAACACTTAGTTCACACCCCTAATAAAGCATAAAGAAGCAGACTTTAAACAGGCTTGCAACGTGTTGGCTTTTTTTTGTTGTTGTTAGTACAAATAATTATATCAGAATCAATTGGGAGCAGAGGGATGCAGTTCTGGTTAGAATTTAACTCAGCACTGCACTGAAGACTGTAATGCCCAGGCACATTGGGAGAGGTTTAACCTTTGCTGAACTGCCAATAAGGTTCTTGTTATCCCCAGCAAAGATAAATGATGCAGGAGAAGAAAGAGGCGATCTAAATGTGCAGCTATTTTTATCAGTGGGGAAGTGTTACAGAATGTTTAAATTTAAGGAGGTGAGAGAGATGGACAGAAATGAAGAAAACATGGGGAATTGGCACTAAGGTACTTCCCCATAGGAGGGAAAGTTGGAGAATTGCAGTTATAGGTATGTAATAAGTGAGAGCAGTATGGAGGGGATGAAATATGGAGCTCTGCATAGCAAACCTGCAGAGCACCTCTGTGGATGAGGGAGAGTAGGAAGAGAGCTTTGAAAGTGCAGGTAAAAACGTAGTTACTCCTTTGCCATGCAGAGGCTCCGAGCATTCCCAGGATGTATCTCACCAGCATACTCAGGACATGGCCGTCAGGTGGGGTCTGAGTGTGGAAGGACAGGCTGCTCTGAGCACATTCCCAGAACTGTCTGTACTGAGTCTAGGGAATGCAGTAACTCAAATACTGATGGCTGCTGCTCAGCTGTATCTTCCCTGAGCTGCTGTTCTTAAAGTGAAGTGTTGAAGCATCTTAAAATACAGCAGTCATGTTTCTTCAGCTGAGGCTTCACTGATGCTAGAGAGAAGAATTATCTCCCTTTCTTACATACAGTGTTTTGGAGTAATGTTTGAGTTTGGGGTTAGTTTTGTTTAGTTGGGTTTTTTTCTTTTTTTTTTTTTTTCTTTCTGCAGTAACAACATATCAGGTTACCTGGCTTTGATCCATGATATCATCACGATTTGGTTTCTGCAGTACAGCTGCCTAGTCAGCTGCTTCGTGCTGCATGTTTGGACTGCTGTTTCCTTTCTCAAGTACAGAGCTTTGCTCTTGCTTCTATTGAACTTCGTTCTAATGACTTCTGGTTGCTTCAGCAGTTTATTGAGTTTGGAAGACAGAATAAGACTTTGTAGCATAGTGCTTGCAAAGTTTTCCAGCTCAGCTTTGTTCATAAACTGTATAAACACACTGTTTCACCATCAGCCTTAATGAAAACATTGCATAATGTCAGAGTGATAGCTTGCTGCCAAACTCAGAAAGCTCGTTATGTACTCTTAGAGTACACTTGTACTTAGAGCACAACTGGAAAAAATCTTGTGGTTTAAATGAATCTACAGTATAGTCATATTTTACTGTGGAAATGTTACAAGGCATCAAAAGTTTTACTGTAGTCTAAATAGCTGTGAGCTCCTTCCTCTTCCCTCCCCGTCATTGCATGAATGATCAGTTAAAGGAGGAAGACAGCCTTGTTTGTCTCTAAATGCATGCTGGCTGGTTTTTATTGCCTTATTCTAGTTTTTTCTTAGTTTATTGTCTTCCTTTGTTTATTCTTCTATGTGTGTTCACTGTGTAGAGACTATTTTGTTTTCACTTACAAATTAAACAAAAAGCAGTGCTCTCTTACTTTCTGAAGCATTAATTCCCTCCTTGAGATGATCCTAATTTACAGAAATTACTTTCTGTCTACAGGAGAGGAACAAGCAG
Source organism: Sialia sialis (assembly GCA_009812075.1). Taxonomy (NCBI): domain Eukaryota; kingdom Metazoa; phylum Chordata; class Aves; order Passeriformes; family Turdidae; genus Sialia; species Sialia sialis. The sequence continues at coordinate 12,189,412 of VRYO01000100.1, read as the reverse complement.
TCTGAAGATGGTATTTTGTCTTCTCCTTCCTTCTTTGCAAGTCAAATTTGGATATGTGCCTCTGGGTCTGTTTGTAGCAACCGGGTTTAGGGACTTCTGCCACATTACTTGGGTTGGTATAGAAAGAAGTAACTCTTGTTTCAGCAAAAGTGTGTTTACTGTCTCCTGACATAGCTGAAGCATTTTGGGATGTATCTGTGGGGAAAGCTGGAGGAGAGATTAATGAACAGCTGTGGAATTTAGATTGTTAGGAGGAAGGATGAGGATGCATGGGACTGGGGGAAGTGAGCTGAACCAGTGTGTTCAGTTGTGGAGTTGGTTGTTAATTTAGGAGATGTGGGTAAGGCCCTTGTTTTTTTTAAGCATAAAATATGCCCTATATTAACTGGGGAAGATGTCATGGAAAACTTTCTAGTAAGGATGATGTGCTACAGAGTATGCAGATTAGGAAGTGAAAATATATGTCGAAAAAGGATGAGTTTTGTTTTGGTGTCCTGTATCGAACTGTGATACAGACACTTTAATTCTGTAGTATCTTCGCAGTGAAATGTCACAAAGCACTTAAACTTTTCCATGGCAGAATGATGTAGCCAGTCAACAAAGTAATAAACTGGAAATGAGCTGCTTCCTGCTCGAGGAGTTGTCACTGCAAAGGCGTTTGGGCAATGCTTGGGGCTGGTTTGCCGCAGGTAAGTGCAGGTTGGGTGCTGATGAGCTGGGCTGACGCTGTGCCTGCCCCAGGAAGCCCCCGGGTGAGCAGGCTCTGCCACGTGCACTGAGCTGCGTGTGCCGGGAGCCTGCTCCTGCCTGCATTGCTGTCAGATTAACCGGCTGATTCTCCAGGAGAGAGAACCTGCAACTGTTCAGGGTGAGAAACCCCACCAACCCAACTGACAGGTACTGCGCTCAGATTCCATTTGTGAGGCGTGCTGCCATCCTGCTCTAATCTTTGGGGGAGTAGATTTGTCCTGATAACTGATGATATATAGATACAGGATGCGAGTGAACAGGAACAGAAGCCTTTTCTTTTTAATTGAGGGTGGAGTCTAGATGCTTTCAATACAGCTCTGTCCTTGTACCAGAAAAATGGCAAGATAAACTCTTTATTAAACTTCTCTCTCAAACACTTAAGTTGGAAGAATTCTTAGCTTTTAGGTACTTAACTTTTTAAAAACTTTAGGCACAAAAAAATTTTAAGTATATTGAGTTGTAGAATGGAAAGTCTCAGGTTTTAATTTGATAGGCCAGCTCTACAGTTTTCTTACCTCTTGTGCAATTTGTACCTAGCTATTGACAGCAAGGCGAGTATTCCTGCTGTAGAAATATTTCTTGGGTTGGAAGGATGCTTTTATCATTGTTCAGCAGTGAGAGTTCATGGCATACTTGTTTCTCAGAGAGAACCGTCCTAGCAACAACTTTGCAATTTTTTTGTAGTTTGCTTGGTGTTGTTCATCCTAGCTGCCTTTAGCTGTTGCTAAAACAGATGCTGCTGGAGTGGCATTTAGATGGATATTTTGGGCATTGTGGCTATGCCAAGCCCATAGGCTTGCAGTATATAGACTGACCCTTCTGACCATATTCTTTACTTGCTCAAGTGAGAAACTTGGGCATGCTAGAGCAGATGCCTGCAGTGAAACATATTAGGTTGGACTTTGTTAAGGGCAGTGTTGACACTATTATTGGATCTGAGGTCTGCCAGCTTCTAAATGTTTTTAAAAATAAGCTAACATTTATAAATACAGATTCTCATGAGAGACTAGTTTGCTGCCAAATGAAATTCTGCTTATTAAAATTAGAAGTCTTCTGTGAAAACAGTTACTGACGAGAACAAACCAGCTATATGATATTTGTTAAAAGAACTTGTTCTGTCTGCTCCACTGTTTATAAAATGTTTCTTTGTTATTGTGACAAACTTCTACTTATAGCAGCCATTTACTGGTGGAGAAATAGCCATAACCTTTTATCTTCTCAGCAATGGGTTTAAGGTAACAGTCTGGCTATTCTTTTAGTCCATAAGGTCTTTCAGCTTAACTATAACTACAGTAGTAGTTATCTCCATTCCAATGTGATACTTGACAAATATTTTTCTTTATTTTTGAGCATTTCAAGGAGGTGGTAACTTTTTGAGTCTTTGCAGGTCATTTAAATTTAATGCATAGACAGAAGCCAATTTTTAAGTTAAAATTGTTTTAGAAGTGCATGTCCAGTTGCATGGTTACCTTTGTGCTACCAGTACTGAAACTCAAGTAGGCAATTAAGGATGAATGCGAATACAGAAGAGTGCCTCTTGCACCTGGGTACATAGCTGGACTTTGGAAAACTTTGCTTTCATTACCTATTCCTTTTTCTGCTGATCTTGTGCAGGGTGGCATGACTATAGCTACAAGCACATAGCTGAGGCCATGTGAGTTATTCTTGTTCTGCAATCAGAAATGTACTGAGATTGGAAGAGATGTTTTTTTTTTATAAACAGTATAATTGAGTTGTAAGTTATGAAAGTTCTCCATCTTTTTTTAAACAATTCAGAGTTAATCTGACCAAGTCAAAAACAACTTACTTGTAGTAATACATTTCCTTCTATGTTAAATGGCCCTGGCTAGTTATTTGGCTAGTGATTTTTTCATGCTGGCTTGGAGGCCAAAGCTGGTTCAAGTTGCTGTCTGGGATGGTATTACAGCATCACATTGACTCAAAATGCAAAGATGTAACAGGGGTAGCATGAGGATATTCTTGGGGATAATTTGGAGAGGAAGCTGTGTGTGCAGCTGAACACACAGGGAGGAAAGCACTCTGTATACATGAAATACAGATGACACTTTCATGTCTGTGCTGATTGTAAGAGTCCTTATAATGAACAAAGGCAAACAAAATATTCTCATTGAGAAATGCTCTGAACAACGTTGTTTCTTCAAGAGCAGTAAGGGGAGATCTTCCCCCCCATACACATTTGTTTTGGTTTGACCGCTTTTCTATATGCGGACAGGCATGCAATCTCTGTCCAGGTATGTAGTACCCGGAACCATGGGGCAGTTAGACTTCCCTTTTACCAATGATCAGTGGTAATTTCCCAGACCTGTTGGCTTTTTCTAAGGAAAAGAGCAAGTTGGATTTTCTTCTGAGGCATAAAAAAGGGAGAATATATCTGAAATAAGGACTCTCTGGTTGCACATGAGCAATATCATCTGCTTTACATTACACCAGTTAACGATATTTTTTCCATTAAGATCCCTGGGAACCAGGTTGGTTAGTAAGTCTATTTTGGATAGTGAACTACTTCAGAGAGTGTAGGAGCAGGTGACTACTTGTGGTAGTTTAACCTCTTAATGGTGCTTGCTATGTTGTTCTGGTTTGGAGGACAGGTGTCTGCTGGGAAAGGTAGGAGCCTCTCTTTGAAATGGAGAATATAAACCCCCTCCCTCCTAATTATTATAATTTTAAAATTAAGGGCTTTCAGGCAAAGAGATTGGAATAGGAATAACAGTTCTTTATTAGGAAAATTAAAATAGAAATACAGCACTACAAAGAACAAACCCAAAACACTGGCAGAGTCAGAATCCAAGGTGATACCCCCTCAGTGAGGGTATTGCTATCAGTGCCATTCAATGGTGGCTGCATCCTGTGACAGATGTGGTTCTGTTGAAGCAGTACTCCTGTAGAAGGGTGCAGTTTCTCTCTGAAGGTCTAGTGATGATGTGGAAAGGTCTGGTTTTCCACTGGGATCCAGTGGAACAAGAGCCACCTTGGTATTCCAAATCTCAGTTTTTATCTTGTAGGAAAGGCTTGACTCTTCTCTCTGGCCAGAGCATCTCCCAATGGGATGCAGTAATTTTATCAGTGTACAGTGAGACCCAATGGGCCATTAGCAGAAGATACCTCCCTGGAGGAAGGATGGGTTGTGAAAAGGTAAGAACACTGCCCCACCTGGTTTCAATGGATGGCCCATTAGCAGAATATCTCCCATGGAGATAAGGATCACTGCCCCACCTGGTCACAACAGATGATAGAATAGATACTTTTGGGCATGTCCTGCATTGCAATCCAAAACACAGGGATGCAGAGATTCCTTTTGTCCCTGAGAGCCTTCCGGGATTTCTAGGACATTTCACACTTCTCTGTACTGCAACACATCAAGCTTCTTTCTCAGGATGCTGTGCAAGTACCATCTTGTTGTTTTGTATAATGGGGGCAGGAAGGGCAAAAAGAGAGAATTGAAGGTGGCAAATATTATCCCATATCTTTGGAGGTGGTAGAGTGGCAGCTGGTTTCTCCTGAGGGACAAGGGAAGGAGAGGTGCAGGAAGAGCTGCTGTGGTTAGCACGCTTTTTTTCAGAGCAATGGGAAGCCCTTCTCCCCTGCCAGGTATTGTTCTCCTTGATTCCCTGCCAGGGCACCAGCCCAGCAACGCAAGTAAAACAAACCATGGCTCAAACTCCCAGGCAGGTCAGCAAGTTTGGTGGAAGGCTTTGTTTTCAGACTTAGGGGGGCAGAAAGGGTGTGTAAGAGCAGTATCTGAGTAAATGTCTGTGATGGCTATTGCCATAACTCTGTGTTAACAGCGAGTAAAGTTCTAATGTGTTGGGCTGAATTTTTTTTTTTTTTTTATGAGCAGTTTTCTGTAAAGTCACAATTACTGGTGCATTTCCTTTGTGTATTAGATCGGACTCTTTAAAACTTCTGAATCTTCAAGACTTTAGTTTACTTGTTTTTTATTTTTAAAATTTTGATTAAGTAGGTGAATTGAGGGTAGGTGAGAAGAAAACAGTTGCATAAAGGGAGGAATTTCAGTAACTGCTGCAATGATGTGGAATAAAAGAAATTTCCTATCAATAAGAACTGAACAGGGACAAAACTGAAGATCAGCATGGACTGTGAATGCAGTTAGGTGGAAGGGATTGATATCAACACATGCTGCTCAAAGGTAAACCCTTTTTTCTCTGCTCTGAATGTCTTTAAAATTGAGCTTTGGGTATATTTTCTATGCAAGTTTTCCCACTTCAGTTGCCTGTTAGTGAAAAGTATGACTTTGTTTTAATTTGAGGGGGAAACAGCTTCTTCCTTTTGAAGCACATGCTATTTGAATCGCCAGAGGAATTTTGTTTACCGTGGGGAAACCAGGAGAAACAAAGTGTCTGGAGAGCTAGAATGGGAGGCTGGGCCTGGCTAATGGTCCCTAGCATAGCTGTGCTGGCAGCAGTGCTCACGGTGTGGCTGTACACCGTGCAATGCAAACAAGGTGTGGAGGACCCCTCTGAAGAGTCTGCTGGTAAAAAGTGGAGTAGAACCAAACAGCTAGGTCATGCAGGTGAAACAGGAGGAGTAGTTCATAATACTGGAAATGTTTGAAGGCAAAGTTCAGTGTAAAACTGCTAGAATGCACACCTGGCTCCTCTTGCACCAAGCAGTTAAATTCACTGAACTTGGCCAGTCATGACTGGCTGTTGTTTTGCTGTCTTTGGATGTTTCCTATGAGAGTCTTGCTGAATTAACAACTTTGTATGAGAAAGTATTTTGGATCCACCAGAATTATGGTGCTTGATGTGCACTGTATGTTCTTTCATCCCATCCACATGCTGAGTGGCCTTTTATAAATAAATGTTTTAGAATGCTTTTTTTAAGCTGGTGGAATTCATTTTTGTGTAGGTTTCTAGTATGAAATTTGAGCAGCTTTGTTACACTCTGATTTTTATTTTATTTGGTTTTAATTTTTGTTTGATTTAAAAATCACAGTGTGACTGTTAGCATCTGATCCTTGTGGGCCTGTTAGCATCTGATGCTTTCAACTTCCCTAGATGTAATGTAGACTTCACATCGCCTTTCTCACTCAAAAAATTTGAGTTTCAACATTACTAAAGGAAAGCTATACATGGAATGTGCGCGGTATATCTAACCATCTCTTTAACATGCATTGCAAGCATCGAGAACTGACCTCAGCTTTGTTCTGAGGAATCGAGCATCTGTACTGGGAGAAGGGGAATAAGACTGTATACATCAGAGCACTTGGTGGTTTTGTGTTCTGCAAATTAGTAACTCAATCCAAAATGTTTGTTTCAAGGAAGTGATGTGTTAGTAGAAGAGTATTTTTATTTTTAGCTTGTCTCCATGACTAGGCTGTGTAAACATAAGGTGCTGTGGAGTCACTTAGGCTTTGCTCCTTAGGGGTCACATGCCCACCTTGCTTTTCCTGCACAGGCAGGGCTGGAATCTGAACTGGAGTGTTTTTCTGAACTGGCTCATTACTAGACATCCTGTGCTTTGGTATGACCCTTCAAAGGTTGAAGTTGAGTGGTTTTTATTAGGTAGGGATGATGCCAATTACGTCTATTGGCAAGTGTGTCTGAATTGGTGTAATTCACTTGATATTGAGATGAACCATACTTGGCTCTGATTTCCTGCTTTATGGAATGTGCAGGACTGCTTACTCCCAAATTATTGGGATAAAATCCATTGTTATGAAGACCTCATGTTTTTTTATTTTTAGAAGTGCTATTCCATTTGTGGCAGAAGTTGGATTAAAGTACCACCTGGTTATCTTGATTATTGCTTGTTATTTTGCATAGTGTTAGGACTATGAGGATAGTAATAGTATTTGAAGTACTTTGAGGTACTTTATGGTGATGAAGGACGCAGCCTAGGATAAAGTCCTGTGTATACCCCTGTGAGCTACCTTATTATCATGTAAAGTATCTTGTGCCTCTGGAATTTGTGGAAGCATAAAAGATCTAATAAATGAGCAATGCGCTTTATGGTAGGTTTTGTTTTGGTAGAATTTCTAATTAGTTTATAAATTCAGCATGTTATTAGGCCAGATGCCTTCACTTCTGGGATGCTTGTCCTCGAACAGGCACAGAGCTCAGGTCTGTCTATCTACAGCTGGTTTAGGACTGTAAGGTTAAAAGCTGGAGTGTCAACAAGCTGTCCTGCTTTTACTGTATTTGAAGAATATCTGATGTGAAAAGGATCTTCGTGGTTGCACTGCAGAAGCCCAGTGTGGGGAGACTGTTCAGGAGCAGTATGGTGGGTAGGTATGCCCATCATCTAGAAAACAGCTGCTCATCACTGAAACGTTGTTAGTTGGCTTGTAAGAACAGCTGGTGGCTCCTGAATGCTGTCTCTGCTGGCCCTGGTGGGAATTGACTCGGGTGTTGTAGGTCCTGCCTCTTGTTAGCAAAACCTCTAAACATACCATGTTTACTTAAGTGATAAATATTCCTCTCATCCCTCCCATCCCTCTTGTAGATACTGAATAACTGTTGCATAGAAAAAACTGAGTAGTCTTCTCAAATGCTAGGTAGTTGCTTGATTTAGAAAACCTGAAATTGCTTTTTCAGACAACTGTGTAAATGACTGTTTTTGTAGAAGTAAATGCTCCATGAAGGAAAAAATACTTGGAAAGCAAACAGGTGAAATATACAGGAAGCTTGAATGTCAGTGACTAATGAAATGGTATATTTTGCGTCTAACTCTCTGTAAGGCACTATCTGTATGTGTGATCTCTAAATGGGCCAGCTACTAAAAGGTATCTGACCTTCCTTGGATAAAATGTCTACTTAAAAAACTTGTATAGACCGTGCTTTCTTGCAACCACAGCTAAATGATATTGGTATATAAAATGTGGTGGGGGGGAAGTCATTTTGAGAAGTGGCATGTGTTCCATGCTCTTGAATGGGTTAGTGACTGGTACTGGATTTTACATGTGGTTGTGTAGTCTCGTTTGATTCAGACTTTTCATAGTTTCATGGTATCTAATTACAGAACAAGGGTTTTAGTCTTGCTTTGTGATGTGGTTAGGCTGAGAGTGAGATAGGTTTTGTTTTTTTGCACTGATTATGTTAATATGGTGACTGTCATCTGACTTTAATACTTGTAAATACGTCAGAACTGGATGAAGTTGTTTAACGTAGCCAGTACGTTGTTTAGACTACATCTAGAATAGTACATGCTGTTTTGAGACGACTCTTTTAAAACAACCTCATAAATTAGTCCTCAAAAAGGCCCATTACAAATACTGAAGTAAGAACTATTTAATAACAATACTGAAGTAAGAAGCAGTGCAAGGAGAGCTGGTGCGAGATCCTGCTCCCCCCGTGTGCTCCAGGAGGGTCGGAGGAATGAGGCAGCCGAGCCACTCCCGAGCGGCTGAGCAGTGGAAAAAAGAGCAGTGGGAAGTTGGCTGGTGCTGGCTGGCAGGAGCACGGGCTGGCGGCTTTTTCCACTCCAGATGTAAATATTCATCACCTCACAGACTGCAGCTCGGGCTGACTCTTGGGAGCGGTGCGGGAGCATTCCGTGTGCGGTGCCAGCGCAGGGACAGACTCTGGGCAGCTGCTCCGAGATGTTTGCTGGTGCGGGGAGCGCAGTGCCCTCCCCGGAGCCGCCGGCCGGGCCCCGCCATCCCTTGACATCCCCTCCGAGGGGGCCCCGCAGGGCGCTCCCGGCAGCGCCGGTTGTGGCCGAGCCGCGCCGCCCCGGTGCCGGCGGTCCGTGCGGCCGCGGGCCCGCCCCGCTCACCTGGCGCGGCCGCGGGGGCCGGGCCGTGCCGGGCCGAGGGGGCCGGGCCGGGCCGAGGGGGCCGGCGCTCGCCCGGCGGGGGCCAATGGGCGGCCGGGCCTGTTGCTATGCGCGCCCCTACTCTGCCTCCTTTGTGGAGGATGCCGTGGCCACCCAGCCGCCCGCGCCGGCGCTGCGGGGCTCGCTGCGGGAGCGCCGGGCCAAGCGGAGAAGGTGTGTACGGCCGGGGCCCGGCCCGGCCCGGCTCGGCCCGGGGCGCCGCGGAGGGGGCCGGGCGGAGCGGCGGGGGGAGGCTGCAAGGCCGGTGGCACCGGCCCCGACAGACTGCCCGGGCGTGAAACAAGTTCCAGCTGTGTAACTCCGAGTGCTCGGCAGCTGTTGGCGGTGTGTGTCTGAGAAAGGTGATTTGAAATCCACCTATGCTGAACTGTACCAAAGTTTGCCTCTCCGGTAGAGTCTGTAAACAGCTCCTTTAGAAGCCCAAACCAGACATTCTTCCTTTCCTTCCGTGTACTGAGCCTATGAAAGACCTTATTTCTGTGAGTTGGGGGTTGGTCTTTCTTCTTCCTTTTTAACCTACCCTTAAAGGAAAGTAATGGACAGCCTGGAAATTAACTCGGTTAATTCATTTGGTTGTTGGGGCACGAGAGTATTAAATGTCCTGGATCAGGAGGGGTGAATTTTTAAGCCTTAAAAGTGAGACGTGTAATTAAGTGTCAGATGTGCTAACAGTTGTAGTTAGTGTAGCCATATGTAACTGTTTGACTCTTTATTGTTATGAGGAAAAAAAACAACCTCTTCCCCCTCCCAAAAACACCCCGAAGCTTAACTGAGTTTCTTCTGCGCCTTGTTATGTAGGTCAAGTTTCTCTCTTCTCTTTTTTCTTTCCTCCAGCAGGAGGAAACTATTACAGTATTTTGATTTCTGCTAGAAACAATGCATGAAACATTATCAGACCTTTGCCACTACTTGTTTGTCTTGGGGCAAATGAAGCTGATGTAAATATGTCAGCTTTGGGGGCAATAAAAATATGTAATTTTAATTAGCATCTTACTGGTTGCTCAACTACATGGTATAAAAAGCTAATTAATATTATACTGAACTCAATACAAAATTGAGGATTATCCATTACTTTTTATGCAAACTTTTTCTCTAAAAATGTGAATATTGCTCTGACCAAGTACTTGCATAAATATATGTGTATATATCCTGTGTCTGGAGCTTGTTGATTTTCTTCTGAAAAGTACAGGAGCTCTAATCTAAGTGAGCTTACGGACATTGGATGCCTGCCTCCTGGCATGGCAGGAGGAATCATTCCACTAGTGCACTCCCATGTTTTGTGTGGGAATATTGTCTTTGAATCACTGAAGCATTGCTTTGTAAAGTAGTAAGGAATTTTTGAGTGAACAAAGTGAAATTTCATCATTACACAGATTAAATTTTAAGTATGTGAGTCTGCCATTTTGCTATGTGGAAAATTACCATATATTAGGGAAGAGGGAGGCAAATGAGATTCTTGGCTGAAATTCTGTTAAGCCTTTCAGTTTTGACCCTATGTAATATTTTATTATTTGGAGTACCAGAAGACTATTGCAGCTTTAATAACATGAATTACAGTGTGGAAACTTGTAAATAGTTGAATTGTGCTGCATGACACAGTTGAATTCTAAAACTATCAAAAATGTTCTTTTGTTTTATGCATTCAAAATTCCATAGTAGGCTCTGGTGTCCATTTTAAAGTGTGCAGTCTTTTACACAGCTTGAGAGTTGTAATGTCCTCATTTATCCTCCCAAATAAAATTTAAAAACAATTTTATGGGCCTGGCCCCTCTCCCAGATTTTTTTTTTAGATGGGAAGCATATATTGTCTCTTTTGTAACTTTTTTACTTTTGCAGGTTACTGTTTAACCATTTAAGGGCAGGCGTTGTAGGTGAAGGTTAATACCTTTGGAAAAATGACCTGAGGAGCTTCATGCTGCTCCACCATCATCAATTTCGTCTCCCAGAGCTCCTTGCATTTCTCAGGAAGAAGTACAGTGTCTGCCTTTGGTCTTCTAGCCTTATGTCTCTCCCTCCACCCCACCCTCTGAATAATCTGGACTGCAATACTGAAACCTGCTGAAGCTGGAGGTAGCCTTGCTAGCTAGGAGGAGGATTTTGGGTGGTCAAACGTGTTCTGACAAAGTTCCACAAGATAAATTACCCACCACTTAGATGACAATGAATGGTTTGTAACATCAAAGTTTTGGGAGATCAAGTAGCACAAAGAGAAGATGAATACAATAAGAAACTTCAGTGGAAGAGGTCAGATGTTATGAAAATAGTTTGCTCTGGGCTTTTTGTTTTGTCTTTTTCTGTATTTCAGATAAAATAATGGAATTCTTAATCTGCATTCCTCACCTGAGGACACTTCCTAACAAGTCCTGTGCTTTTTTTTCTCCGGTGTGCTTTTTTAATTACCCTGATAGCTAGTTCTGTTCTAGCAGCAGTGCTGCAGAAGTCTTCAGCTTGTAGGTATGATTTCTAACTGACATGATGTTGTAATAAAGTTGTAGGAATATCAGCTCCTACTTAACCTGCATACTATAATGTTTAATGTCTTGTCCATTAAAATAAAATGATTGAATTCTTGAGTGTTTCTATCTGTTCTCCCTGCGAATGCTCTTTAAAAGCTTTATTATTATTAGTGCATTTGCACTCTTAGGTTTGTTTTTAATTTTCTTGTTTTTCAGGTATTTTGGAAAAAAAATTGCAGTTCAGTGGCATTAGTAGGTGCCTTGCATGTAGGCAGAAAAATGTACTTAACAGTTCTTCCCCATGACTTATTTATTTATTTATCTTAAGCTTAGTTATGCCATCAGTGTTCACGTACTTGTTGGAGTTGAACCAAGCCTCTCAAGTTGATGTGGTCTGATGATAGTCAGAAAGCTGCCCTGGATGTACTTCTCCAAGCTTTCACATGTGAAGCCAAAGATCTGTAATGGAGAATTTTCCTGAACATCCTGAAAGGAAAACCTTTTCAGGAACTTCTAGACTGTTCAGTTGCATCATTCTCCTTGGAACAAGAAGTAGACACTGGGTTGCTCTGGGTCTCTAAACCCCAGCATTATATCAGAGCCATCCTATGCATTTGTGGTTGTCTCTACCAAATCTCTCATCTTCTTAGTCTGAGAAGGCATCTCAGCCTGTGCTGTCTCTGCTGTTTCTGAGCCATGTTCTGCTGCACTGACATTGCTTGTGCATGTAACAGACTGCAGTACAGGTCTGCTTGTCATCATGAAAGACAGACCAGCCTGGAAAATACTGTCTTGTTATTGGGATGTGTGATTTAGTCTTCTGGTGGCCTGCTACTCTTTCCATATTCCACATAAGTATTTTTCATAATTTTCTTCCTCCTTATCATTTTGGAGGCTCTAAGTTTTGCTGGCTGTACCTGTGAACAGAGTGCTCTTAGCATATGTTTGGGTGTTAAATGACTGAAACAAGGGCTTCCTGCTGAAGGCCTGTTCCTAGCCCTTCATAGTACTGATTTTTTTTTTTTTTTTGGTGAAGTAGTTTTAGGAACAGTAAAATAAACAGATGCATTTTTCCCTTTTGTCACTGTACAGCCTCCCACTCTCTTCTGAGGGTGTGATAAGTGAGGAGCAACAAGAGTGGCCTGCTTTCCTAGGATGAGATTCAGGGACATTATTTTTCTTTAGGTCATGCAGATTTAAATGAAGATAGTTGAGTCAAGATAAGGAAAAATGCTTTTAACTCTGAAATTCTAAGCTTGGAAATGGATTACTAAGTTTTTGTTTTCTTCATGTATGCAGCATGTAGACAAACATTTCAGATTCTCTGAGGATAAAAGGTAGTATTTACTTGTTAGCAACACATGGTTGAATGATGCCATTTGTCCTCTGAAATAAAATTACAAATTTTTTCTTTACAATATCAAGAAGGTGAGATAAAGAAGATTGAGGGATGCTGTGGAACTTGGGGAAAGATAATGTATAGTGGAGTGTACTTAAATGGGAGGAATACAGTCTGTCTTGGAGTTCAGCCACATCATCTACTGTCTGATGAAATTATTTTCAAATTGATGGCTAACAATTTAGCTGCTGCTTCTAGAGGTTGGTGTCTGCATAAATGTTTGCTTTTTCCTTGGTGAGAAAGGAGAATATTGGCCAAGTTGAAGTAATGGTGGTCATCTTACCTGAAGGATAACTGAGCCCTCAGATGAATTTCCACATTAATTATGAGATTTTCAAAAGGGTTGAAGGTGGGGAAACTTCAATAGCAAGCACCAGTGCTAACAAGCAAGACTGTTGTTGAATAGTTAATAACAGATGGCTGAACTTCTGATGCAAATGATGAGACAGAACAAGAGAAGTTCTCTGCATCCTGACCCAGCAACTCCTCACTAATGCCATGGCAACTAACATGTTTTACTCTCCAGTTTTAGCAAAGTGTATGAAACTCCAGACAACTTGTTAGTTTTATGACTTTAAAATAAATTTTAAAAGGCAAAGCAAACCAGCTGGAGATAGAGAAAAGGTAAACTAAGAGAAAGTGGATATGAATTCCTAGAGGCCTTGTGTATTCTAGTTCTTATAACATCTTTCTAAAATATCTAAAGTACTGTATACTTTGAAATACTTTGGCGGTTAAAACAATAGTTTGAATGCAAAAGTTTATAATCTGAACAGCTCTTTGAATCCTTTCTATTTAACTTAACATGAAAGTTACCTCATGCAACTTGAATGGCAGTGCAAAGGGGAAAGGGAGCAGGTGCTAGGAAGCTTTCTCCATTGGATCTGGGCATTGTATAGGTGAGGAGGAGGCTGTGGTCAGAGAGGTGGATGTGACTTCTCATCTGACTCACATGTGCAGCTGAGGTGCTGGCCTTGGGCTGTGTGAGCAGGATTCTGGAAGCACCCAGATAGTCTTATTTTTATAGGGAGGTTATTCTATAGGACCTGTACCTACTGCAGTTAAATTCAAACCAGAAGTGTCAATGTCTTTTTAGTGTAGGACATCTGAAGGATTGTTGTTCTAGACTACATCTCATGGCACTGAAAGTACTGGAGGGTGGGGAAGCCACAAACAAGAGCTGTGTATGTAACTGAGTCCAAGTCACTTCTCATACAGCATAAGCAACCTGTTGTAAGTCTGGTTTATCAGTGCTGTTAAGAATGTGTAGTTTCCTGGGCTTTTGCTGTGTCTGTGGAGGACATCTATGTTTGTGGGTCTTGACTGCAGCAGTGGCTTCTTTACAGAGTGAAGGAAGTACTTCAAGTAGTTGTGTACCAAGCCTGTGTTCTCAGGCTGTGTTTCCTGACTTTTTTGTGTTGCTGTGTCAGGTGGGGCAAGGACTTCCTTATCCTCCAGGTGTGCAGCTCAGTCATTAGAGAACTTAAAGAGAAGTAGAGCAAATTCATGGAGTTATTGCCTGAAGATTATTACTTGTTATCTGTGATACAATTTAAGAGTCACACTTGAGTCTCGGGTTTTGCTGGGTATTATACAAGCAAGGAACAAAAGACTGTCCTCACCTCAGACCTTATGCAAGTATCAAATGCTAAATCAATGGCTTCCAACAGAGGGCTGTGAGGAGACAAAGGGATAATACTGATGGAGACAGATAAACTGTGCTCCCACAGGCTAACTAACATGCCTTTATCACCGTAATGGAGAAGCTGCAAAGCAGAGTCATTTTAATCAAGTGTAGGACAACAGGGGGAGTAAGGACTGGTGATTAAAGTAATCAGAGGCCAGGTTACTGCAGTAGTGAGTGGGTGACAACAGGAACAGTGGCAAGCCATGGAGGATCTTGAAAGCAGAAGAAAAAAAAAGAGTAATTTTCTTGTTATGAAAGATAGTGTTTCAAGAGACCAAAAAGAACAGGAAAATGTGGTTTCCTGTTAGGCGCTGACTAGAGGTACCTTACACGGCTGGATGGTGGTGAGGCATAGCCTTATCTGTGCCTTTTTCACAGGAATTCTGTGAGGAATCCTGCGGACAGTGCTGGCCCTTCCCTGGGCAGGCAGATGAGACACTGCCATCTGTTCCCTGAGGCTCTGGTGGCACTCACATGGCCTGTGCCAGCACAGAGGTCCCCAGCGTCTAGCTTGGACTGTGAAGCATTTATCTCTGAGGAAAATATTTGGATTTCAGACAAGCATCTTTCCATACTCAAGAGGAAAACCAACTCATGCTGAAAACAATTCTCTTAATGCTGTTTGCTAGGGATTCAGCCCAGCAAGGAGGGTGTAGTGTGAACCCAGTTTGCAAGTTTTTCTGGTGCTAGAGGGCAAGTTGCTTGTCTGGATTCACATGCCAGATTCTGATCTTTTCAAGATCAGCCACTAATTCAGATGGTAAGAATAAAATGTTCTGTGCTAAAAATCTCTCAGATGTGTTTTTTATTAGTTCTTGAAGATAAGTGATTGCAAAAACCCAGCTGTTTACAGTAATAGCCAATGTAATCAGATATTTCTAAATGGAAACTTAAAGTCTTTTTGACTACTCCTCTGTGCTTGCTGTTTTGTTATCTCTTAGAAAAAATCCTCTTCCTCCAACAAAATTATGCATTGCTGTCCCTTGATAATAACAAAATTTATTTTCTATATTGATTTCTAGTAGAAAATCTCTGTATAATGTTTTTGCTAATGGGAGGGTTGACAAAATAAGTTATGGGTATCAGGCACTTGGATTCTGGAATGTTTGTGAAGGGCTTTTGTTTTTTTTTTTTTTACCAGATGCTTAACTTTAGCATTCACAATAATTTATTAGATCTATTAAACCTGACAAGTGGGAAAATCCTTAATGTTGTCTGAACTGTGTTAGTAGCTGAAGTGAAGCTTTCGGCATATCTGAGCTGAACTCATCTTGAAGCATTTTTCCCTGAAAGCAAGTAATTTTGATATTTTCTGATTGAAGTTGCATTGGTTACTTATTCTGGGCATTAATACTTTTTTCTCTTGGTCCAAAACTCACCTTTTTCGTTTCTTTCCCTTGCTCTTATCTTTAATTAAATATATAGTTGTGAATTATCAAGGAGTAACTAAAGTAAGGTTTTATTTGTTTGTCTGTCTTTGCTTATGTCAATTTGTTTTGCCCAGATACAAAAGAGGCTGGGGAGGGCCTTGAGCTTTGGCTGGATAAAAACTGTTATTCTTCATACGCTGCTCATACTCACTATTTTTAGTGTAGTGTTTTGTTTTTCCTAATAATTTATTGCTCTGTCCCTTGACTCACGGGTCACCTGATTTGAGAGCACACGAGCAGGGCTTGGATCCTTTACTCCTCTCTAAACTGAGAGTTTATCTCGAGGGGCAGGATGCTGCTGCTGCTGGTGAGATTGGGTTGGAAGTGGCCTGGAGGAGCGAGCCCTGTCCCCTCGGCTCTCTGGAAAGAGCCTTCCGAGAACAGGCAGTACAGGCTGTTTCCAAACACACGTGCAGCCAGCGAACCCGAGCCGAGGCCAGCCTGCCGGGTGACTCCAGGTCAGTGCCGTGCAGGGACACTTCTGCCTGCTGTCCCCTGTCCTGCCATAGCTCCGTGCCAGCAGCGGCGCGGGCAGCCGTGAGCTCCTGCTTCCCTTCAAGGCAGAGCTGTTTGGAACAGACACATGGCGAGCACACCGCTGTCATTCTCGCTGCAGCACTGTTAATTTTGACGCTTGGTGCGAGTGTCTTGCATCTGGGATTGCCGTGGGCTTGTTTTGTTATGTCAGGTGCCCCGTGGCTGGATGTTTCTGGTTGCCTTCAAAGCTGCAGTGCCAACCTGGAAGGATGGTTGAATGAAGGGGAGAGGGAAAGCAGACACTTAGATTTTGTAAGCAAACAAGTATGCTGTTTTAAAAACTGGGCCCACTTGGACAGTGAAATTTCAAAAGGTACTTTCCAAGGTCTGGCGCTCTAGGGTTTCATTAGTCTGATTGCTTTTTTTTTTAAAAATCTTAAAGTCAGTCTGATCTGCAACAAGATAAATGTCACTCAGCCAGATCCTGTCAATTCTTCAAATTGGGTGAAAGCAAAGAGCAAAAACTACATACATCAAGCTATTCAGTACTTGCACTGATGAAATATGTCTAGACATGTAAAATGACTATTTTGATGATTTGGATTGAACTAAAAGTTCATTACTGCCCAAGCAGTTGCAGATTTTTAATTCCTGACCCATGAGGTCTTTTCAGCCCACTGGGGAACTGCACAGACTGTCATACTCTCTAGAATTTAAAAATAAAGCCAATTAACCTTCATTTATCTGGATCAGGGCCATTGGCTGACCTAGGTAACAGTGCTGGCATTCATTCATAACTTAATGGTTTTTACAGGTTCCTCTAAGACAACAGAATATTTGAAATTGAGTGTTATCTGTCCTTGAGGGAGAGGGGTTGCTTTTGGCATAGGTGCAGGGTTTATTGCTGCACTGGTGAGTTGCTGATAGCACCTATTTTGCATTCTTACCAAATTTGTAATGTAAGTAACAAAACCAAGACGTTTTAAAAATGTGCTACATGTAAATGATGAAAATTCTTGCCCCTGAAGAAATGATATTGAGGTCTTAGTTGTTCATCTGGTTTTATTTCTTTTGGTGATCTTTTAATAGACTCATCAAAAATTTGACTAGATGGGGTTTTTTCCAAAAACATGTAGACTTCTGCCCACCCCATCCCACAGTCTTCTCTGGTTTGTTTTTGTTTGGGATTTATGTAACCACAGTAAAACTGAGAAATTGCAATATCTATTAAAAATAGATACTGATAGGTATCTATGGAGGAGATTTTAAAAAACCCTCGGTCAGACCTATTGGCACTTGACCACAGTGTGAAGATGAGAGTGTTTAAGTGTTGCTGAAAGTTTTCTGAATGTGTGGAAGGCTGAGTGTTTTGGTGCTTATAAAACCTCCCTTGCCTAGGCAACAATGTTGTGTTGAAGGCTGAATGCTCAGTGAAAGGTTTCCATAAAGTGTGATCTCAAAAGTCAACATGGTACTTTCACCAGGGGCTTTCCCTGACTCCAGCAGTGGTGGCATGCCTGCTGATTCCACCCAAAAGTGACTCAGTGCTCTCACACAGCACTTCTCAAATTCTCTCTGGTTTATTTTCCAACAAGCCCAACTATGGTCTGAAGCAAAGGGCACATGATGTAACAGTTCTTTTCCTTGCAATGGTTTTAGGGAACAAGAACACCAGTTTGTGCCTGGTGGTTGTAAACCAGGGGGTAACCCGTGCACACAGAGTAGAGATGGCCTTTCCCTGTGAGATTTTTGTGCTCCCATTGCTGTTTTGTTAAGCACTGACTCTTACAAATCATTTGTTCAAAATCCTATCGAAGGCTGGAAGCTACTTTATATTTCGTCTCAGAAGTGTTATATTATCTGTATTACTAGAAAAGAAGTACAAGGACACTTGAAAGTGTATTGCCATAGTTTTTAAGTACAATATGTATTTAAGGTGATGAGATAAAGCATGAAATACCCCAAACAGAATTTTTTTTGTGTTAATGAGGAAATTTTAGAAACCAGCATATTTGGCAAGGATAACTCTTCATCCCTATAAATGCTGAGCCTAAAGATACTTGTGTCTCTTGTAAAGATACAGAGGAATAAACCCAGTGACACTTTAGCAAAAATTGGGTCAGGTGGAGGGCTGTGCTCTCTGGCAGCTCTATAGGCACTGAAATACCTACTGCAGGATTTTTTAAAAAGGTCTGTATTGTTTTCCAGTAACATCTGGAAGTATTTTTTATCACAAATTACTGTTATCCATCTCTAAACCAATCCTTGTATAAAACAGTACAAAAGTCTGCAAGTAGTTGAGTCTTTGTCAGGCTGGATTGTTAAATTAAAGCTAAAACTTATGTATGCCATCCTGTATTGTGTTTAGGGCCTGAAATGAAATTTCTGGCACACATGTTTATTTATGTACTAAAAAAATGCTTCACAACTGTAATTTAATGCAGGGCTGCCATCAACCTGTTTAATGGGAGGGATGTCCTGGCTTGGGAGTTAGACTACCCAAAACTCAATTGCAAC
Source organism: Sialia sialis (assembly GCA_009812075.1). NCBI lineage: Eukaryota > Metazoa > Chordata > Aves > Passeriformes > Turdidae > Sialia > Sialia sialis. The sequence continues at coordinate 12,170,878 of VRYO01000100.1, read as the reverse complement.
TGTCACATGGATGCTATGCCTTCAGGAAGAGGTGAAGATTAGCCAAATAGATGTGCTTTTTCATTGTTGACACACATTTGAAAAGCAAGCAGCAGCTATGGAGTCACTGCAGAATGATGTTTACAGCTAACAGGAACTTGAGTAAGCTGATGAAAACCTTCACTCCCTGCGTTTTCAGCCATGTAGCTGCTGCTAAGCTCCTTCTTGGGTTCATGAGCAACCATAATGAAGATGGTCATCATTCTCATCTCTAAAATTCCCTTGGCTGGGAAAGCCTTGATGAAAGTCACCAATGTCAGTGAGGGAAGCGTGAAAAAAAATATACATAGAAATTTTGTATTGGAAGATCTGTGTTTTAGTGTAAGAAAAAAAAAAAGCTTAGTTATTTGCCAAGAAAACACCTCTGGAAGAAATTCTTACATACTCTGAGTTTCAATGTGCTCTGCTTTCTGTTCTAGGGTGACACATGGCTCCTTCAGCTCCCCAAACTGAGCATTTGGATGGGTTTTGCATTGTGGTGCCAGTGCCTGTGAAGCTATCCTAGGTCTGACCTCCACATTGCCCTTGCTACCCCCTGGGACTAGGGTGGAATTTAAAACAGTATTTTGTTTCCAATATAATTCTGCAAATTTTCCATCAGCATATTTATCAGGATAGTGATTTACCATATTGGTGGTGAGTGAAGGCCAGACAGAAACCTTCTATTCCCTTCCAGTTACAGCTAAATGTCTATTTATACTCAGTATCACGCTACTTCTAAAAGAACTGTTTTCTCCTAGAAATGAACAGAAATCCCTGACAGAAATCCTTTTGCTTTGTTGGGATTTGAATTTTTGTTTTGTTCAGATAGGTGTTTTGTGTCATGCAGTTTGTTCTAACACAATCTAGCTTAGGCAGAGCATCAGCTAAACGAGGGGAAAATGTAAAAAGCTTGAGATGAATTAATGGAAGTTACTTGGTCTGCTCCGTAAAGGCATTTTGTTTCATTATACTATAACTTCAGTTTTTTTGTGTAGTCACATTTAATGTAATCACAATGTAGGAAATGGTAATATAAAGGAAAACAGAATTTGATGTGCTCTTAAGGGCATTAGCTGAGCCAAGTCCTCTTTGCTTTCAGGACCTGACCAGATGTAGCATGTTGGTACAAAGTAGCACCTTTAGTTTAGGGGTCAGCAAAGAGAAAATGTTCTCTTCCCACAACTGGCTTATTTTTAAACTGCTAACCACTGCAGCACTGATAATCTTACAGCTTTACACTGATATTTCAGCACTTATGTACTCATGTCAGGATAGAGTGGGACAGTTGTATTTTACAATATACATGTCCTCTTGCAACTTTTGGTGAATTGACGTCTGAAATAAGCCTCAAAGTTCATGTTTTCAGGTATTGCTTTCCTTCTACTAAATACAGATGTTGAAATTGTAATGATTGACCTACTTTACAATTTGTGATTTCATTGTGGAGCAAGAAACAATTTAGCTTATACCATTTGTTCTTATTCCTTTTCTTTGTCCACTTAAGGGAAAACAAAACCAGTTTCCCTGAACAGAATGCAAATATTGGATCTAGAATCTGGTTTAATGCCAAAAAATCAAAAGAAGCACATTAAACTGTTGTTGCTTAGATAAAAATAGAAACTACAGTTGGACGGAGAGAAGTGATTCAGTAAGCAGTGTGGTGATGGCAAAATAGGATGTCAGCCAAAACGCAGGAAGCAAGATGGGAACACCCAGATCAGTTTAACAGTCTGCATTTTACACTCCCAGAGAGCAGTAGTTTCTGAGATGACTTAAGGAAACTTAAGCTTTAAATGGATTTTATGTCTGTTCTTATTAAGCTGTTTGAACCTGAATAAGTTTTAGTAAAACGTGAAATTTTTTTTTTTCCCCAGCCCAGTTTTAAAGGCAGTCTCTCTATTTGCAGTAAAGCTGGCTTGAGATGTGCTCTGGTGCTGTGAGAGGCATCCAGCAGGAACATGCAGGAGATGAGCAGTGATACACGCATACCCAGGGAATTAATGCAGCACTGCACTCTGCAGTGGAGCTCATGGCACTGATTGATTTTTAGTGCTCTGCAACTCTGGAATCACTTCATCAGCTCCATGTATCTCTGTCTTGAGTTTTGAAAATCCCCCCTTACTTACAAGATAGTGAGCTTTGGTTTGTTTTTCTGGTTTTAAACTGGCATAGCAACACAGAAGCAGGTGAATTTCTTCTGTTTTGTGTGAAACTAAGTAGGACCAGTAGGACCTTATACTGTTATTTGAATAGAAGGTATACATCAGTTCTGAGATAAATTCCTGCAGCTGAACTACTTTGATACTAGGTAATGGTTCACTTTGGTACCCTGGAAAAAGTAAGCGGCCAGTAACAATAAGATGAATTACAGTGCTGCTCTCCTCATGTTTTCTCAATCACTGTCCTTGAGCTCAAAGATCTTGAGCCATAAGGATGGAAGACAGTTGTCAATGTGTGTCAATCTGTATGGGATTATTCCTAAATTAAGGTAACCAGTTCACTGCATTTGCTTGTTTAAGTAACTAATGGCTTGTTTCTTGAAAAAAGTAGGCCATCTCATAACTTTAACTCTTGATAGCTTAAATTATACCTAAACTCTTAATGTTGCAAAGCTTTTGAAGCGTGTGACTTCAAATATAATTATGGGTTTGTAATATGCAGACACAACATGACTGCTCATTTAGAGAATCTTGAATTTGGGGGATTCAAGGGCAACTTTCTTTTGAAGTGAAGCACAACGTGGAATTAGTTAACCAAAGCATCCGTAGGTGTTTCTAATTCCAGAAGAGAAGCTGTTAGTCAAACGTTTACATTGTGTTTCATTTCCTTTACAGTAGTTTCTTGAATCCTTGCCTTACTCTTAAAATGTGGAAGTACCTTTAACATGTTTCTTGGAATAGCAAGATAATAAGTTATTCAGAGTTGACTGATTTGCGGAAAGAGCTTTTGCTGTAATTTTTTCAGTGCAGAGCACTGCCCTTGATGGGAGGTGATGGGCTGTGAGTGCTGACAGTGCAGCCACTTTCTCTCCAGTGCACCTGACTCTCCTGCCATGGGACCCTTGGACTGAGGTGTCTCCTTAGGGACTGCCTCTACTGAAAGCATTGAAAAGAAATCCAAGTAGTTAAGCCACGCTTTTAGTCTTTGACAAAGGAAGGAGAGAGCAGATGTGGGCAGCCTGGGTAGGGCAGGAGCAGGGCTGCATCACCTGGGAATCCCAACAGCCTACACAATGTATTCTGTATTTTGTTAAGTGTTTTACTTTCTGACTTTCAACTTTCTAAGTAAAATAGGAATGTGATTGCTTTTAATCAGTGGCCTTCAAAATCCATTATGGGTGCCTAAAGATTTTCCAGGAAAGGTCTGGGCTGTTACAGAGCATATTCAAAGGCAATTATTAGTTGTTTCATGGACTCTCGAAGGAAGTAGCCCTCAATCAGTAAAGGTCAGGATTTGACTTCCAGTCAAACTAAATTGTCTTTCTTTGAAGAAAGTATCTTTGCAAAAACAAGCTCTTTTTGTGAGAAGAGGATGAGCTTGGTAGATAGTTGTGGCGAGCAATGCAGTATGAGAGGTTCCCAGATAAGGTTCCCGGACAATAAAATAAGCATGGACTAAGAGATTGTGGTTGTAGCACAGCCTGGTCATGATGGGAGGGTAGCACAGGGCAGGAGAAGCTCTGCTGGAGCCTTTTATTGTCTTGCTGTGCCCAGGCAGGACAGGGTAGCAGCTCCCAGATGTATCTTCTGGCGCACCTGGAACACAAGGGGTTACATGATACCAAATGTCTTTGTTTCCTGGCCTAAGCCTAGAAAACAGATTAAATGCTCTTCTAAAACATCTATTTCAGGAAAACATTTTCTGTAATTACTACAGAAAAAGCTGTGATAGGAAAGGGAAGGGAGTTGGTCTGCACAAGCATGACCTAGTTGGGAAAGGAGTCAGCTGAGCATAACTCAATTAACTGAAGTTTTCAGAGAGTCCTTGGGTTACAGTTAAGTGGATTTATGAATCCCTGCTACCACATAACTAACCTTAATTGATGTCTCAGGATGTGAGCCAATTTTGGTTTTTTTAGGAGGGGATTGTGGGTTCTTATTCTGTATTCCAGTGCTCCTGCACCTGTGTGTAGTGGAGGTAAGAGGACAAGGATTTGAAGATTCTTTGACATTTCCCGTTAAATAGGTTTTTCCTCTTTTTCCAGAAGGTATAGAAAATCAGTCTTCTTTCAGGTTGGTATGTGCAGGAGGCAAAGGAAAACAAAATTGTATGCCTTCAGGTTTCAGTTCTCCAGTATTGTATGCTTTGCTCTATGAACAGTAGCGTCAGTCTAAATTTAAATTTCTCTTTCTTCCTCCTGAAGTAGTCTGACACCCGCTGCTGTCTCTCGTGCGCACCTGGTCAATAACTTTTAGTTTCAGTGTATTGTTTAGAGGGCTGTAGTGCCTTATTACTTGACACTTATTGTGTCAACTAACTGGATGTTTTACTATTTTAAGGAGAATAAACCCCAGACAGAGATGCATATTTTATGCTATATACATTGCATTGCTAGAAATGAAGCAGAACAATAAGCATAGTTGTATAATCAGATTACAGGATTGAGGTTATTCTGTACACAATATATGATGTGTCCTAGGGCTGATTCATACACACAACCAAACAGTTACAGCATACAGAGTGAGACTTTTTTTAAACTAAACACTGAGTTTGCTGTTTCTATAAATGTCATTCCACCCTTGCCCTCAATTGCATCAACTTGCATCATCTGTGTCTGTTGTATAGGAACAATTACCAGGCTTCTCAATGGTTATAGGTTTTTTGCTTTATGAAAACTCTTAGAAGTTGCTAAATGGTATATAAATCTAGTGGAGCTAAAAAAGGATATTATGCCACATGAACTTGGTAGAACAAAATAGATATTTATCTCTTGCTGTTTGTGCTTTATTTGTTTTTTTTTAAGTCCAGATCAAATAACTGGTTGGTTGCATTGCTGACATAACTTAAAAGTGCTAGCCCTGTCTTTATAATGCTGCAGCATTTCCTAATTCAACACAGGCTTTTTAGTGTTGCTGGTTTTATTTTGAAACAACGTGGTGTTTTTGTAACTGAAGCCAATATAACTATGTAAATATGTCTCTAGCTAGCTGGATCTTCTGTTCCATTCTTAAGGCAAAAAACTGGTTGCTTCTGAAATAATAGGTCTGATACAGGAACAGCGGCAGCATTTGTAAACTGAACTTGGAAGTGAGCTTTATCTGTTTACATAAAGCAATATTGTGTATGTAATCTGATTCTTGATTGATGTTCATTTCAGAATATGTACCTGGCTTCATTCACTAGATCTTGCTTATTTACTATTCACTGTACCTTTCATCTGAACACCTTAAGCTGTCTTGTTGTGACCTGTGATATGTCTGTGAAGGCACTGAGCACTTTAGGAATGCAATATAAGCTTTGGTATCAGAGGCTTTTTAATACAAATAAGGGGTGGATTTTTTGCCTAAATCTAAGTGCTCAGCAGAAGCACTCTGGCCATAGGATTTGTCCATTAATATGTGTCAAGTCCAAAAGATTTTGATAACATATGGGTTATCTTCTTAAAAAGAGAGCTAAATAATAGAAAGTCTTCTACTTCATCTGGTAAACTGCTAATGGTAATTGAAGGGCATGTCTGTTTTATTTGCCACTTAAAATTCTCCAGTGTAAATTTTCAGGTATCACATTTTACTGTCCACATGCTGATCTTGATTGCACACTCTTTACAGTTTTTCTTACAACTTATATGTGGTTTTATGTATTTTAACTAAAAACAATTCTTGCAATTTTTGTATGGGTGAATTAGTTTTGTTTAGTCTACTAAGCATGAGACAATTCTTGTTTAAATTAATTTCATTCCTGTTGAACACTTCCTAGATTTTTGAACTTCTATTTTAGAGTAGGCAAAGTACTCCAGTAGAGATTCTTCCTGCTATGACTTTCTTGAAACTATAATGGCCTTTGGACATACAAAGATGAGTTTAGCAGAAAGATAATGCTGCAATTTTTTTTCTGTTGTATATCCAAATCCTTTTTAGAGTCTTCCCAAATTCTATTTTCCTATCCCCAAGTATGACTTGTCTATTCCAGCTGAAAAAAAAGTGCAGGTGCCTAATTTTGTAGGTGACTCATATCACTACCTAAGAGTATTGTCTTCTCTGTTATTTACCATTCCTTTAATCTTTCATGCATTCTTTATTAGCTATTTTTTTGCCATCCATCAGGTGAATGACCATTTTAAATTATGCCAGATGAATTAATGTATTGTTCACATGCCATATGGGGTCCTCCAGGGTAATTAATCTGTCCAAGCTCTTCTTCAGCAGTGGGCTGTCTTTTCTTACTTACCTTGTGTAAATCCTTTTAAACAGGGTGTAAGCCCTGGGGTCTGTGGTCTACAAGCCTGGGCTAGGCAAATATGTACATGCAAAAGCTAGTTTTACACACTTTGATTTGCATATGCAGATAATTGCATGTTTAATTGGAGCTTTTGTTTCATGCATCCATTCTTGGATGCATCTCTGAAGTCTGCCTTGCATGTTTGCCAAATGCTTTGCTATTAGGGGACCAAGACAAAAAAAACTTTCTGAAAGGTATTTTATGCATGATAATTGAAACATGAATAGAAATTAACTCTCTCCCTGTGGCAGTTTTGGTGGATGACATAGGGCATTTAAGCTAAAATTGTGAAGATGTCATGTGCTTTTGTTCCCCTAAAGCATCAAAATAAAGGTGAACTGCTGGCAGCCCTGCCTCCACCTGCTTTTCTTTGCTGCTCTTCAAATAGTCTTTGAAGAGAATGTATTTTAGCTTTCATGGAAAAGAGAGTTTTTTGTAACCTTCAGTAATTAGATAATTTTGAGACTTGAAGTGTTTTGAAGCAGAGAGGGGAACGACATGATCTGGTTGTACTTCAATCTGTTTGAATGATGGGTGACATCCTCGTGATGAGGGAGGAGGAGGAGAAGGGTGCTCTATAAACCACCATAAAATGGTGCATCTTAACTGCAGGAACTGAGTGTGCCAGGGCTCTTCATGGAGAACAATGCCAGCTGCTGCTTTGTCTACAGAGACTTGTTGAGTTTTCATTCTTTGCACAAGTTTAGACTGACCGTGGTACAAAACAATGAATTCTCTGTATGTTTCTTCGGAACATTTCCTATGTGTTAATGGGAACTAAAAATGGACCTCTGAAGTAAGCCTTGCTCTCAGCAGGAGGGACTTGCAATAAAAATCTTAAAGAACATTGTGTCCCACTTTTTCCATAATAGAAGTAAATATTTCTTCTTCTTCAGTTTTAATCTATTTTATGATATATTGTGGCTTCTTTTTCCATCTGTCAGATGACAATAACAATGCCAAGTCATACTGTTATCAGACTTCTCCCTCAAGAGCCCAGGAAACCTTTTCTTTTTCGAGAAAAGCTGTTGAAAAACAAAGTTCTTTGTAGTGACAACATTGAGATGAGCAAAGCTGTTTTGTGGTGCTGGAGTGGGGAGTGGTGGGTTTTATGAGGAGTGCAGGCAGTCTGACACCAAGATCCATTTCCCGTAGCCTACTCTCATTCAAGTGTAATTGAAACAAACTGCCAGGTCAGCCAACAGTTGTTACACAGCAAATGTCATTCATTTTTGTCTTTTTGAAATGACAGATACTTTGGATGAATACTTTGAGTATGAAGCTGAGGAGTTCCTGGTCTCCTTAGCCTTGCTGATCACTGAGGGCCGGACACCAGAGTACTCGATCAAGGGCAGGACAGAGGGCTTCCACTGCCCCCCAGCACAGTCAAGTCAGCCGCCACCAACTAAGCATGAATGCAGCGACAAAGTGGCTCAGGTATGGTGCTGGTACCCATTCTGTGTCACAAATCCATGCTACCGTGGTTAAAGTCAGCCAAGAACCCCACAGTGGAGTCACAAATAACAATGGCTTTCTGTCAGTCCTTCATTTAAATGAGTATGTAATTCAGTATCCTTCTAATAATAGATCTGTCCTTAAAATGAGAGATCATTAAGCCTTTTATCCTTGAACATGAAGTTCTGCACGACTACCTGAATGCAGTGCCTGTTTGAATCTTTATTATGCAAATGACAAGCGCTATACTTAGTATTCTTGGTCTAGGGTTTCTTTTGAGAAAATGTAGCCTGGCTTGCCTAATTTCTTGCTTCTCCGGGTGTTTTTAAAAAGTTAGTGATTCAAAAACACAAGCACATAAAATCTAGCCCAGTCTGTTTGGGAGTAAGATGGGAGCATCCCATCTGTCAAATGAAAGTTCTTAAGTACTGTGGGAATTTAAGGTATATTTGTGCAGAAGTTAGCCTACTCCAAGACACAGAATTTATAAAGATACTGCTTGAGTCTGTCTATCCAAAAGGGTGCCTTGTGGAGAGATAATTACAAGATAGCAAAGTGCAGTGGTTGGGGAAATGCATTTTTACAAGCTTTTTAAATTTCCTAAGGGAAGTTGCTCAAATGACAACTGTAAAGGATGTATTAATTATTTTTTTCATTTAATAGCTCTGGAATTTTATTTCTGACTTGGTGAAACCAGATAGAATTTATCCCTTACTCTTCTCTAGTACTTTGGAATGTGATTTTAGATGAGATTTAAATCTTGCTAGTATTTTTATGGTTTGTGTATGTTGACATTTTAAATTCCCTCAGTGTCGTCAGGCCAGGCGAACCAGATCTGAGGTTATGCTTCTGTGGAAGAACAATATTCCAATCATGGTAGAAGTGATGCTACTTCCAGACTGTTGCTATAGTGATGAAGGGCCCACCACAGAGGGGAATGATTTAAATGATCCTGCCATCAAACAAGATGCATTGCTATTAGAAAGGTGGATTTTGGAGCCAGTTCCTCGACAGTAAGTTGGATATGATGGTTAGTTGATAATTGCAAGAATCTTGTCACATTCAAATCCTTACAGTAATCAGTGTTCTTGAACTGCCTCTTTGCCTTGAGGATTGATCTAAGGAAACAGCTGATTGCTAGTGAAATCAAAGCATTTCAATTTTAGTTGTCTTGTACTCAAAATTTTTGCAGTGCACATTGTGCACTGCAGAGTATGAAATGATCCTGGCTGCAAATGGTCCTTTTGATACATGTAACATCTGTTATGTCAAATTTTGTCTATTTTAATGTGTATAAAAACAAAACAGGCTCTGGAATCTTTAAAATGTTTGAGGAGTTTTTGCTTTGCTTGATTAAGCTATATTTTTATTTTCTGACTGAAGATCTGACGATGTTCTAGTTCTAATAGGTCTCTGAATATTCTTACCCACACTCCTGTGTTTGTCTTTAAATGCCTTAGGAGTGGAGATCGATTTATCGAAGAGAAGACCCTGTTATTGGCTGTTCGCTCCTTTGTGTTCTTCTCTCAGCTGAGTGCGTGGCTGAGTGTCTCACATGGTGCTGTTCCCCGAAACATCCTGTACAGGTACGCCTGGAATGGAAAACAACTCGTTTCTGTTTGCTGATTGCTGCAGCTTGTCTTAAAATCATTCTTCTCTGGTTTCCAGCTTGCTTTTAGAAGGTGCCATATTGCTTTTAGAAGGTGCTTTGGCAGTTCTATAGGATTTGTGCACTATGCAAAGTACAGCAGTTGCTGATGTTTCTAGTGCTTTTTCTCAGACATTTGCTATGCACTAGATAATTAAAAACTTTTCATTTAGCTATTTTTGTAAATGCCCTTTGGTGTTGTTTCAGGGTGAGCGCTGCAGATGTGGACTTGCAATGGACGTTCTCCCAGACACCCACTGAGCATGTCTTTCCTGTTCCTAATGTTTCTCACAATGTGGCCTTGAGGGTCAGCGTCCAGTCCTTGCCCAGGCAATCCAACTACCCAGTTCTGACCTGTAGTATTCACACCAACCTTAGCTTTTATGAAAAGCAAATGCAAGAGCGTAAGTTCCATCAGCGCAGCGATCCCAGTGCTGCTCAGCAATGCAGTGCCCCCAGTCCACAGCGTTTTTGTGGGAAACAGACATGGACAATGACACCTGAAGGCCTACTTAATGGAAAAAAGATGCCTGAATTTACTACATCTTTTAGAAATTTAAAACTTTATCCATCTACTGGGCGTGGATGTGACTTTGGGGCATCGCAGTCTAAAGTTCAGTGCTATAATGCCACAGCAGACAATAAGGCACAATCTCACGAAACACCGGTCAGAACTTTTAAATCCTATTCTCTAGTTGATTCCCGTGTTTCAAACAGTCATTGTTCTCATCAGCCCACAGCAGAAACCAATCCTTTGATAGGCTCTTTACTTCAGGAGCGACAAGAAGTCATTGCAAGGATTGCTCAGCACTTGATTCACTGTGATCCAGCTACTTCACCAGTTGTTGCTGGGCGTCCATTCACCACACATGAAAACATCTCGGCTACACCAAAAGCTTATCGGAGTACTTTCGAAGAGAACTTGCCAAGGAAAAGCAAGGAAAGCTCCCCTGATCCTGCTGCCAACTTAGACAATGCAATGCAGGAAGATGGTGGTGAAGGCAAAACTAGGGCAGTGCCAGAGGTCACACTGCTCGATGCCCGTGTTCCAGGGAACCACTGTGGCCGTCAGTCAGCAGGAGAGAGCAATCCCCTGATCGACTCCCTGCTCCAGGAGCGGCAAGAGGTGATAGCAAGGATTGCCCAACACTTGATTCATTGTGATCCAGCTACTTCCCATGTTGCTGGACGTCCGTTCAAAGTGCAAGAGGCTAGTCCAGTCGTGTCAAAAGTTTTCCGAAGTACATATGAAGATGAAAATTTGCTGAAGAAAGGCAAGGAACCTTTTGCTAAATCAAATTTTTCTTTGTTGGCAGACAGCAGTAAATCAGGGACAAAGACACCTGATACTCCTATCAGTTCTTCTAGGTTTGATGGAGAATTGAAGACTTCTCTGAAAGTCCAAGCAAGAAGAAAATTGGTTTTAGTAAAACCCAGTGAAGCTGTCCAAAATGCATTTCATCAGACTTCAAATAAAACTTCTCATGCATTTAGTAGCATTCACACATCATCATCATGTATTAAAGAAAATAAATCTGAAGTTCCAGATAAATTGGAAATACATTCTGGTTATGCACAGAAAGACCAGATAACCAATAGATTTAAACAGGGTTCAAATTCCAGCAGTATTGATGAACAGGTTTGCACAAATAAACTTAAAGAAAGAACAATTGTTAGCGAGAACAATGGCACAGACAGTTTTAATAATTTACAGATGGAAAAATGCAGAATACTTGAAGGTACAAAAAAAGCAACTGTGATGCTGGTATCTGACTCTTTGCACAAAAATGAGCTCAAATGTTTAGATAGAGACTCAAAAAAACCAAATATTTATGAGCAAAATACTCAGCTTGTTAGTATTGAAAATTATTTAAATAAAGACCATGACAGTTTCAAAAACAAAACCAAACAAGATAAAACAAAAACTGCACATGATGAAAATGAAGACCCAACAGGCCTGGATTTTCAAAGCACTTCTCAGAAGAAACCTGCAGAAGACAATGTAGTTAAGTGTGAGCGGCAGAAGAACCCAGATGTACAGGTAAATACAAATGGGAATAGACAATTCCTGTAGCTCCCTTTGTGTTAAGTGGCTTGTACCCTCTATCTGCTAAGGGTCAGCATCAAGAGAACCTTTCAGCCTCACCTTGTAGGTAGCAGTGTGTAACCCTTGTAATCCTGGCCTGAAGTAACTCAATCCCTGGAGGTGTTCAAGAAACAACTTAGTGCTGTGCTCTAGTTGACAAAGGTGACCTGTCAAATGGTTCTCTGTGATGGGGTAACTTGGTCAGTGGTGCCTCCCCTAGAGTTGATCAGTTTAACACTGAGAAGAGCACTGTCCTGTTCCCCTCATGGTGACTGAGTTATGAATGACTGTTTCCATGGGCACTGAGACATCCTGGTTTGTAGAAATGCACCCGATGTGATCTTTTGGGAGCAGCCTGTGCAACTGTAGATTGAGTCAAGGGGAATTTATACTGAATGTTTCATCCCATGCTAGTGTGATGTAGATCCACCTGGGTCAGGAGTCTTCTTTACAGCAGGCAAGTGCTGTCATGACAGGTGACTGAAAAACCACAGGGATAACCTGAGTTTGTTTTGCTGGCAGAAAGCACCATCTGTAAAACACACAAACACGTGGCGGAAACACAATTGTCGATCCCTGGACGGAACTTCAACCAAGGCTTTTCATCCCAGAACTGGACTGCCTCTGCTTTCAAGTCCTGTAAGTTATTCTTAAAATTCTTTGAGCTGAGAAAGAGACTATTTGTTCTTCTAATGTTTGTGCATGATATAAAATTTGACAAAATACCTAGGTGAAGTGTATGTGTTTACTTTGTGTCAAAGTGAATACTCTTGTGAGTGGAAATGAATGCTTAATGAGAGTTAACATGTAAATAAAGCTGAGCAATAATTTTGGAAAAGAAAATAGTAGAGATGTGGTTGTTTAGATAACATCAAGATTACCAGAAGATGGCATTAGAAAAATTGATGGAAACAATGCTTTGATGCTCTTTTAGAGCACAAAAGAAAGCATTTTGAAGATCACTGTTTTAAGCATAAGTTAACATTTTGTCATTTAGGAGGTCTTGTGTTAGTTTTTAATACCTGATTGCTCATTTTTCCAAAGCCTTTGTTTCTGTGAACAGTTTGTACTGTACATTCTTCAGTAACCAGAGGTGTCATGGAATGACTTAGTGAAACAAAGCTGCTGGGATAAGGCAGACACAGGGAAGAGTTACAGTTCTTGGTAGGTTGTTTGGAGTTTTAAAAAACAGGCAGTTCCTATTAAAATTACTGAAGTAGTAATGTCCTCTAATCAACACATGATATGCTTTATTCTTCATTGCCTATAAAGGCTGTCACATTGTCAGAGAAATTGGATGGAAATTGTTACAGCCTTTTTATTAACAGTATTCTGTCCTGTTCCAAAGAGACATCAGCTTCCTGAATGTCTTTATTGAAATACTTCCTGTTAATCAGAATTTAGTCTCATCATTAATAATCCTAGAATTTCTTTAAAATGTATAGGAATTACATTCTCTGTTTTTATAATTTTGTAATGTCATGAAAATTCTTGGCAAAATGTGCTTACTTGGCAAAATTGTCTGTGGTAGCAGTTCAGTTTTCAAATTAGCATCTTCTTTCCTTGTGGAGGTTCCTCAAAGGAAAACACAGTCTGGATGCTTTGATCTGGATTCATCATTGTTGAAATGTCTGTCTGCAAGAAGGTATGTTTTATTTATCAGAAACATTGAGATTTTTGAGGGAGGCATAATGTATATATATATATATTTATATGCAAAATCAAAGCATGTTAGCAAAGACAAGAAAGGCTTTCAAAAGAATCCGTATTTTGATACAAGGCTCAGCAGCTGAATTGCCCTGGGAGTTTCCAGGTTAGCACAGCTCTGGAACATAACCATGGAATGTGAGCTGCTGGCAGAATGAATTGTGTCCCATGCAGGGGTAGTAGCTATGCAGTCAGATACACTTGAGTTTGCAGACAGAAAAGTGTACTAATTGTTGATTATCCTTCAAACCAATGTTATTTTTGTGTTGTATTTTGTTCTTAGTGTTGAGCATGTTAAGCATTTTGTCTTAACTTGTTCAGTGAACCAGACTTTTTAAAATGGCCAGTCGTGACCTTTCATACATGTACTACAAACAGTTTTGGTATGGTAGTTTGATGTTGGAAATATGAGATATATTACAGAATATGAGACAAAAGTATCCACATACAAGAGAAAATAATCTGATATTTTGATTTTTGCTAATGGAGCTAAAGAACAAGTTTTTATGGTCTTTATCTCTTGTAAAGTAAAGCTAGTGAAAATATTTTTTCAGTTAACTAAAAAACCTTCTGCTAAAGTATTAATAGACAATGTTCAACTGTTACTTTAGGACAACATTTTGTAGTACAGTAAGTATATTATTCCTTCTAGAGCTGTTTATAGCCAGAAGACAAAAGCAAATGTGTTTTATCCTTTATATTAATTCTGTCTTTTTTTAATAGCCCACAACAATGTGTAAACAGAGATGGTGATCCAGACAGCCATGGGAAACCATTTCTGAGTTCTAGTGCTCCACCAGTAACAAGTCTAAGCCTTCTGGGAAACTTTGAGGTATTGCATATTCTCTAGAATTCTTGTGGTATTTATAATACTCTTCTGTACTGCTTTTAAAAGTATATTACTGTGAACAATTCCAGCATTATTAGAATGTTAAAGTTCCTAACTGCATTGAATAAAATTTGTTTTCATTTCCAGCTGTAAAGGCACCTTATTCATGCCCCAGACATCTTCTGTCTCAGAGAATCAAATACAATGAGTTGCTTAAGCTTTTGTTTCCCACTACAGTCAAGTTAGAAGATGTTCTGTTGCCATAAATGAGATTTAATAACCTGTAATTGTTCCTGTTTATAATGTACTTACCTAGAAAAAAGGATTTACATTTTCACTTTGTAAGTCTACTTAGTATGTCACAAAAGCTGGATTAAATCAGTGTGTTAGACAGAACGTATTTGAAATGTAGGCTGGCTCCAGCTCTTCAGTTCATGTCCAATAACTGCAACTAATAGCCAATGCATTAACAGGTTCTATTGTACTGTCTTGTGAAATATAGTGTTGAAATTGCTGGGAAAGGTTACAGGATCTAGGTGGATTTTTTTTTCCGATTGTATATGTTGAAAATCAAGCATAGATCCTGCTGCAATAAAGTTCTCTGTGGGCTTTTGCTCTTGTTTCCTGATTAGTTATGCTCTGTTTTATTTGAGGTGTTCCCAGCCTAAGCTGTCTGTGCTTTGTTTTTCAGGAATCTGTCCTGAATTTCCGCTTGGACCCGCTGGGTGTCGTGGAGGGTTTCACAGCAGAGGTGGGAGCAAGTGGAGTCTTTTGTCCCACGCACATGACTCTGCCAGTTGAAGTGTCATTCTACAGCGTTTCAGATGACAATGCGCCCTCTCCTTACATGGTAAATGTGTGGTTGGATTTATTTTAAGTAAATTCTGATATGTGGAGGTGAAGAGCAAGAGCTTGGTGAGTAGAGGGTTCAGAAAGTAAAAATTTGCAGGGATCTGGCTTATTTGCAACTACCTATGACAGAGTTCTGCTGTCCCTCTTCATTTCCCTAACTAATGCTTTTCCTTCTACTTCTCTGCCCCACCATTCAGCTGTTCTCATCTTTGGATATTGAATGTATTTGTCTCCCCCCACACTGCAGTGATCAACCCCCAACATCTCTTTTTATCCATCCAACTTAAAATAGCAGTGAGGCAATAGCAGGACTTAACGGGATGTATTTTGTTGTCCCAACAAGCAGCTGCTCTGGGCAACTAACCTCTCTGCAGAGTGGCCTAGGTGCAGGCCAAGGGGCACTGGCTGATGGAGACCTTAGATTTGGAAGTTATTCAGCCCTTTCTTTTAAAGCAGATATTGTCAGGGCTGTTGTGACACTCAGCACTCACGGGCTGTATTGTTTGCTGATTGTTTGCTGCAGCCATGCAGTGTTTGTGTTCTCTGGGTGTTAATTCTGTCCCACCTTTCTACAGTGACACCATGACTTTTACATGTCTAAAAGTGCTCCTCTGTAAAAAGAAAATGGTGCCCTGTATGCTGGTATTGAATCAAAGACTGGATTTGTTCTGAATGCCTGTTAAGGAACCTTAATATTATGTAGGTGACAGATCCAATTTTTAGAGATTTTCTCATCTAATATATGGTAAAAGGTTTGTTTAAACAAGTAAGTCAAGCAATGAACATCTGAGTATCCCAATATTTAGATTTAGTTTTTAAATTCATAGCAGATACCATTTCTGACCTTCTGTTTTGGAAAGCATTCAGAAAATGAAATTGCTTAGAGTTTACATAATGGCTTTGAGTTTAAACTTGTATGTGTCTTAACCGCTTCAAAAAATATCTATTCTTTGGCTTTCATCTTTCTGGATTATTTCATGCGATTTTTCTAGGAGGAGAAGGAATTCTAATGTTCCTCAAATGGTTAAAGTAGCATTGCTTATTTTCCTAGCTGGGTTTCATTGTTTCAGGCTTTTCCACATGCTAATTCCAAATATGCTATTATGGCTGAGTCTCTCTGGATTAATACAGCATTTGTGTAGTGCCTCCATCATCAGAAACATTGTTTCTGTTTGTATAGCTAGTTTCTGTGCTTCGGGGTTTCTGCTTGTTTGTTTGGTTTGTGTTTTTAAAGGCCAGCACAGAGGGGTGCAGGCCCTGCAGGGTGACCAGACGGGTGGCAGTGTCCCCAGCGTGGCCCTGGCAGTGTCACAGTGCCCTGTGGGGCACTCAGGGCTGCTCACAGATCCCAGCTGGTACAAAAGCAGATGTCATCCTTCCTAAAGTTTGGATTAGAATGGAAGATTAACTACATCTGCTGCCTTTGAAAAGCAAAAATGAGTTCTGTGAGATTTGGAGTACTATTGGAGCAATTGCAGATGATATAGAAATGGAAAGGAGGAGACAAATGTTTCATTTTAACCTCCCAGCTGCTTTGAAGAGAAAGCTCTGTTTTGTCCTAGCTCCTTAATGTGGAGAAAATGTGGAAACTTGAATCTTATATCAAGAGGAGAACGTATCTTATTGCACAGCTTTTAATGTTCTGCCAAAGTATCTTTAAGGCTCCTACTGTTGATTTTTTTTTTTTTAAACTGCATCTTAAATGCATTGCCTTCTCTATTTTTCGTATATATAAATTGCTGATTATGTTTCAAATAAATACCATTACATGACTAGAACATTTTGATTTGTTTACCTCTGTGACCTAAATATGTGTTTTGTTTTTGTAGGGTGTAATTACTTTAGAGTCCCTTGGTAAAAGGGGTTATCGGGTACCGCCTTCAGGAACAATACAAGTGGTACGTACTCAGCAGATAAGGGTGCCTTGACACCTCTAACACCAAGAAAGTCATGCAGAGATGAGGTCATTGGAGATGAGCATGAAGCTAGCAGTGGAAATGTGCGTTTCTGTAGGTACTATAGTAATTCAAAGTAGAAATCTGTGTGTGGGACAAAAGAAGATTCCGGATCTTTGAACACTTCTGTGCTCTGAGGAGTCTTAAAATTAGTTCCAGGAGATTCAGATTATTTGGTGACACTGTGGCTTTGAAAAAGTGATGGGGAGATAGTAAGGCTATAGTCCAAATCCTGAAATTCTTCTAAAGTGAATAAGATTGAATAATTGTATCTACTTGTAATATTTTAACACCACTTTTACTTTTGTAATAAAATCACAAAGTAAATCACAGTCATTGCTTAGAACCAATGAACTGACTCTTTCTTTTAAGAATCCAGTCCAAGATAACACGTTCATAATTTCAGGTTTAAAAGAGGAGCCCACCACTGTGCTTCCTGCGAGTGTATTGTGTCTGGAAAACAGTGTAGACAAAAAGCTGACTGGAAAAATAAACAAAAACGGGGATGCTGATTAGCAAAGTAAGAGTAGTCATATATTAGTGTTTCACTCAGATTAGACTGTTTAGCATTGTATTTAAAAATGAGAATTGCTGGTAGCTGAAGTGTTGACAATCAGAAAGGTTTCACAATGTCTTTACATAAATGTTTCTGTATGGCACAGAGTGCATGGAGAACTATTTTGGCAGGTTGAGTTTGGGTTAGATTTGTTGGTTTCTTTTAAAAAATTTATCATCTCTAAAGAGTACTGTACTGAACTATTTGTCTTCTCAGACCTTATTTAACCCTAACAAAACTGTGGTGAAGATGTTTGTGGTGATCTATGACTTGAGAGAAATGCCAGCTAATCATCAAACATTCCTACGGCAAAGAACTTTTTCTGTTCCTGTGAGACGAGAAATCAAGCGAAGTGTCAATAAAGAAAACAGTCACCAGACTGAAGAAAGGCTACTACGCTACCTCATACATCTGAGGTAAGCATCTTGAAGTTGAAAAACCGAAATAAAACACAAAAAACCCCCAACACACTCAAGCCAAAACCACAAAAAAGTATCTGCCAAAATTTATCTCATAATTTCTTTCCCAACTAGCCTTTCTGTATAGAGAAGTAAGAAAGAATGAAAAGAAGAATTTAAAAAAATGCTAACTTGATGTCTAAGCTAGACAGTAGAGGAAGAAGAGCTAATAAATAACTTGGGTTCTTCTTGGAAGAAACAAAGTTAAAATATAACAAAGCTTTCTTGGCATTGAAGTATTTTGTATACCATGTAAATCTTAAATTTTTTCTTAGCAAGAGAGAACTTGTTCTGGCTGAATCGACACACTTTTTTGAGGTTACAAGAAACAGTGAAAGTGATATGGGCAAAAGCCAAAACTAAGGTTTTGAAAATGAAGGTGCCGTGCCCTGGTGTGCTTCACATGTGCCTCTTCACCAGAATAGCTTGTAACATGAAAAAATGGTCTGAGCTACTCCTAAAAATACAGTGTTTAGTGGCAAAAATGCAAATACCTGATGCAATACTGGTGATTATGCCTTTCACTTTATAAAATATTCACTTAATCTTCCTTAAATGATTTACAAAGCACTGCCTGAAACCAGGCACAGCTGCTGCTCTTGGGGTGTTCTGGAGACTGCAGTTGGAAACAAAGGGATATGATGGATATGCTCTGCCCTGGAGTTTGCAGGCTTTTTGCTTGTGTTTTTTTAGTAAGAAATGCCTGTACACACAGACCCAGGGCTTTCACTTTAGCATTTGGAAACCCATCAGCAGCTGACATTCTGAAGTGAGCAAGCAGAAAAAAAAAATCAAATATCTTACACTTCTCTATTATTGTACAATTATTTCTGGTACATATTATTTTCCAATGTAACAGCATTGATTTCTATCCAACAGATTTTTGAAACACAACTTTGTCTAGAACAGTGATTCTAAGCCAGACTCTCCCATTAAATAAAGTTGACAGTCATAAAAAAAGTATGTTAATTTACTGGAATGTGAAAATAGTATCATGAGAAGGCTGTTGAACAAGTGCTTTCATTCTGAAATTTAGCCTGGATTGAAATTCAGCCTTTCAGGCCACACTAACTTGCAAGACCTAACATAACCACCTTCTAAAATTTTTCTTCTGAGGCAAATTCTGAAAAAAGCCCCAATAGAAGGCTCAGTTCAGGTGTGGTGTTGATCTGGGTGTGCAGAGGAACTGGGGACAGGCCTCAGTGCTGTGGTAGGTGAAAGTCTGTGGCCAGCTGGGTCTGGCACACCTGCAGGAAGAGCAGTGGTTGCGTGTCCCCTTTCAGTTTCTACTTCAATATAGTTTGTAAATTAGAATTACTTCTATTTGAAGGCAAATCTGCTTTCTGCTTTCTATTGTGTTACAACTAGAAGTTTTTTTTAAGAGCTTCCTATTCTGATACCTTGCAGTTCTGATGCTTCTCATATTGAAATATCTGTACAATTTAGCTCAGTTTTCAGAACTCTGGTAGGGATCAGTTCATGGGTTTATGATGTGTAATTGGAAATGCATCAATTTCTGATGGGAAAACCAAAATCATAATTATAGCATAATTATGATGTTTAGCTGCTTACTTTGGAAAGTAAATAACACAGTATGCCACAATTTTTTTCTAAGTGATAAACTCAAGCTTTGGGTCCTTTCTTATACTGTAAGTATGGCAGAACTCCTTGAAATATTAAAGTAGCTTAGGTTGATCTGTCTTGTGGTTTATTATACTGAGCACATATGATTTTACAAAAGACTCAGTTGTCCATTTAGTAGCCTTCTTTACTAAAGATGGATTTTAATTAGGAGGGCTTAAAAATCTTTTAAGTATATTTATTCATGTAAGTTGGTTTTAAAGCTTCATTTTTAAAAGCAGCAAAGTTTCCTCAAGCCTGCTTTGCTGAAAAGTTATGCAAACCTAAAAAGTTTTAACTATTCAGATTTATTTTTGTTTGTTACTCAAGTTGACTTAGATCAGCCTTTCAGTTTTAGTTGCTGTAGTTATTGAGCACAAGCATCTTAGGCTTACGTATTGAAATTTTGTTTAAAAAACAAATGAAGTCACCACCAGTGAGCTGCATTGTGGTCGCATCTGCTTGCGAGGCCTTAATCACAGTTGTCAGCACTCACATTATGAAAGCTCCTTTTCAAGTGGTAATTCAGCAAAAACGCTTGCATAGGTCTGGAGCTTAGCATTGGCGGCCAGATTTTCTACAACAGTCTTTAAAGTGTCAGATTTATTGTGTGAGCAGCTCCTGCTTGCAGTTCTGTGTTTGAGGTTCTGTTCAATATGCCATTAGACTGTACTTGTACGTGCAGTTGAGATACCAACTGGAGCTTGCATACACAGCAGAGCTTTATTGGTCGTTAAAACCCCCAAGTGTTGCACCTGCAGTTTGTTTTTTGTAGATGCTTTGAGGATAATTTTTTTGCTGCATGTGAAGCAATGACTTTTTGTCTTGTAATTAAATGTACTTGAGCATAAGAGCTGTGAGCTTAGCTCTGCTTGTGCCTCGTTTCTGCCTGGCGTTGTGGGGATGATGACCATCTGTGGGTTTCTAGGTCACGTTCTGGCACCCTTGTAAAAAGTAATTAAACAGCTAACCTGCCCACAGCTCAGCGTTTTTCAAGTTTTTAAAGCTAGGTCAACAGCCTTAGTTACTGACACAATGCCAGGAATTGCATGGAGCATAGTTGCTGTTGCTTAACAGCTAAACAGGGGTTGTTACTGAGAGCTCAGTGGAGGGTAAGTTTGAATCTGGTTGTTAAAAGTAGTGATTCCTCAAGGTGTTGAGAAACCTTTTTTAAAATACTGTCCTAATGTGACATACACCTCTATTGGTGAAGCTGAAGATACCTGCTATTACTGATTTACTAGCTGCTTTTGATCTTTTTGATCTCTCAGTATTTTTTCTTATCTAGAAATTTTTATCTTTGTCCTAATGCTTTTACTTACAGATTTTACAGAGTGTGTTGTATTGTCTTTTTCACTTACAAAACACGTCTTGCTGCATATGTTTTCATGATTGTCCTGCTTTTCAGGATTATTCTGTTTCTATGATTTACTCTCTTTGTGAATTTTGGTGGCCTATAAAATACATACATGGACTTTGTGCTTGTATTTGTCACTTCTTCAGTACAGTTCCTGTGCCAGAATTTCTGTTATTTGTATGTTTAAACATTCCTATATTTCCCTTTTGTTACTGTTCCTAGGACACTGTATGAGACCTTGGTTGTGTTGGGTTTTTAAAATTTCGTTACACAAAACTACTGGAGCTGCCACAGCTCCAGGGTCAGTCCCCTGCTGGCCACTCCATCACCATCCACCAAGGGTGTAGGCAGTGCTTATCTCAATTATTTCAGTGTATTTGCATGTATAAATAGCAACATTTCTAAATCCCAATTACTAGGGTAGACTTGTCTAAATGAAAATGAATAGGTGATGGATGCAGAGATGAGAAGAATCCCTTGAACTTTGCTGCTGTCTCACACTTATCCTTCTTCCATCTTTCTGAAATGTCATGCTCAGAAAAGTCCTATTGCAGGGAACCACTATTTACTGAGCAAAGGGAGTTTTGTAGGATTATCACTCATAGAAAAGAGCAAGCTTAAGAAGTTTAAAAATACACCATGCTAATAATTATTTTGAAAGATCCATGTGTAAAATGAGAGTTGTGATCTACTTCATAATGGTAGTAAATCTATAGGATGGTACTAGATCTATAGGAATTAATTTCAATCATACTTTTGCTGCAATAGACCTTTCACTGAAATTTTTCCTTTTAAAATGTGTTATGTGCTAGAGTCTGAGTTAACTGTTTGTGGTGTTTGCTTTGTCCTTTCTCTTTCACTCTTCCTTGTGCCCTCCTCCACAGGCTTCTCTTAAAACAATGTCTTCTCCCTTTTGCCTTATCAGGTAAAGGGCTTTCACACTGACAGCACTGAGCAAATAAATAGTGATGGAGGAGATCTCTGTGGGAGCCAGTAGGAGCATTCTACTGGACCCTGCTGCATTTAATGTCCTTGACAGCTGTATCTAGGAGAACAGTTTTCCTTTGTCTGGCTGTGGGGATGACTACAGGCTATTCTGCATCACTTGTCTGAACAGAACAGTGCCACAGAATCCATTTCTGCAACCTGCCTTCCTCGGACCATGAAGCCTTGATGGATCTTCTGTACTTGTCTTTCTCCTACTGCTCAGGATTTCAGTCAAATTATGAATAGATTTCTAGAGAAACTGCATTTGCTTCAATGGGGTCAATACGTAAAAGCCTATTAAAAATCTGTGCAAATCTGTAATACACAAAAACACAGCATGCATTGCTCTCTCAGCATGTGCCATGGTATCACCTAGTTGTGACAACAGCAATGACTTTTCTGTTTCTATTGTAGCAGCAATAGCATTTGTCCCTCGCTGTGGCACTGATGTTGTTAGTTACTGCAAGAAATGCTCCTTAGGCTCTTCTGCCTTTCCTGGTGGAGAGAAGGAAATTACAGAGTTCTGCCACATGAAAACCATAGACTACAATACCCTGAAAGGCAGATCTTGTCTCCCTATATACAGTTGTTAATATCCAGGGAGAGTCCTGCAGGTTTGGAAGACCTGAATTAGGCTGTTCAGCTGCAGCATAAAAGATGAACAGACTGAGGAACTGATCACTATTTGCTTTAATGATTGGGCCAGTGAACTGCAGACTCTTTGAAATGTTCCCTAGTCTGTGCAAAAAAAAAATTGTCTGCCTGCAGAGATCCCAGTACCTACTGCTTCTCAAGACAAGTTCTTATATTTGGAGTGTGGTATAAAGCAGTAGTGAACTTCCTGATGTTACATTCATAAAGAGAGCAATGAAATCTGTCTATGTGATTGCTGGAACTAAAATGCATATTTAGTTTGTATATAGTTGAAAATTCCCTTTTGGTGTGCGCTTAGGCCATCCTTTGGACATTTTCAGGAGTGCTCACTGAAGAACATTTTTTGCCATTCCTGATTGCTGAGAACTTTGATGTACATAATGGCAGTGTGAAATTCAAATATTCCATGCCACTTTCAAAGCTGTGCACTGCATTGGTGATTAGGAATAGAACCTTTAAATGTCAAAAGAAACAAAGCAGAATAAGGATGTCAGGATATTTCTCTTTTCATTTTAACTAATTTTGTTTATTCAAATATGTTTTGGCCTTAATGCTTTGAGTGCATTTTATTTAATGATTTTAAAGATGATTCTTTCATTTTACATAATACAGATATTTCTATCTTTGCAGGTTCCAGAGTTCTAAATCTGGAAAGATCTACCTCCACAGAGATGTAAGGCTCCTATTCTCTCGGAAATCCATGGAAGTTGATAGTGGCGCTGCATATGAACTCAAATCTTACACTGAATCTCCAACAAATCCTCAGTTTTCACCAAGATGCTAGCAAACAATGGCAAACTAAAGTATTCATTTTACTGTTGAGTACTCCTTGCAAGCAAAGATTGGTAGAGACAACAGTATAAAGTTAAGTCTGTAAAAGGAATAAAAATAGCGCTCAAGAGAAAGAAGGTTCTATGTGATCCTGGACCAGCTTTTAACAGGTTTCTGGAATGGGCTTTGTGTATTCCAAGTAGACTGGAAACATACTTAAATCTAATCTTTTTGTACTGTTTAAAACCACTTCATTGGATGTGTTGCAATAGCAAATTCCCAAGTTAGTTTAGTGTTTACACTTTTTATTTTATTTTCCAGTTATTTAATATTTAATGTTTCATTTAATACTCAAGTGATGTTTGTCTTTAGTGTTCTAATGTAGCATAAATCCTATGTAAAATCATACTATGTATTTTTGGCATTAATATTGAAATCTGAAATATATACAGATGTCTTTAATCTGTGTGCTGTTTTAAGTGATATTCATTTAAGTTATTGAAAATGGGGACAACAGGTGAATTTCCATAACATTTCATACTATGCAAGCATTTAGCTGTTTTTTCCTCTGTAATGGTACCATTTTCCATTTTTTTCTCACATCCAGATTTAACAACACTTGCAACCACATTACAGATTGCTTATTTTTACTCATGCATTCAGATGATTAATTCAATTCACGTTTTGCTCCCTCAATTTATTTTCTCTCCTAAAGGGTCATTTTAATCTTGTTTATTGTGTTATTAGTTTTCCTCACATAAAATTTGCACCCTCCCCCATTTTATTTCTCAAATTGTGTTAAAGGATGTACTGTGCAAACAAATTAGTATTTATATCTCAAATATATGCAAAAGCTATGAAACTTGTACTTTTTGTTTTATTTTTAGATGAGAGGATCTTCATGTAATCCTAAATATTTTTCATAGGTCAATTCCATGTAGGCCACTAGGTGGCCATAGGAAGTTTTACTAGCAATGCTACACTGGGCATATGACTATTTTCGTGTGTGTATTCCTAAAACAAAACAGTCAGATGGACAGTTTATGCTAAGTGTTAAACTGTGTAACTGAGAGAAATAAAGTTAGAAACATTTGATTATATTTGAGCTATATATTTAATAATGGTAATGTCATTTATCACATTTGATGAAGATCTGTGTTTCCCAACTGTCTTACCTTGATTTGTGTTTTTCTTTACTTTGCTGTAGGTTTTTAGGGTGTCAGTAATATGCAAGGTGCCCTTTAACATGCTTATCTGTTGAAGACTGGAGAATGGATGAATGTGCATCTTGTATATTCAGCACTGCCCTTAGATGAGAGAAGTCAGTGTATCATGAAATCTCCAGGAATTCTGCCAGGGAATGTAAGGGAGACTGGACTTTCCAGATGATACTTATCAACTATCATGTACATGCAAATGGCTGCTGCTCCAGTAGGGCAAAGCTTAGATATGACTGAGTCCCTTCCCCACTTCAGCAGTGTTTTCCACTCTGTTACATCAGGTTTTCAAAGGTTACCTGACATTCATTTTAGAAAGAATTGGGAAAAACTCTACAGAAAGAGATTGTTTGCAGTTTTTAGTCATTTGTGTGCCCTTTAAAACTGAGAAAAGGTTTTTTTTTCATAGCAGAAGGGTCAAACACAACTGCAGTTGTACTGTGTACAGAACTATGGTCTGGACTAGGATATCAAGAGGGTGTCCTAGTTTCTGTGTAGCTGCTATTGAGTCATAAGCAAACAGCATATAACCTCAAACTACTTATTTGTGTTGTGGTGCACAGCTTCCTTGCATGTGCAATGAAAAAAGCATGAGGAAAGGGCACATTTTTAATGAAAAGTCACCATTCCCATGTAGTAGCGTAACCTTATATTTTGCACTGACAATGTTTGTATCTTGATAACTTTATTTAAATAGACTTCTTAAATTCATCTGCCTTCATTAAGTTGCCTTGAATAGCAAAGAAGTGTGCATTTTGAATATATGGTCACTACAAGTCATGTCCAGGAAATAAATTTATATTCACTTTAATAGTCAAACTACACTTAGTCCCTTTGGCATGAAAGTGACCTTGTATTATCTGTGCACAACTTTGATTTTTACTGAGTCATTCTCCATTTACAGCTTGATCTGAGTAAACACTTTCCAGTGGGGACACACGTGGAGAAATGCTGGATGCTCATAAACTATAAACTAAATTCCACATGTTCTAAGCTTAGGTTAAGACTAGACAAATTTTTGAGAAGTCATTGGTTTCTTCTCTTTACTCCTCAATAGGCTCAACCATATACAGTTATTTTTAATAAATATTTGAGTAGTTTATAAGTGATGGCTGCAACAACGAATATCTTTTAATTATCTTTTAATTATCACGAGGAAGTATAACATTTAGTTATATACATTTATTTATGGTTATGAAACAATTTGGTTCTTCTATCTCCCTTCTTTTTTTTTTTTTTTTTGATAACTAAGACAACCCCATACTGTTCAGTCACCCTTTATTTTCTGCACTTCTTGTCATTCTGGCTCTTTGCTTTTTTCTTCTGGACTCAATCAGTCTTGAAGTGTGTGAGGCTGTACACAGCATCCCAGTCAGGGCCTCTCTGTGCAAATCAGACTGGAAGAATTGGTTGATAAATCATATGGATTAAAGTCCTCCTCATGCATCCTGTTGCAATACGCTGTTTTTCAGTCTTAGGAGATGTCAGATTCCGTTCATCTTGTTTCCCAGTATGAGACACCTACCTGCTTGTTCCCAAAATGGTAGCTCTCCTTATTGAACTTTATTCTCTCACTACCCAACATTACCTATGCTGAACACAGCATTGCTGTTTGAAGAATTGATGGCTGTTTCCAACAAACTTGCATCCACCACATTAAAGTTTCATCTAATTATGTTTCCCTAATTTGCATGGGAAAGTGGCAGAAACCTTATTAGTGCCAGAAGGCATCTGGAACTTCAGCCACCTTCACCCACTTCTCCACATGGTTTATTTCCTTTTTCTTGAAGGAAAGATGATTGTGTGAAACCCTTGTTCTTAACTGTGAATTCCTGCCTCGCTACTCAGTTGCTTTTGAGTGCTTATTTTAGATGATTTTTCAAGTCATTATTGACAGCCTAATTCTATAGCTTGTATTCTATCCTCCTCATACTCCTATTCAAATTCAGGAAAAGTGGCTCCTGGAAACCCATTCATTTTTTACAGGTTCCTATATGAATCACCAGTAATTAACTGGAGATTACTTCTGTCATTCTTTAATCTCTTAAGGATATTTTTTCATCCAAGTTAAAAATATTTACCAAAACTAATTAAAGTCACCTGCAAACCAGTCTTTCCTTGTTCCAGCTAGAGGCTATACTTCGTTTGTTACACTATTCACCTTGATCATGCCCGATTGAACAAAAAGAAACATTAAATACTTTAGTCTTTAAAAGTTATGTTCAGTAATATTTCAGTACTCCCTTGTCTTCATGATCTGCTTTAGATACACATCCTTAAAAAGTGACCTAGTTTCTGTAGGCTGCTTTCTTCTATTTGAGCCCATTGAAGAACCTGTACTTTTCCTGAGGTTCTGAATTTATTTTTCATCTTTCCTCTGCATTGTGTTCCCTTAAAGAAATAACTGTGTTGAGGAACTGCTGAATCCTTGAAATTGTTTTCCCTTACATTAATTTCCTAAGAGATTCGAAAGAAATTCCTGAAGTTTGCATTCTTGTCTGCTGTCACTGCTTTGTTCTTCCTTTTAAAATCTATAAACTTCATCCTTTTTTATGGTCATTTTTCTATGTTGCTCTGTTTTTCACACTTTCAGACCATTTCTCCCAGATTTTGCTAGAAAGAAATGTGCCACACCCACCAGTATCATGACTTTTTTCATCATTAGGAAAAAAACCCAGTGGTGCATTCTCTGATTATTTTTATGTGCAATCTGCCTGGCAGGATCCCTTTCTGAATGAGGGATATGCACATTCCTTGGGTTCTCCACAGCTGTGTGTGTGTCTCTGGAGATGCACAAAAAACTTCCTTCCACTGGCTTGTGGGGCATTTAGTACAATTCAGCTGTGGCAAAATCATTGACAGCTTCAGCTTTTACAGATTTTCCTGACCTGCCTCTTGCGTTCTTTCCGATCAGAATGGCACAAAGCCTGTTCTGGCCAGTCGCTCCTGAGCTGTGCTGAGTTTAATCCACACCTTGCTGCTCACATAATCCATTTATTTAGGGACCCCCAAAGATTTATTAATGGTGGGCTAGTTAAACGCCTCCTTTATACTCTTGAAGAGAGTCTACAGAAGGTGATTTTTCAGACAATAACCAGTGAAAAGTAGATGGGGAGGGAATAAAATGCTGTGTATAACTTGATACTGTGCTGTTAAGAAGTTCCAATGGACTGAGCCTTCCTATCCTGTTAGCTGCTGTCTGGGATTCATGAGATCCTCGAGTAATGCTGCTGAGGACTCAGCTTTTATTTTGATCACTAACAGTGGCCAAAGGAAGTCACTTTAGCCAAGCAGGGCAGATTTTTCCCTGGGCCCTGATGCTGAGGAGGGGAGGTCATGCAGGCTGGACGAGCCGGGGCTGGGGGGCTATGCTGAGGTGAGATGAGGGCCAGGGAGGAGATGGCCTTAAACTGAGATACGGGAGATTCCCATTAGATAGCAGAATTTTCACTGTTCGGCCGCCAAGGGAGGCGGTGGAGTCACCATCCCTGGAGGTGTTTAAGAGACCTACGGCTCTGGCACCCGGTTACAGCGACACCTGTGCGGATGGACTGGACCATACCCAACATCTTTTCCAACCCCAGTATTTCTGTAATTCTCTGGGGCACCGGGGCCGTCCAGCCTCCGACAGCCGCCCGCGGCCCCGGACGTGACGCGCGGGGCGCAGGCGGATCCCGGCCCCGCGCTCCAGCCCGCGCGCGTGGGGGCTGAGGCGGAGGAAGTCTGGCCCCGCCGACGGCCCGTCGCGCGCCGCCGCCATCTTGTGCGGGAGGAGGCGGCAGCAGCAGCAGCAGCAGCGCGGAGGAGCCGCGGCCGCGCCTCCCGCCCGCCTCCTTCCCTGCTTCCCTCCTTCCCGGCCCCGCCGTCCCGCTGCCGCGGCGCCATGTCTGCCGAGAGCCCCGAGCCCGCCTCGGCCGAGGAGCAGAAGGTGGGTGGCCGGGCCGAGGAGCACAGGGAGCCCTGCGGGGCTTCTCTCGCCTCCATCGGCGCGGCCGGGCCTCTCCCTCCCTCAGCCCAGGGAGCCCAATGGGCCGCAGCGTCTCCCGGGCCCGGCCGCCCCTCGGAGCACCGCCTGCCCCGGCCTGCCCGAGCGCAGCAGGGCCGGGCGGCGCCCCCGGGCAGGACGAGCCCTGCCGCCCGCGGCCGTGTGGGGCTGGAGGCGGAGGCGCCGCAGCACCATGATGGCTCGGGAGCGGCTGTTCCTGGCCCATCGGCGCTGTGCGCTGGCCTGGCCGGGCCGATGGCGCTCCCTCGCCCGTTCTCCGGCCTCGGCCCCGCTCCCTCCGGGTGCTCCGCGGGCCGCGCCGTCCTGCGCGATGGGGTTTGGCTCACGATCACAGCGGCGGGATGGACACCAGCCATAATCCGCAGGCTAAACGTTTGTTTCACTTCTAGAAAATGCTCTGCTTTTAACACAGTCAGCTCAGGAGCAGAAATACCCAAGTCACAACGACCGCGACCTGTGCTAGTTCAGGCTTTTTGAAAGAACAACCGGCTGAGTTATATTGTGGTGTCCCTCTTATGTCATCTTTGTAGCTAATAACTGTACCATTTCTCGAGTAGGATTTGGTTTCATAGATGGCTGTGCTGTGACTTTAAGAAGCCGTTTTGTTTTTTAATCTTGTCATTGCTGTGGGAGCCCGGTTGCAATCCCCGCGGCTATGATCCGGAGAAGTTATGAAACACAAGTACTGCTCTGAAGGGCGCTGAAAAAAAAAGCTTACTCTACCTCAGCTGTTAAGTTTTTGTTTAATAATTTATAATTTGTAATATGAGTTGGTCGCACAAGTAGATCTTTGGGGGTTAATATGGAATGATACCTTCTCAATAGGTGCAGTAATCAGAACCAGCTTCTTGTCAGGTCTGTAATCTGCTCTTAAATAGGTGTGTTCTGCAGCATGACTTAATGTTCATGCCAGGTAGGCTGCTGAAGGGATACTGTTCCTGTTCAAAGCCTGTAAAAATAAGTCCCTGGCCTGTGCAGCACTCCTAGAATAGCTCTGTAATAAGAGCATAGTTAAACATGTGGCAGCAAGTTTATTGTAATGCCTTCTAGGGTGTTCTGATGAAGTCAGGTGACTGGAGCTGATTTTCCTAACGAACTTTCAGACTGAAGTCATGGAATGTCATGCTTATACACTGCTTGGAAAAATTACCTTTAATTTGAGAGATACGAGAGATCCTTGCTGTTCTCCTCATTTGGTTTTATTCTGGTAAAGTGTTCAAGAAAAATTACATAACATCCATAAAATAAAACTATTTTCTGCGAGATTATGTCCTGGTCTGATACTGTGATATCAGTGGTGTTATGACATTGCAATATTAACCTCCACTAAAACTATTTGTGTGGGTAGGCAAAACTGAACGTTCACTCGGTTAATGCTTAGCTCTGAAACACTTACATAAACAACCCATTTTGCAGTACTTATTAATGTGTATGCTTAAAAAAGCTTAAAACGCCCCTAAATGAACTTTGAGGCAGTGTTTTCATGATCAGAGCTTTTTCCTAAACTTTCTGACATGCTGCAAGAAGCTTGTGCTGAGTGAGAAAGGCTTTTAATGACAGTAATACAAACTGTAATACAAAATCTGCCATTGACCAGCGTTTCCTGTTCTTGATGGGAAAACTCAGGACAGTGGCAGGGGGAAGTGCAGAAACAAAGAAACTTCAGACATAGGAAAATGTATGTTTTGTTGACTCTTTTTGCCTTAAAAGCCTCTATTTTTCAGGAAACTCTCAGAGGTGGTGCGTTTTATTGCTGAACTGGCTTTTGCCACATCAGTTCACTGTAGGGTTATGCTTTGCCTCGTTTTTTCCATTTTCTGCTTTGCATTTTGTCTGATGTCTTCTGCCAAAGATGAACCGTTCATGCCAGAGTTTTAAAAGGCTGATGGCTCTCAGTAATGCAGGTCAGCTGTTCAGCAGATAGAGAACTTTGTATTGCTAGAATCTCTGCAAAGATTAAAAACAAAAGCTGTCTTTAGGTGAGTTAGGTAACTACTGCCTTCCTGGTAGATCATTTTAATGACTTCATGAGCTGTGTCAGATTCCTGTAGAGTACTAAAATTATAACTTTTGTGTGGTTGTCACTTGGAAGAAGAGCGTGGTATATCTTGATTTCTGCCCACTCCCCAGTCATTTGTTAGTCACTTCGTTGTTGCTTCTGTAATTCAAGGGAGAATGTTCTGAATGTAGGAGTGGCTTGGGCTGAAGTCTTTGGGGCTCAGCAGCACATCACCGAGAGTGCTCAGTACCATTTAGTCCTCAGAAGAAAATAAGATCAGGACGTGCAGGCAGCGGTCTTCTCAAGAAAACTCTCCAAGGTCTCGGCAATCTGGTTTAAAAGGCGTCTGAGCTGCAAGTGAACACATCGAATTGCTTTCTGAATCTAAATTCTTGGCACCCCATGTATCCTTCAGAAAGAAGTTGTGCAGCTTAACTGTATTTTACGTGAAGAATTGTTGTCTTAAGTATTTTTTGAACTGCCATCAGCCGGTTTTGTTTGACACCCCAAGTTGTGGTATTCTTTAATTTGTGTTCTGTGGGTTTTCGAGTCTTAGTTGTTGTTGGTCATCAGGAAGAAGCGGCTGTGCTCTGTATCCTTTTGAGCTGCATTGATGCATAACACGGTGGTTTTGTTTGGATTGCCTGCTGTGCCGTGATTTGTCAGCCCTGTGAGTTTGCATAAATGTCTCCTTTGATGCACAGTGAATGCCTGTTTATATAAGCTACTTATTGTTGGTCCTCTTATCATATAAAATCTGTCCTTTTGGCTTTTAGGGGCAAAATATGCCCCCTCAAATACTTCGTTGGCTCAGCAGTGAGTAGCCAGTGATTCAGCATTAGGTGTTCAAAGTGTTGAGCTGAAAGGATTACTTTGGAGCAGATGCTGTCAGTGTTGGCATTCTGATGAACCACAACAGGGAAAGCAGCAGCTGCGTGATCTTTGTAACACATGAGAACTGTGGGCTTGGCTAGTGAGCGGTGGAGTAGTTCTAGCTTCAGTAGTGTCAGGGAAACTTTGCCCTTTATTTGTGTGTGGATTTTGCATTATACTGCCTAGCTGCATTTT
The DNA here is from genome assembly GCA_009812075.1 of Sialia sialis. NCBI lineage: Eukaryota > Metazoa > Chordata > Aves > Passeriformes > Turdidae > Sialia > Sialia sialis. The sequence goes on along the minus strand of VRYO01000100.1, from coordinate 12,139,194 downwards.
CATCTAATAAAAAGCATTTGTTCCTGTCGTCACTGAAGTTTCTCTTTAATTGCTATGAGAATTTATATTTTTTCCTTGGGAGAACTGTTAATTCAGTTTCCTGTTATATTGTGCAAAGCTGTCCTTGAGGTGTTTTGGCCAAATGGAGCAACTAGAAAATGTTATATTCTAAATCTGTTATGACCTTTGTTTTGTGAGACATCTTACCGGAAAGATAGTGGATCTTACACAACCTGGAGCAGTTTATAAGAGATAGAGAAGAGCACCTAGGGATAGGTAAATGTGGTGATGGCTCCTGTCCTTCAGCAGTTCTGGCTTAAATACATCTCCCTGTGTTCTTGTCCTCCCTGCTGCTGTGTTAACATTCCTGTTTGTGCAGCTGTGTGGTCGTCCAGGCTGTGGAAACCAATCCAAATGAAACAGCCTAACATGGGGAGAAGAAAAAGAATTATAAATGGCTATTTTTCTTTGAATTAGTTTCTGAAACCATAACTGGGGAGTACAGGCAGTCATGCTGATTGATGCAATGCAAAGGATGATGACAGGCATGGAAAAGAGTATGAAGGGGCTGCCTAAGCAGCTCTAGGTGGACATGAAATCTTAGTCATAGATGAATGATGCCCTCCTGATTTCAATGGCAATTCTTATTTCCTGCCTGAAAGTCTTTCTGTGACTTCAGGTGATAACAATTCTACGCTACAGCAGTCACTGAAAATCATTAAATATTTTCCCTGTACTAGGAGTGGTTTTCATTTAAAAAAACCAAAAGGCTGTGGCTTTTGGAGAAAACAAACTAAGAATTTTTAATGAAAGGTATTTTAGAAAGGATCCCATAGAATAAGTTGTATTGCATACAGCAAATTGCTACGTGGACACGGAACAGATGAGTGTGAAGTAGAGGCCAGTGAACAAATTGCAGTTTTGCCAAATTAATATCTCTAAATTATTATTTTGAGCATCCATGTTTTACAGTATGCTCATAAAATAGGCATTTTATTTTGCACAAATGCACTTCCCAACTGTCTTCCTCCTCATAATTTCAGGATAATTATAGACATGTATAGAGAAACACAGTATTGCTATTAATGTAACAGCAGGCATGTTTTGCAGACTGTTTCACAGTGAATATCAACACATTAGGGCTGGAGCAGCCCTACACATCAGTGTGGCAGTGGAAGTGCCAATCTGCCTATGCAGTTAAATAATGAAATGGGCAGTTGGAAAAAAAGTCTTGTGGTTCTTGCTTATTATTCAATATTTGTTTGTTCTTAGTGGACCCCTTGTTTTGACCAAAAAAAAGGAATTTTGAGTCTTCTTTTTTTTGCCAAGATTGAATAATTCAAATTGCTTTTCTTTGAGAAGGAAGCGCGCACATCTTCAGCATCTCCAGGAAAGGTGTCTAAATTGGGAGGCTGAACTCCTACAGTTGCTGTCAGCATTTGAGAAAGAATGTATGAAAATGTCTAATCAGATGATTCTTATGCTCACTTGGTAGCAGCAGTGGGTGTGTGGGTGTATTACCTGCAAAGCTACTCTGCATAAATGTACATTGTTGAATGTTTCACTTACAGTATTCACTCACTGTTTTTCAGGAGATGGAGGATAAGGTGTTAAGTCCAGAAAAAGCTGAAGAAGCAAAATTGAAAGCAAGATACCCTCATCTGGGCCAGAAGCCAGGAGGCTCAGACTTCTTGAGGAAGAGGCTTCAAAAAGGAGTAAGTTATTGTCTACAAGGTATAGACAAATAAATCCCAAATTCCTGTATCCATTATTTTTTTTTCCTACTCCACGGATCTTTGCAAGGTAAAAGAGTCCTAAGAACCTTAAATTTCGAGAAAGCACAGGGAGGAGAAATTTGTCTTTGCAAAACAAATACCAGGTTGGCAGGATAGCTCTTTACAGCATCAGTGGCTCAACCACACTTGTTATAAAAAATTAAACTTAGAAGCTCCTGTGATACCTTTGAGAAAAACATTATAGTAAACACCAAGGGATAGAAACTCATCCTTATTTTGTAGAGATTTTATCCTGCCCATTCTTAAGCTCCAAAATTGATCCACTCCTTTTAACCATGTTTCTAGCACATGAAAGTTTGGTGTCTGCTGTTAGAACCAGGTATAATCTGACATTAATGGTTTGAAATGGTTGTATAATTCTTGAAATGGTTGTATAATTCTGGATATACACCCAGACCCAAAAGTAATGCTAGAAAAATAAAGAGTGAGTTAATATTTCAGTATTGTTCCACATCTAACCAGTGTCTCTTGTTTTCTTAGCTATTTGACTGAGGGTTTTTTAGTTTAATTATTCATAGAATGATTATGTAATGCCTTTCAGGCAGGCTAGGGCTCTGTTCTTGGAATAATCCTAGTATGTCACTGCTTCTGGTGGTGCTTGCATTGCTGTCACACCGTTGTGGTTTGTTTTGCTATTGTCTAGATCCTTCCAGTACACGCAATGATTCCTTGTATAAGTCCTTCGCAAGCCAGCTGGTGGAGTTCAGTGCTGATCTAATTCTGTGCTATCTGGTAACGTCTCTTGGGAATTGTTACTGTTGGCAGGTTTTTTGAATAATCTTCGTCTCATAAGTTGGAAGATATGAGGCAGAGTTAATGGCTGCTGGGCCTGGGCAGGTGGTAGATGAGGTGACTCCCTCTGAGTTACACTGCTGTGTGGCCAAAGGCAGCCTAAATGAGACTTCACTGGTTCCAGGGTATGTGTAGACACAGAAGGGAGTGGTAAGTTTGTACTGTGATGATATCTCAGGAAAACAGGCCAGCATTCACTCAGTAAGGATTGGCAGCCATAAAAGAATTGTGACTGCTTGCCCTTGGTGCAAATGTGAGGGAATCTCACCACCAGCAATAACAGCCTGTGCAGTAGCTTCATCTTAATGATGCACTATTGAGTGCAAAGGCTTTTGCAGCATGTACTTTCAGATTTGAGCACAGAGAGATCCATGGCCATCTTAATTGACTTTTGCTACTCTGATGAAAGATGCCATAAACTTGTGGATTCCAATTCATAATAGGCCTCCTGCAGTTCCTGATGTGGCAATAATAACTTGATTCCGTTTATTTTTTATTATTTTGATTTAGTGTGCTCAGTGTCTTTAATGAGGAGGCTTCTTTACTTGAGGAGTTCTGGTGTACTTAGGGCTGCCTGCGCTGATGAGAGTTAGAGTGAGGATAGTGTGTGTGCTTTCAGGTACTGTTTCTGACAGGAAGACACCTGGACAGACATAGCTGGTTTTGAAAGGGATGATCAAATACACACTATTTGTGGGAAGCTAAAATAAATCAGGAAAATTCAGGAATAAGTTAAAGGAAGAAATGGATTGATATTCTAAAGCGTGACAGATGGTGGGTTTTCTCAGATACTCTTTTATGGACAGCTGTAGCCCAAAGCATCTTTGGTTTGGCAGCCAGGACATGCTCTACCAATTTGTATTTGCTGTCCAGAAATGGTCTCCATTTGATGCATACACCATTACTAGCACGCTTTCTGTAGTAAAGTAAAAATAATGGTAGATGAGAACAGTACTACATCATGCTCCTGGGGAGGGATTCTGTTTGGAGCTCTTAGATGAACAGAAAGATTTCTGCTAACACCTGTATCACATCTGAAGATCGAATGGTTCTGTTACTACCTAGTTGCTGTTTAAAAGTTTCTTTTGGCCAAAATGGGAAAGCCTGTTTCCAAATCAGATTATGTTCTACCTTGAGGTCTAAGCTGCAGAGGTAGTGCTAGAACACTGTGGTGTAAATAGGGATTAGACCATCAACAGGATTGAACTGGAAAGGTTTATAAATAAAAATGTGTGATTCAGATGTACCAGAGACCATGGGAGAAATAGATCCAGTAACTTCAGGGCTCTGGCAGGGAACATTTAAATCTGTTTTCAGGAGGTCTTGTTTGAGCAGCCTCCTGCCCCTTTGTTAAAGGCCTGTTTACTCTGGTGTTCAAATTACTTCTGTCTAGCAACTGCTGCCACTGAGCATTTTGCAGCTGGTTAGTTGTAAAGCAGAATAAAGGCTGTGGTGGCACTCAGACGTAGCAGGTAGTGATGGCTGCTCAACTGACTGAGGACTAAGCCTATGCAAATCTAACTGAGTCTGCTCTTCAGAGACGGTTGTGATTGTAAACAGTAGTTAGTGTAAATCTTAATCCTGGATCTAATTTTTTTGCCTCATATTTTAGTGGTATTTTAGTGGTAGACCTCATGGTAAGATGTAAAAACACAATGCAACTTTTCCTGCAAAATGTGTGTCAGTGAGCAGTTGAGGACTTGATGTAGAGCTTGGATGAAATTCCATGCCTCACCTTACCATGATGTGGATAAATTACAGTCATTTGGCTTGGACATGCATAGATAACTTAACATTTTGAGAAACCTGACTACTCTTAAAGGTAAAGCTAATAAAAATTTGCTGATGTATTAAGGAACACTGTTTTGCAACTAGGAATTAATTTACTTTCATATTCAGAAAAAAAATTGAAGTCCTTCTCAGAAGGACTATACAGTAGATTTGACTTTGCTTAATAATTGGTTTGGGAACTTTAGGGTTTGCAGTTTCATTGTTTTAATGTGTGCAGAAAAGAGGTTTTCTTGTTAGCACACACTTTCATGCTGCTTTGATCTCTGATGTGACAGACCAGGCTCTGTTCTCCAGCTTTAATTAATTTGTGCATTGTTTGGTTATTGTGTGCTGCAGAACTTGTTCACTGCAACGAAATTTACAAACCCCAAGGTTTCAGTTGTGGGAGATGAGCTTTTGAGAAAACCATGGCAAAAATAATGTTCAGATTATTGTTCACAATAATGTTCACAATGATTTTAAGGGTTCAGCTGTCTGTGCTTACTAGTCCTTGTAAGACCACCTTTTGTTAATCAACGTAGAGCTACTTTGATGAATCACAGATTTTACAACCTTGTAAAATTTAATATATCTCTTTAACAATATAATTCAGTATATACATCTGATAAAATTTCAGTCTTTTAAATATATGTGTTTTGTCTTCTAGCAAAAGTACTTTGATTCTGGTGATTACAACATGGCTAAAGCAAAGATGAAGAATAAACAACTGCCTACTGCCGCTCCTGACAAGACAGAAGTCACTGGTGACCATATTCCTACTCCACAGGATCTTCCACAGCGGAAACCATCTCTTGTTGCTAGCAAGCTGGCTGGCTGACGAGAGCAGCTGAACTGCATGATTATTCTCATTCCTGTTATTTCTCCCTAATAGTTATTTCTCACCCTCACATCCCCCTTTTTCTTTCTTACACTAAGTCATGAGACTGACAGCTTTGCAGGTAGTGATAGCATGTGCTGCTATTGTAAGGGAATACTGTTAAGAGTAAGCATAGTATTTGGACTAGTTGAGAACAATGCACTGATTTAAAAGGATAAGTTTGGTTAGAGCAATGTAATCTACTTGAAAATGTACATATTGCCCATTTCCTAGTATAGGACTGGTTCCAGCAAGTGACATTGCAAGTTTTACAACTTCTAATGTTTCTGCTTTTGTTATTTCATCTTAATTACAGCATATTTGTATTTAATATAACCTCCAGTTGTGTTGGGTTTTTCTTCCGTGTTTGGGTTTGTTGTCTAAAATAGAGGTTTAGACCACAAGTAGCTAGATGGTAAAGCATGTATAAAAACAAAGACAGGGCTCTGATTGAATTTTGTTTCTGCTTTTGAACTTGAACGGCCTTAAACCTGTTTCAGCTTTAACAATAGAGTTTTTACTTGGGCAATATTTGCCCATTCCGGTGTAACTCTTGTGAACCTAGTGCTTATTGACAACTGCCTGTTGAAGCTGGTGTTCTTTTCAGTTCCGTAGCTTAGGACACACTTTTGTTGAAGATGTGGATGAAGTGTGCATGTGCATAGACTGTTGAATTCACTCTTGTGCCATTTTTTGTAAATACAATAGTTTTGCACAACCTTTTGCAAACGTCTATTAGTTTTACATTTTAAAAAGCAGATAATGTGCCAATCAAAGCACAAGTGATTCTGTATCTTTCAAAGTCTTGTCCTGAAACTAAGAGCCCAGAATCTTACTACTGAAAGTAAAAATTATATACCTGAAATTTGTGAAACACATTTACACTTGACTCAACCTTACGTTTTTGCAGTTGTATATTTTGTTTCACAACAATATCCAGCATTTAAGTATAAATTTGGAATTTGTACCTATATCTGCAGGCAAGTGCCCTTTCTGTTCAGCAGTTGTTTAAGCTTTTAAGGCAGAAATGCTCTGTCTGTTGGCATGGAATATGGCTAAGTGTACTGTTCTAGAGAGTTCCCTGTGTGGCAAACACCGAATCTAGGCTCACTAATGCTTGATATGCAATTGTCTTTGGGCAGTTTTAGACTTCTGGAAGCAGAAGGATTTTTTTTTTCTTGGACTCCTGAAGAGGTAGTAAATTATTTCCTTTACTTTGTTGTACAGCAACCCCCCATTTGCTTTGTGGAAAAAAAAATATGGAAAGCTATTTCTATAATGACTTTGTGAGAAATAGGTACCTTTTCATATCAGAAAACAGAAATGAACTCCAGTTCATGCTTATGGTGAAGGTTGTAAGTAACAGACAAAATACATAGTTTATATTAGTCAGGTGAATTGATGCATTTAAAACATGTTCATTTAATGAAATCAGAATATTGGAAGTGGACTATGATCCATAATAGAATTGATTTTCATATAGGTAGTCAAAGCCTTCACAGTCTTTGGGAGAACAAGAAACTTTAAAAAGATCAGTTTACTGAATGCCTTTTTCTTTAAAAAAATAGTTTGGAAACAGCCTGTTAGAAACAAAGCACCAATATAGGTATTACAAGAGAGAATACTTTAAGATGCATGTTTTTAGAAGCTTGTACTTTGTGCTGACGTATTCAGAAAGGTGTTGGGGTATAAAGGACTGCTAGTCAAAACCAATGCTGGCCCAAATCTTCTGCGATGCTCTCTTCTAGAGGCAAACAAAATGGTCAAGAGAAATTGAATAGTCCATAATTATTTGGTCTTGTTTTGATCAGAACATAGTGTCGGTGTAATGTTTTTAATTCACAGAAGCAATTCCAGAGGATTTCAGAATTGCTAATCTGATTCTTTTCAATTCTGTATAGCCCTTTTTTAGTAGTTAGATGGGCTTTGTCAAGCCTGTCCCTATTCCTTATCCTCCCCTGTTATTACAAATAATTTGTGGTTTTTGCAGAACAGTTTGAAGAAATGGACCTACTTGACTCCTTTAATAAATTAGGCTGGAAGAATAACAAGGAAACTGGAAATACTGAAGCAAGCTGCTTTTTATAAATGTTTGTTCTTATGTGAAAATCCCTCTTTATTTTTCTAGGTATAAATGAAATTGAAGCTTAATGATAGGATTGGGCCTGAAACAAATGTTGAATAACTTAAGGTGACTTGCTGTGTATTATCTGGTGCCATTATTCTGTAGCCTCCCCTAAGGTGAGTTCTCTTGATGTTTGGGAAGGTTTAAAAAGATAGCCATTTAAATTTAAACATTCCACTCACTCAGCTACAACTCAGCTTGTCTTGCTGGTTGGACAACACAGGCTCTTCCAATGCTCACTCAGTGACTTGCAGTTCCTAAGATTACTACAAATTCAGCTATGAATATATTATCCATGTGTATATTTGAAGTACTGTATTACTAACTAGGTCAGTGACTGATTATGAGCCTTCACATCTGACAGACCTCAGCAGCAGGCACAGCTATTTTGATTCTATACACTGTATAAAACTTCAGTCCAGTAGTCACTTAACAGTAAATGGAACATGACTGCAGATCGATGCTTACTTTCAGCTTACTCCAGCAAGATAACTCAGCTATCCAAACTGATGTACATAATGTATTATATGAGTTTTATCATTTGATAATTGCCTTTTTCAAAGAAAACCTGTCCACACTGTAGACTGGCAGTCCCTTTCATATCTTGCCTTTAAAGATAGACAGTGTTTAGTTGTTAGAGTAGTACTCATGTAGGCTTGTAATAGCAGATAGCACCAACATTTTATTTGAGGTAGTTAAGTGGATTAATTACAACTTCACAGATATGTCCCCAAATCTGGAACACCAAAGGCTTCCCTCTCATTGTTCTTGATGTAGTAGGACAGTGGTTGTGTAAAGGCCACAGGAGTACATTTTGTTGGACATATTTGCACCCAGTCAAGATGTTAAGGTGATAAAAATGTCAATTGTTCTTTACAAACTTACACATTGTATAGTATACAGAATAAATTGATTTACTTAGTTTTTATTGCACCATGGAGGTTTGTCTCATCTTTACTGTGGTTTCCTAAACAATACTGGATACTTTGGTATTCTCAATGGAAAATTTCTAAACCCTAAATCTTACTACTCTGTAACATTAAAAATATGACTGGGCTTTGGTTTCTAGTATGTTAGACTACAGAATTACTTTAATGTAATCACATTTATATATATTTCAGTGCTTATTTTTCTATTAAGGCAATTAAAGCTTATTGTTTGAAAACTCCGTAATAGATGATTGTTTGGGTCCCTTGCACTGAATGAAGGGGGTGTCTGGGAACCAGTTTGATGCAAAGAAATTTTCATTCCTTTAGACTGTTGCCCTAAATATGGCAACGTTTCCAGAAACCACAATGCTGGAAAAAAGTCCCACTAATTTCTCAGTCAGCCTGAGGCTCAGGTGCTGATCTTTGCACAGCTTCCAGAGCCAAGGGGTGTTATTTACACAGTTAGCTCAGTCCCCAAGGTTATGGTAACACCCTCTGTGCTCTGCATACCTGCACGGTACATGATTGTCTCTCTTCCTACATATTTCTTGCATTACATTTCAGAATACTTAACTGTTCCATCAGTACTGGCTGAAACTAGCCCTGTTTGTTTTACAGCTAAATTCTCCAGGCCTGGTCCTTGTAGTGTGAGAATATGGGCTTGGCAGAGAACTCACTGCTCTCTCATTGTACAGTGTGGCAACAGAATAGGAAGTCCTGTGTGAGAAGGGAATTTCTCTGCCACAGTTGAACAGATCATAGATATGAACAGAACACAGATGTCAGAAAAAAGGTAGAATGTGCTTCATAACTGTTGGAAAAAATTGCATGAAAATTCAGTATAAAATTCTGCTTGTGGACTGTGTCAGTTACATCACCTCTGCACTGTTATCTGGAACACCCTGGGATCTGTGCTCTGAAAAAAATGCCATCTTTTCAAAAAGGTGCTGTGCAAGGTAAGAGATGAGGTCTTCTAAAATCCTGCCAGCAAAGATTTGATGCAGGAGATGCATCTTAAAGTAGTTGGTCTGAATACATTACAAACAGGTTTTCTCTTGGCAACTTTCAATGCCCCCAATTTCTGTCCTTAATGGCAGATTTGAAATCCTGGTTTATGCAAATTGTGTCAAATCATAACATATTTTGGACTTGGATATCTATTTTTTGCTGTGGCTTATAATTACATTTGGCTCCTGAGCTTCAGCTGTGAATGGCTGAGATCAGTAATCCTCAGTCCAGTCGAACTCCTGAAATGTCTTTGAATTTAGCATAGATATCCTGAGGAAAGGGTTCAAAATATCAGATATGAAGCATCACACAGAGGGGAGGTCCAGGTTCTTTCTGAAAACAAATCTGAAATTTCAATTGTTTACAACTCCAGTGTTGCACATAAATGATGACTGGTAGCTTTAATATAGATCTCTGGTTTGCCTTGGCAGAAAATGAAGAGCAGCTATGCAAACTGCTTAGCCAAAACCTCACCCCTGACCTGGACAGCAGTTGCCAGGAACTCGTCCTGGGCTTTTTATAGCATTGAGAGTGAATGTCGGGTTCTGCTGGGAGTCAGCCTCCTGGTGTGGGACAGCAACAGCAGTTGTTGATAAGCCTGGACATACTGGCAGAACATGGGAAAGAATGTATTTTTAAATTCTAGTCACATCATTTTGAATTCTCCCAGCAGAATTAAATGGGTTTTAAATATCTATTTTGAATTTACTAGCCTTAGTTTCCTAGCTGGGGAGACCCTATATGTGCACTTAATACAAACGGCTCTGGGTAAGCTACATATTTTCATCTTAGCTGTTCTATATTTGTGCTTTTTACTTTCTCTTTTTAGATAGCAGCAGTGAAGTCCACTGAAGCATTTATTGGGAGTGTTTGTTTTGGGAATCAGGATAGTGTTTTTCTCTGTTACTAAATTGATGAATGATTTCTGACCCATCACTTTCATGGTTCACTCTCTCTGTAAAAAGGTTTCTCTGTTTCTTTGGTAGTGGTGAGTTTCAGGGGCAGTGCAGACACTTCCCACTGAATACACAGCTGTTAGCTAAACAGTTGAATTCTGAGAGAGGATAAATAGTCAAAAGCACTTCAGTGGAGTGTGCCAAACTTATTTATTCCAAACTTGTTTTGTATTTTGGACCGCTTGGACTAGTAAGGTGCATTTCCAAGGTGGAAAACGAAAACAGAGAAAGAGATCTGTTCTGCTGTCACTAGAACTCTTGGCATAACCGGAGCTGTACAAAATAGTCATTAACAGTCATAAAAGAGATGGATGTCATGAGACCTTGCTGGAACAGGGACTATGCTTTTCATTCCCATTTGACATTGATGTTAAACTTTTCAAAGATGTGTACCTCCACGTCGTGGTGAGAATTGACTTAATTATTGAAGGAACTAGTTTGGGCCCATTTCCTTTCATTGCTTTCAGTTACGGTGTGAATGACAGATGCAAGCATGCTGAAGGAGGGTGTAAAAAATTTGAAGGACGGGATTAGAATCGGAGAGAAGAAAAAAACCCAAAATGGAAAACTTGGCACCTCAGAAATACATGCCAAATGCACAATGGGAATAAGTGGATGGGTGGCAGGATGGCAGGCGGGCAGAGGCTCCAGCAGCTGTGACACGGGTGCAGATGACTGAGACGAGGATGAGAGGAGCGGCGCTGTGAAAGGAAGGGACCGGACAGCAGCAGGGCACGGGCTGGGGACCGGCCAAAATACAAACATCCCGGATGGCATAGCGAGTAATTTGTTCAGTGTAGGAGAGAAAAAATTAAAAATAAAATGAATTTTTAAAAACCAAAAAAATGGCTGGTGAGGGAGAGGAGGAATAGCGGTGCTAGCACAGAGCGGGGGCGCGCACCCCACAGACCGTCCCCAGGGCTCCGGGAGCTGCAGCGGCGCCGGGGCCGGGGCCGCGTCCCGCCCGCCGGTGGGAGGCATCGCGGCCGCGTCCCGCCCGTCCCCAGCGCCGCTCCCACAATGCACAGAGCCCGCCAGGTACAGCAACATGGCGCGGGCCGCCGCCTGAGCATCCTCCGCCTCCTCCCGCCCGCCTCCGCCTCCCGCCGCCGGGCTGCCGCAGAGGGGCCGCCCGCCCTGCGCCATGGCAGCCTCCGAGCTCTACACCAAGGTAGGGCGGCGGCGGGGCCGGGGCTGGCGGGGGCCGCGGGGCGGGCGCGGCGGGGGCAGCGCGGCCCGGCGGAGCGGCGGGGGGCGCGGGCGGGGGCCGGGCCCGCATCCCGGGGAGCCGCTCCATCCGCCGGTGAGGGCCGGCCCCGCCGTGGCGGGGGAGCTCGGTGCCCCGGGCAGGGCGGGGGGAGCGGCCCGGGAGCCGCCGAGCCGCCCTGCCCTCCCTGGCCGTGCGCTCCGGGCGCGGCGGGGATGCGCCCGGCCGGAGCAGCGCGGTGCCGCGGCTCGGTTATCGCCCTCGGGAACCGCGTCCCGCTCCTCGGCAGAAACGGCTCCTACGACACGAGCGCTTTGATATTCAACCACGCTTCTTGGTGACACTGCACCTTTGGATTATATTCTTCTGGCAGTCGTTCAGAAGCTCTGCAGTCAGCAGCGATGCGCAGCGTGACTCTCATATGCTCTTTAATCAGACATTTTTGTAATCGTTTTAGTCTTGTGTGTTAGTATCTCATCAGTTTCTGCCTGGAAACAGTTACTGTCCTGCGCATCTTGATGGCAAAGCCTGCAAACTGAAATGTGGAAATGGTTGATTTCACCCCTAGTAATGCATTGTTTTCATTGCTCTGCCATGCTCTAGTGTATAAATCTGAAAAAAAAAAAAAAAAATGAAGACAACAGGTCTTTAAGGGCAGAAGGGATGACAGAGGTCACTGGAATTGAGCAGGGCAGTACAACATGGCTAACTCTCCAACTCTACTTTCAAAAGGCTTGCACAGTCAGACAGTATGGAAGCCACGCCATCTAGATCCTTGAGCCACTTAGTGAAACACTCCAGAAGTATCCTGAGTTTAGCACTCTGTAAGGAAGGAAAGGAAACAGACTTTCTGTTTTGACATGGGTAGGTCACCTTACTTGTAAAATCCTCCCACTCAGGGGTGGTGGGACTGCACAGGGACTGTGCATCAGACAAATCAAACCGGACAGTCCCTTCAGCAGGGATGCTTGCCTGTGTCTGACAGCATATCTCTGTGGCAGAGATTGAATGTGAGAGGTGAGGAGCACGCCTGCACCCCTAAAAAATACTAAATACATGAGTGATATGGCACACCTTGGTGTTTCGTATCTCGTACAAGAATATCTCTTTGAACTGTCCCAGAGGGATGGAATTTACCATTCTGGTCCAGATAGCTGTGGTACTGCAGAGTTGTTTCCAGGCGCCCAACAGACCTTCTCTGTGCAAGGAGTTATTTTAGAATTGTGTTTCTGATTTCTCTCTCTTGATGTTCTTATGGAATCAAAATGTCTTATAAACTGTGGATCAAAATACTTGATTTTTCTTTTTTTCTTTCTTTTATTTTTTTTTCTTTTTGTTTCCAACTTTGTCTGACCTTGAGTTCTCTTCACTGAGTGGCTGAATCCTTTGGTCAGAAGCTGCTCCAAAAATGTGGGTGTGCTGTTGTTTTGGAACTGTGTTACAGTGGAAAGCTCAAGGCCCCTTGTAATTCCTGAGGAGGGCCTGGCTCAGCGTTGGGCAGGCCAGGGTAGGAAACCTGCTGGGTGCTCAAGAGAACTCTGCTGTCTTCCCTCTCTGCTGGCTTCTTCCTCAAGTAATGGTAGCATGCTGCTTGAATGGCATTTGGTATCTCATCCTTGATTAGGTAACAGAAATGATGGATTTAAGGTCAAAGCATGCTGGGGTAAAAAGAGCAAACACAAAGTCAGACAAGTGCAGGGATGATCCTGCAGTGGGGATTCGCTGGGTGATGAAGGCCAGTGAGATTGTGTCTGTGCTTCACTCTCACACCACAGGCTGTTCTTGTCCTCTTTAGAGACATCTGTAGGCACAGAAAGAGTGAGTTTCACATCTTTTTTAACTGCTAAGCAGAGATTGTCATTCAGGGCAGCTGCTTAAAGTACCAGAGTTTCCAGTGTAGTATCAGCTCTTATCATATGACGGTGGCACAGATATTTTGCTGGCAAGCAGGGTCGGGGGGAATTTTCAGCCCATCGTTGCTGCTGTGTGTGTGCCCTTTCCCTCTCCCACTGCATTCCCCCATCCCAGCTTGCCTGTGCCGTTCAGGTGGCTGTGTTGGTGGGATTAGCTTGCAACAATGGTTGGTAAAGTTGTGTTGATGACTGGATGAGCAGTGTGACAAAGAAGTTGTCAGCATTTCTTCAGATGCTTTTGAGAATGGCAGAACAGACTTATTTCCAGCTGGGAGTGGTGGAAGTGGGGCTCTCTGCTGTATGCTCCAGTGTGTCCAGCTCTGCTAGTATGTTATCCCTTCAAATTTGGGTTCTTTGCATACCAACATAAAAATAGCACTCACTATCTCAACCACATATTGAAATAGCTGAAAGGAACTTTTATTTTTCCAAGCTAAATCATGTTTTGTTAGAAACCAGCAATACAGATTTTTTAAGAAATCATGCCACTCCTGTGAAAGCCCTATTGTTTTGATTCATCCAGGTGTGTTTCTATATTTGGTGGCTATGTAGCCAGCCTTGGAGTTGGACATGATTGTAGTTAATGTAGAATTTTGGATGTAAGTTAAAGGACTGGCTCAAGTTCATTCACAAACTAATTGTGAACAGTGGGCCCAAACCATGTGAGACTGTATTCCTGTGCCCAGTGACACTGCAAATTCAGACTCTACTTGAGGGCATCAGCTTTAATTTTGGGGCACCAAAAGCCACTTAAATCTGTTCCATGAGTTATAGCTCAGGCATTCTTACTAAAAACATTATGCTTTTGAGCCTTGTCCTGTTGGATATATATCATTAACAGGTTGGTGGGCCTGCTGTAAGCTCATTTGTGAAAGTTTTGGTTCTTTGACTTTGCAGACAAACTTAGGAGGATCTTGGTGTGGTTCCTGGATCATTGTAGCCCCGCTAAGCGATGCTTGGATGTTGCTGATATTTCAGCATTTCAGCAGCTGTTGACCAGCCACAGACATATACCTACTTCTGCTGACCCATAAAAATTGATAGGGACAATCTAGGCCATGTACTGCCTTTTGTTAAGTGTAATTTGATTTCTGTGGAAATTAAGAACAAGTAAGAATGCCCTGCCTGGAATTGGAACTCATCTGACTACTCTGCTGAAACTGCCATGTTTTGTGTTACAAGTCACCTTTGTGAGCTTCAGGGGGGTGAAACCAAGCCCCAACACATCTTCTTCTTGCCCTTACACAAAAATCAACATAACAGATCAGACACTGTGTTTATGGTGCCTCCTTTAAAACCGCAGTGAAGAGGTGACATTTTTGTTCTCCATTTCCATGTGTTTGTCCTTGGGTTTGAGTTGTTTCGCTTTCATGCTGTGCTTTCCTAGAGCATGCTGCTTTGCCCTCTCAGGATTTCTGTTTCCCTTTTGTATGGCTGTGTATACTGCACTGATTTATTTACTTACCCATTCAGTCAGACATTCATTTATATTCATTCTTGCTGCTACCAGTGTGTTCCTCCCTTTCCATTATCTCTGAGAGCAGGGGGAGCTAGCTTGGTCCCAACACAGGGCCTAATGCAGCTGAAGTTCCAGTGAGTGGAAGTGTTCCTGTGAACACAGAGGAACCAGTGAAGAGTCTTCACTGGAGAGCATGACCTGGGCAAGTCATCTCAGTAGCTGACCTTGAAATGGTTCAGTTTGAGGGTTTATGAGCAATAAATGGAGTTAGGGAAGTGTCAGAGGAAGCTGCATAGAACAAAAGCTGCTTGTGCTGTCCCCAGCGTTGCCAGTGGCCCTTTCTTGGTTTCCGTGGCTGTCTGCAGCAGCTGCTCAGGGGGTGAAGCCCGGGGTGTTACAATGCTTGGTCTTCTCCTTTGGCTGTGCTGGGTCCTTGCAAGCAAAAATGGCAAATGGCAAATTCTGACCAAGTCATGGCTCTGCTTGGGTATGTTAGTGCTACGTGGGGAGGGAAAGACAGCAAAAAAACAACCTGAGCGTAAGAGAGAAAATGTCACTATTTCAAAATTTCTGTGCCCATTAGTGGGCTTTTCTTGGGATTTTAAAAAAGCTGCTGTAATTATTTAGTCATGTATATTGCTGTGCAAGCTGTTGTTTTAAAATAGATTCTTTCACCCAGTGTGCAAGAGGCCAGTCCACACACAGAGTTGAGATATTTGACCTCAAATGAGTCAAATACAGTTACAGTCCTGCACAGAAAGGGGTGCTGGCTGGCAAATCCACAAAGCCAGCACCACAGCTGCTAAAACTTCTCACTAGTTATACAGTTAGCAAACAAAGGCATTAATGTTCCTGGGCTGTAAGTTACCTAGTTGCCTTATTAATTAGTATTCTGTCTTCTACTGATGGATGATTCTCTTGCTTCTCATGCTAAGTCTTGCATGCTCAGTTTTTCTCTCCTTTTGGGTTGGTGATTTCTGGAGTTGGTGGCTGTGTGTCAGTGGTCAGGATCTGCCCCTGTTGGAATTACCTTTTACCCAGTCAGAACTGATCCAGCACAGTTGCTTGAGTTGGCTTTGTTAGTTTCTTCCTTGTCTGGGGGTTCTGCCAGATGTCCTTGTTGCCCCTAAATTCTGCATTCTGTGTGTCCCCTGTCAGTGGACATCCTTCTTCCCAAGCTTTGTTAACCTTCCAGTAGATCACTGAAGCATGTCAAGCCCTAAACCTGAACAAGGCAATTCTGCCAACAAATGCTTTGTCTTTCAAACACCTGGACATCACTTAGAGCTTGTTAGCTGCTGTTTTACAGATTAAATCTCCTTTCCTGTTGATTAGGCTTGAAAGTATACAAAGATCAAACACCAGGGAAAATCCTTAGGAAAATTTCTACATGTTCTACAGTTTGCAAGGAAACTCCTGCACATGATCTAAATGTCCTGTAAGCATTAAACAGTAACCACATGTCTCTGTAGGTCACTGCTGAGTCCTTCAAGAGGCTGGTGCCCACCAGTGCAGAGATGGGAGTGGTTCAGCCACAGCTTGGGCTCCTGCTCTGCTTTGGCTGCACACTTCGGAGCAGGGAGGTATTTCAATTGCTTCTCTGCTTGGGGGATCTGCTGTGTCCCTGGAATAAACATGATGGCAGCTCTGCCAGTGACAAGTCACGATGGTGTGCACCCATTTTATTCCTTCTACCTTTATAGGTGCTGAGAGTGTAATTACCCAGCAGTCCAACAGTACTTGGTTTAACCTCACTTTGACAATTTATGATGTTTTGTAAAAAACCTGTTCTCTGTAGCCAAATGTCAGCCACAGCAGCTGAAGAAACTGAGAAAGCTCTTGGCTTTCCAACAGCAGTTTTGTGACGTGTCAGGAATCTGTTGGTAAAATAAGCTGTGAGCCTTGGGAAGCAAGGCAAGCCATGGTTTGAGTTGGAGCCCAGTATGCACCAGAGCTACTCCCCTGGGTGCTGAGTGTGCTGGAGGAGGAAATGATGCCACCCTGGTGGGGTCAAAGAGACACCAAGCTGTTTGTGAAAGCTTCTCACAGCCCACAAAGAGCTTCTGGGAGGTTGCTTCCTGTAGTCCTATAGGAACACTGGAAGTGTGGCATCTTTTGGAGCTACTACTGGGGAGGAGTGAAAATAGCTTTACATTTTAAAATATAAATTTTAGACATAATCTTGAAAGTTGTGTGAGTTCTTTGTTATATGTAAAAAACTGTGAAGGTCCCATTTATAATAATTGGTCTTATTTCTTCAATTTGAGTATCGTGTTAAAACATTTACTTGGTAATATTAGTGGATTATGTGGGATCCCTCCCCAAATTGTCACTAACAATGCTTGCAGAGTAGTAGTGTGTGTACATGGAGCTGCCACTGGTTATTCACAGTCTTTTTCTACTGAGGGATTTTATAGCATGCGCCAGATGGGGTAAGTAATAGATTACTCTTATTTTTTAGATAAATAAATGATTGGGTAAATTGCTGCCAAGCTCCACTTTGTCAGGAAATGTGTGTAATGACCACCATGATTATTTTTAGTTGATCCAGAGAACTCCAGGTTGAGTTGTTAAGGATAGACAGACGTACCCAACTCTTAGGGTTTGCTTGTGGGGCCTTTGGGAGTTTAATTCTCTCTATGTGTTCTAGTTACAAAGTAGTTTGTCTTTATGGGAGTCATTGCCTAATCTGCATGGAACTAAAGAAAGCATTTTTGTTATTGAGATGGGCTCATTGAGCCAGCTGAATTGGAGGAAGTCACACAAATGTCCAGTATCACATGGCTGCACTGTTTCTGGAAGGTCTATTTTTAGTAGGATTTTAGAAAAGCAAGGAGCACAGTGAGGTAACCCAGTGGTGGTTTCTACTGGGAGGGAATGCAGTGTGCTGTGGTCCGTGCCTGGACTGGCCTTTGCAGCAGAGCTCGAGGAGCTTGGGGTGCCTGTGGGGACACTCACAGAATGCCAGGATGGGTCAGGTTGGAAGGGACCAGAGTGGACCAACCTCCCTGCTGAACTAGGGCCAGAGCACCAACACCAGACTGTCCAGGTGGTTCTGAACATCTGAAGTGAGGGAGACTCCACGCCCTCTCTGGGCATGCTCAGTCACTGCCCAGTAAAGTTCTTCCTCATGTTAGGATGGAACTCTGAGCATCAGTTTCTTCCTGTTAGCTCTTGTCAAATTGCTCAGCACCAGCGAGAAGAGCCTGGTCCATCCTCTTGTCACCCCTCTTTTAGATATTTACACACATGAATGTGTAATATTTATTATATTCATACAGTAATTTATACACATTCATGGAATTTCGGTTTCATTCCTTAACATGACACAGTACAGTAATTTCACGATTACAAGCTGCACCTTTTTCATTGAAGAATCCAGCCTACCCCAGTAGTGTGGCTTATATTCAGGTGCGGCTTATCTATGGAGAAATCCCAGTGAAATGCCAACCCAGAAGTGAGAGCTGACCAGGGAGGGTGCCTGGGGCTGCCTTTAAAGGCTTCTCTGGTCTATGAAAACTGTTTGCAACTTGAGCACCTGACACCAAACCCAGCTGGCAGTGATTCTGTTACTAATTTGTTACTTTGTTACACATGGATCCTCATTAAAAAAAAAAAAAAAAGGTGCGGCTTATATTCAGGTGCGGCTTATAATTGTGAAATTACTGTATACACAATTTAATTATTGAAGTTTTGCTTGTTTCACAGGGGTCTCTGTCAGCTGCATGTATATATGAGCCCATGTACAGGTGTTGCTGGTTTGAAAGGCATCCTGGCTGGAGGGGGGATGATGGACAGTTTTGCTTTGTGCTGTCAAGCAGCAAGAGCTGTGATAAAAGTGAGTCAGGGATGTTTGGTGCCTCTTGATTAAAGTCACCTTACCTTGCTGCATGTATAAAGTCAGGGGTGAGCAGAGTCTGAGCTCCTTTGCTTGGCTGGGTTTTCTTTCGCGTGCTGGAAGGTGCAGAGGTTATGTCTGATCTAATTTTGTGCTCACTGTAGTGGAGCAGTGTTTACTACTGAGGGTATCGTGCTTGACTCTGATAGTGAGTGTTGAACAGTTGGGCCCAGGGCCAAGGAACAGCGTTTGGGCAAGGCTTTTGTTCCTGATGCTTCATTAGCAAGCTACTCGAATGAGTTGAAGCAGCAGAATGTACCTTCTGCTTGCCCCCTCTGCTGCTGAAATAGCAAAGAAGAACTTCCTGTCTATCCTTAATAAAAGGTGGTGATTGTTGCAGGAAAATATGGGATTATGGTCAGAAATAAACCCACAGTTCTTGGAAATTTGCATTGTGTCTGTGATGTTGACTTTTTCATCAAACTGTGTCTTTCTGCTTATTTCCATGGAACATAACCCCACTGAATATATGCTAGAACAGGGATGATGTTTCTAAGAGTTTGGCTCGTTCAAATTGGTGTCAAAACTTGTAAGTAAATGGAAATGCATTAGGCATGAAATGAAACCTGTTATCTAAAAGTCATGGGAGACAGAGAAAATTCAAAGTGTTTTGAATTCACTGGCTCTTTGTACAGTAACTCTCCTTTGTGCTGGCTTTACTGTGAGGCTGGATGCAGGAGGCAGAGCTGTATGATTGGGTTGCTAAGGCCTTGTTTGCCAGCACTAGTAGCACAGCTTTTGGTGACTCCTGGCAGAGAACAGTGCTACGTGCCAGTGCCACCCTTTGCCTAGGACTGCATCATTTCCTCCTTGTTCTCAGTGCTCCCTGGCTTTGCTTAAGCCTGATGCTGCAAAGATTTCTCTTTATCCTGTGTGAGTAATCATACATTGCTTAATTTTATGCTTTGAAATTGAGCTCATAAATCTGAAAGATCAAACCCTTTATTTTCTATTTCTTCTTATGGCAGGGAAATAACTTTGCTGTCCTACAGCTGTTAGGAATGATTTTTGCAGGAAAACAAACTAAAACATCCTAGGGATGTCTCATGTCAAGTTCTCTGAGGAAAGCTCCATGGATGCAGTGTTGCAGTAAGTTAGGACCTGTCTACTTAAAGCCCAGTTTTAATGTTTAATAACCAGAGTGTATTTTCAGCAGAAGCTTCCATTTTCAGGACCCTGCCATCTCATGGTGCTACTGATCTTTTAGCACAGTCCATGTTTGCAGTTTGCTCCAGGCAGCAGCCTAACGTGAAATCCTGTGTGAGATAGTTAACCTGGACTGCCCAGCACTGCTCCAGCATGAAAACACAGAGTTATTGAGCTGATGATCATGGTGACTTTGGGATCTTCCTGCTTATCCAGGTCATAATCTGGGCCCTTTCTCTCACAGTAATGCTGCTTTGCTTACTGCTTGCAGCTAGTTGCAGTATTTAGGAGTTTGTATGTGTCAGTCTGTTTATATACAAATAAAATATAAAGAAGAAATCAGTGCTGTTAAAACAGTTCATGTGGGTTCTGTGTGGGGTTGTTTTTGTTTTTTGGTTTTTCTTAAAGAGGCTAAGTAGTTAGTGTGGTTACATTAGAGAGTGCCTTCCTTGCTGAATCGTGGATATTAAGGAGCTCGAAGGTAAGCACAGGAAACATTAGGCACTGCTAATGAAGTTTAAAGATTTCACTCCAGCTGAATATCTGTGGATTGCAGATACTGATCCAACTTTTAGTGTCTAATATTAGAATTTTAATATTTTTTGAGCATCTGCAAATTTTAATGTAAATTTTGAAGAAGGTGCAGATGGATTACTTGCAGAAGCAGAGATCTTGTGTTTTACACCTTCTGTTCTCCTTAGCAGCATGGATTTAGTTTCTTTGGCCCGTTAGGAATAATAGCAATATCCTTCCCTGAATAACAATGCTATGGAGCTACTCAAGGCTGGGGTAAAGCTTTCTTAGAATGCTGAGGGAAAAGAAGGTGCAGACATAATACCTCAACCAAAGTGTGAATGAGAAGTCACCCATGCTCATGAATGGTTTGAGGGCGCAATATAAAGATGAAACTGGAGGAGGGGCAGTCAGGAATACAGCTATGTTTTTGTGTGTGTCAGCTCCATGCTGTTTGTGGCTGCTTTCTGAACATCTTGAAAGCTGTTCCATTTCCCTGGTTGCTCATCGAGTGTCCATTTTTGCCTTTTAACCCTGCTTCAGGTGTGGCTGTAGGTAGGTAGGGCTGTTAGGGTAATGCACATGGCCCCTGGCAATTAGCAGATGTGGCTTGTTGAGTTTATTTAGCTCTTAGGAGGCTTGAGAGCCAACTCTACATGCTACTTACTCTGTGGTCTGATGAGATCCCTTGCTGTAAGATCAAATGTAAAGGCTGAAGCAGTATTGCTTTGAAGAGCTCTCATTCAGTGTTTATAGCAGCTACCACAGGCTAAGTGTGGCATTTGATTTGTCATGTTGTTTTCCAAGGCTGCTGTATGGGCAGATGTAAACTGCATGTTTCTAGTTTGACAGTCCTAAATATGGAAAAACAGGGACTTCTCATTTGAATGGTGTACATACCCATGGATATGAAAAATCTCTTGCTCCAGTTGCCCAGTGGTGTCCTTGAGTTCTTCCATTTGATTATCACAAGACATGAGAATTTTGCAACTGCTTTGTGGTTTACAGGAGGACACTCTTGGGCTTTGTAGAGCTGGAGAAATAACCTAAAAATACTATGAGGCAGTCATACAATGGGGGAATTCATTGCCCCAACATGGCTTGTCACACGTTACTCTCTGCAGACTCCATGGCTTATTCATAAGTATCTTTAAAGCAGATGACCTCAGTTGTTTTGCTGAGGAAACCAGAGAGAGATTCCGAAGTTGCTTTATGAGTTAGTATACACCAACACAAGAGAGATGGAAATATGTTCCGTGGAGATTGAGCCTAATTTGCCTGGAAAGGAAACAGCAGCTGCCTCTGAAAGTGCTGAAAATTTCTGTTGCAGGAGATATGGGATGGAAATAGAAGTTTTAGACTATATGTATGTTAAAGTAAGTAGAATATGTTCAGTTGTGTTCTTGGTTTTAACATAGGCATATAGATCTGTACAGCTAAGCATAAGTAATAAGCATAAGTAAGCACTTATATTGCTTACTAGTATTATAGTGTTACAGTAGAAGAGTTTATGAATAAGGATTTAAATTGAGTTTGAACTTAGTTAGTTTGGATCTTGGCGATATGTGCATGACTATTTCAAACATGCCAGACATTAAATTCATTGTTTTGAAGAATTTGTCTCACTTAGAAAAGATCTTGCAAGAGGAGATTAATTGCAGAAGTTGTTAGAATTTCATGTCCTAGTGCGTTTCTTCCTTGTGACAATCTCAGTGTAAAGCTGATTTAAACTTTTTGCAAGCAATCAAAGAGAAAACACTTGTAGAGGAAAGCAGTGGGATAGTTTCTCTATGGCTAAATGTGGTATGGTAGAAAGTATGCTTCAGCTGCTGTGCCAGGTGTGATTTCCCCTCTCTGCAGCACAGGGTGTCCCCATCACCTGCTGTGCCAGGGCAGGCTGGCTCTGCTCTGCTGGGGCAGGATGGGTCAGGGCTGCAGCCCCAGGAGGGGCTGGCAGGGCAGGGTGACACTGATGGGGATCAAATGGCTGCTGCTCCTGCTGGGGAGTTCTTGAGAGCAGCTCTGTGGCCACTGACCCCAGTTCTGCTTTCACAGCTCCTCTGGAGGAGGGGCAGCTCTTGGTTTAACTCTGCTCGCTGGGTTTGAGTTTGAGCTTGCCAGGTCTTCATATCAGGTCACTCTGGTTTCCTTGTGTGGGGACTTGCTGTAAATGATTTCATTTCCCATGAAAAACTGGTGGAACTAAATGTGGCTTCATGAGATGTGCTTCACTGGTGCCAGGTTGCTGTTGTGGTAGAGCAGAAAGTTTGTGGCATGCACTAGTCCATGGTGACAGCTACACTGTGGTTAGCTGAGTGAAACTAGTTCTCCTTGAAGCTAAGTCAGTGTAAACTCTGTTTTAATGATGCAGCTGCATCTCAACTAGGGCTTCTGCGTTGGCCTAACAAAAAATACTCAGTTAATCTTTGCTTTTAAAAACTTCCATTTGGTGTTTTACATTAAATGTGGCTTTCTGGGAGGGTAGGATTAAGTAAAAACAAGATGGTGCTTTTGGACTTGAGCTGAACTTTACAGGACAGTCAAAAAAGTACAGCCTCATCTATTCTCAAATATATTTCCTTTAATTTTTAACTTTAAATTAAACTTTCACAGTTAAGTCAGGAATTATCCATGTTCCAGATGTTTTGCAGATAGCAGAAAATGTTTGCCTTCTTTCACCTCTGTGAACTAGGTGAGCAGTTAGGGCTCCACTACTTCTTTCTCAGTAACTTCTTGTTCCAAACTGCAGTGCTGTGTGCAGTGCATCTGTCTGATCAGTTCAGCCCTTTCTTGTGCCATGCTGCATGAGCAAGTGCTGGATAAGCAGTGATGCCATGGCAGGGCTGCAGCTGCCTCTGTGCTGGGGCAGAGGTGCTGGGAGTGAAGGCTTCTTGCTGTGTGTGTGAGGAGCAGAGCACCCTGTGAGATCTCAAATCCATGTGAGAACAAAGTGAAATCAGCATTTCACTGTGTCACATCAGCATGAAAAATGCAGAAGGAACATGAGGCTCTGCACAGAATGTGTATAAGGGTGTGAGGGTTATGTCTGTTTTGGCTTTTGTGCTCTCAAGTCTGTATTATGGCTTACATCATCTTGATGTTAAAACAAAATCCTGCAGCCACTTGTTTTATTGACCCTTAAAATGTTTAAATATTTGTGTTCTTGAATCTTAAATTTACACACCTGTGCAGTTAATCGTGTTGATTTTTTTTTTTTGTATTCTTAGGTGGAGGCTATTTAAAGTTTTTTAATTGGAGCAGCATTCACTGTAAGCACATAAACATGGAATCATGCATCCTTTTCCTAATGTGGTTTCTTCAGTGCAATGTGTCTCATTAGCTGAATATTCAGGGAAACTGCAGTTGTTTCATTTGACTTTAAATTTCTTGTGGCCTCTCTTGTACAATTTTTTTAACATGTTTTTCAGGTTGGATGAATTGTGAGTTTTAAAGCAGACTTATAATTAACTTGTTTTTGAAATCACTAGTATGTAATCCTTGCTGGCCTTCATTCTGGTGGTATAGATCAAAATGCAATACAGCATTTGCTTCTCTGTGTGGGTATGACCCCAAATGAAATTTTACACGAGTCAGAATATTTTTCTGTCTCTCAGTCTGAGGTAGGCGTCACCCTTCTGCTCCATGTTTTTGCAGACCTTATTGTGGTTATTCAGCTGTTCTGTGTCTCAAACAGTGTCCAGAACATTGGTGGGTTTGATCTCACTGCCATCTTTTCTGAGCTGCATTCATTCCTTTGACAGGTCTAGAAATCAAAACTCTTTCAAACACAAAATTTTCTTCAGCGTTGCTGTTTCTGTGAATATTTATTTTTAAGCCTGGTTTACTTTAATGAACTTTTGCTTTGAGGAGTACTGAATTAAATGAGAATAGCATACTTATTTAGCTAGCAGTGCTGCTGTTTCACTGAGGATTTTTGGTGACTTATTACACTGCAGGTTTGCTGATGACTGATGGAGAATAAAACATCCTTGGGGCAGCTGGGGAGCCCCAGGCCAGAGGTGCAGGAGCATCACTTGGTGCCATCCCACATGGGCTTGTGGTAGTGGCTGGGATGTAAGGAAAGGGTGTAGCTGTGCTTCACCTTTAGCAGAAGGATGTGGCTGTGCTTCTCTTTTAACAGAAGGATGTGTTGTGCTTCACCTTTAACAGACTGGCCAGGCCACTTGGTGAGACATGTCTTGTTTTTCTGTAGTTGGTCCTACAGCCTTGATTGAGCCCTCTCAGAAGCATCATGCAGGCAAATCCAGGGTGTCCCCAGGCAGTGCTGATGTGACTCCCATTGCTGCCCAGTGGCTTTCAGCAGCAGGTGATGCTGGCATCACATGCCCAGTGAGTTACAGAGTCCAGGATGCAGCCTGGCCACTGGCTGAGGGTGGCTGGCTGCTTGGGGAGGGTGGAGAGCCTCTCAAAGGGGATCTGTGAAGTACAACAGCAGCTAACAAGGGCTGTTCCTGCATGCTGCAGCTTGGGGGGGGTGAATGGGCAGCATTTTGATAGCTGAAGTATTGTTTGGGTTAATAACAGCTGATTATAAATCACATCTGTCTTCCTCTATACGACATTTTGAAGAGAAGGTCAAGTACAATCAACATAAAATGTAGAAAGCTGTGTTCTTCAAGGTGTAGAAAATGCACAACTTCAAAACTTTTCATGTGTTTTAGCTACTTAAAAATGTTTTGTAGGACAATTGTACCAGTTACAGCCTCAGAATATAACTGTTCTTTGATAGGTTTGATAGTTTAAAGTAGAACTGTAGGTTTGCCCTTGATGTCTGGCCCAAGGTGCAGATTTGCAGGATGTCATTTTCTCTGAATTTCAGTGTATACAGATATCCTGTGTTTGGAATTTAGCTTTTTTCGCATCCCTCTGAAGTAAGGTAAGTAAATGTCAATGGATGTGTAAGTCATTGGTTGTTTTTCCAGTGGCTGAGGATACAGATCTTGCTGCAGTGACTCTGTGTGGTGTGCTGGTAGTTTTTGATTGTCCCTTGTAGAGACAAGGCATGTTTGGCACACACGTACAAGGACATACAAGTCCCTTTTGTTGTTGCAAGCCCTCAGGCTCCAGATACAAAGAATACCTTGTAAAAATGCTTAAAAGAGGGAAAGAGGGTGGCTAACCTTTTATATCCTTATCATTCAAATGTAATGGATATTCATGGGTAGCTGAAGTACTCCAGTAGAACGGACTTGTTCTCACTGAGCTGTGATCCAAGGAGTTTCCTTGTGCATGTGAAGGATGCAGTGCCTTATCTGCACAGCTGTGCAGGTTTGCAGACCCAGTATCAGTGGCATGCAAGGTCACAGTGTGATTTCCCAGGGCTCAGAGCCTGGGTCACTGCTGTCCCCTGTTTGGGAGCTCTGCTTGTGGCTGGTCAGGGAATTCCCATGAGACACAATAACACAGAGCTTTTGATCTTCCTGTGAGCTCAACTATGTGGGATTGTTGTTCAGATAAAACATTAATACAAATTGTCACTTATATTTCCCCTACTGTATATCATGATATGAATTTCTTTTAAAATTAATTATTTCTAAATATCAGGCCTTAAATGCTACAAAAGGTTTATAAATGGCTCCGTTGAGCAACAAGACAGGGAATATGCTCCGTGCCCAATTTTTTTTTATTTAGGAAAACTATAATTTCTGTTTGGATTTTTTTTCAAAATGAATGATTCCATTTCCCTCTGGCCCTAAGAAAAATTAAGATGAGTTGGTCAGGTTTTGCAGCAGCCCACTTGTCATGGGGATGCTCTACTTTCCAATTTTCCCTGGTTACTTAGCATTTTCATGAGAGAAAAGTCCTGTCTGACTTCTTCAGAGTGCAGGCAGCAGCAGCACTCTGATAACAGGAGTGCACTGTGTCCTTGGGACTGCCCATGGATCACCCATGGATGAGTGGCACAAATTTTAGTGCTTTCAGCAGTGGAAGAAATGGGAACCTCCTCTCACCTCCTGTGTGGGTGATCATGATTTCTTTGTTGGAGATCCAAACTGGTCAAGTTGAAACTTGTGTTTGCCTCTTACTCAGCTGGCTGGTGATCTGCTTGTGTAGAGCTTATTAAAACTAAACCTTGCAGTTTTATGTATTTCTAGTCTTGGTGTTATCATTTTTGGTGGTGGCACTGTGAATCAGACATAGGGGAAAATATAAAGTTGAAAGGATATTGTTCTAATAGAATCAAATTGTATTTTCAAAGGAATCCAGCCAAGAAATCCCAGAGCTCAGAAATCCTTTTGTAAGAACTTTGCATTTTGCAAAGATCAGTTCAACACTTCTGCAGTGTCAACTGTGATGACTTTGTGCTCTGTTTTGTTTTTATGCCTTACAAGCAGAGCCACTTTTTCCCCCAGCCTAATAATGCAGCCTGCTCTCTCCAGGTGCTCATGTTCAGTGAGCAGTAAGTTCACATTGAATAATTTTGGTGAAATTTGGCTTCGACTTTCACCAGCTGTTGCTGTTCCTCTGGCTCCTTCAGTTAGTTCAGAATTGATGGTGTCTCTTTGATCCAGACATAAATGAGCTGCTTTATTCCTACCCAGACCCGAGGTCATTCTTGTACAGGAGTTGGATAGTGTCTCTCATATTTCTTTTCATGGTTAACATGTGAAAGACTGTGGTTTTTGAGGCTGTCTGTAAATAAAAAAAGAGATGATCTCTGCTGGAGTGAAAATCATACTGGTTGACTTGTATGGGTAGGTCGTGCTGAGAAACTTGGGACAGGTTTCTCTGAGTTCAAGTTTCCTTTTTCCTTCTAGGATGTAGATCATTTAATGAACTCTTTCAGCTCTTAGCCAAAGAGCTGTTGAGCTGGAAGGTAGCTGTATCTCCTTCTTCTGGGTTTGTGATTGTGCAATGGAAGTAGAAAACTATTTGCCTGCTGACGAGACTGCTGAGCTGCTTGCATTGCTAATTCCGTTTTGTCAGCAATGTCAATTAGTACTTCAAGAGGTTAATATCTGAGAGGAGAGGCTTTGTGAGTCATATGGTCTCATTTGATAGATAATTGGTATAGTCTGCTGATTTTTTCATGTGATCTAAAATAAAATCACGAGGTATGACAGAATACTGTGATTTTCTATTATATTTTCTTATTATGTAAAATTATAGTAATCCAGCCAACCTTCTGACCCACCAGTAGAATGTGAAAACTTCTGTGTTTGTTTTCTGCTGTGAACTCTTTCAGAGTTGCTTTACAGGCGTCTATAAACTATTGCCCAGCTTGTCTTTCCTTGAGCAAAGTACGGCACTCCAGACTCCTAGGGGATTTTGGAGATGCTGGTTGTTTTGATTTTTTTTTTTTTTTTTTTTTTAAGGTTGTCTGATGAGGCTGGAAGAGAGTCTAGGTAGGAAACTGAGTTCTGAAATAGTCCTGTCATTATGCATTTAATTATTTCTTTTTCTTCTGAATTCCAGGACATCTCCTTGGTATCCCTTCTATTTTCATTCTGACTTCAAACTAGTCTGGGTTAAGCAGGGTCCTGTGGATGCTGGGCTGGAGGCATCCTTTGCTGTTGGATGGGAGGATGTGCTGTGTGTCCTCCCCATGCCTCTCCCAGTCCTGCACCTCCAGTGGGGAGAGGAGGTCATCAGTTTGAGCCAGAATCCACAGAGGAAGGACAGCAAAGCTCATTTATTTGAGCCAAATCAGTACTGAAATATAAAGTGCAAGTGACACTAGTGGTAAGCTATGGGCTGACATGAAAGGTAGAAATATTTATCTAAAATTCTATTTCTGGATGGCCTTTCCTTGAGTAAGTCATACTTGTATCTCCCTGATCAGAAGTTTTATTTTAGTGGTTCAGAATTTGCTTTGAACTACCACAAAGGGTAATGTATTAATGGATCATAATTAGGTGATTAAATTAAGGTTCACTTGATTCTTGCTGTAATTTATATTGTCATTTCAGTGCAAGAATTTCAGACAGCATAGTCATTTTTGAGCTAGAATTTCGTTCCCTTCTTAGAAGGCTGTTTGTAAATCAGTGGTTCTAGAAATTTATCTTATTTTAGCCTTATTCTGATGTTGTCATAAACTCTATTTGATGTAGTAGCAAATAAAGAGGGATGAATAGCAGATACCAGAGTAAGTTATTTCCCAAGAGAGGCCCTTGGCCCTGTTTCTGCCAGTGTTGGTGCTTTGTTTTCCTCTATAGGGTTGGATCCCAGTAAAGGCTAGGCAGCAATGGAATTTTAGTATTAACTGATTATATAAAAGATAGCATGAAAATCTGATTTTGAAACCATTCTGGTAAGTTAATGAGGTGAGAATGTTTTGAAATGATTCAGTATTTATAATTAGGAACATATCTCTCTTTCCTCCTACCCATTCCTTTTACCAGGTGTTTTCTTTGGCAGGATTTAAGGCTAGGGGATGAAAAGCTACAGCCTCATAGCATGGCTTTAATATCTGTAGGGTTGTGTTATGGAGGGTTCTGCTGTCTGTAGTAGCTCAGTTTCTATGGTGATCTGTTTTCTGCTTTCTCTTTCCCTTCTCTAGACAGCAGAAAATGTGCAGTTTTAGCTGGATAAATTAAAGATGCCTGTTTCATGCTGTTTCACATAGTTAGAAACTGCTACACAGCATTTGCTGCTTCAGGTGATCAGCATTTGTCTTTCAGGCTGCTGCCTTTCTTTGTGCAGCCTAAAGGAAACCAGCCTGCTGATCCCTTTTGCTCGACAGCATTTAAATGCTTTCCTCTTTCACATTTTCTTTGCTTTCTGGTAATTCATAGGGAGGAATAATCTATCAGAAATATCTGGGATGGGGAATTTCGGCTGCATCTTGGGGATGGAACCTGGTCAAAGTGTGGTATGCATTCAGTCCTCAAGGTGTGTCTGATGCTAGAGCATCTTTTTTTAAACTGAAAAAACTTCCCTGACTTCTGACAGGGTTTTGCTTTTTAGCTTTTTGTTTTGGTGTTCTGTTGTTTTTTTTAAAAAATAAAAGAATTGTGGGAATAGGTGTATTGTGCTGTGTTTGGATATATGGATCTTATTAAGTATTGATTTTAGGATTTGAAATTATGTTTGATTTATGAAGTTTTAATCTTTTGTTTCATACCAAGTGGAAAAGGAAAGAAAACACTGTTCCTTAGCATGCTACTTGACTTTAATATGACACCTCTACTGACAAGTCCTTTTTAATTATTTTGGACTTACTGTAGTTTCTGTGGGTTTGTGCTTGCATTGCTTATACACTTGTTTGCCCAGACTTTCATTTCAGCTCAAACAAAGCTTCTTGCCTTGTGAACTGGGGAGACAGAAGGGCTGAAAACAACTCACCCAAGTGCCCAAACCGTGCCTGCTGCTCCTTTCTTCCACTGTTATATTTTGCTCTGTGACTGGCAGGAGCACATACTGAAGAATTGTTTTGGACATCTTTTGTTTTTCAAATAATTTATGTCTTGGGGAGTAGGGAAAAGATTATATCATAATAAAGCACTTTTGCACTGAAAACACTAGCAAATACATATGAAAACTAAGAAAACTCAGAGAAAAAGTTAAGCACAAGCACAAGTTGACTACAAAGAGCAAAGCTTCTTGTCTTTGTGTAAAGTAGATTCTTAGGGCTGGCAGTAACACCCAGTGATGATGGAGAATGGCCAGGTGTGGGAGCATGACATGCTGTGTAGTGGGAATGATGAAAGTGAGTTTTATTTACAGTAATTTCACGATTATAAGCCGCACCTTTTTCATTGAAGAATCCAGCCTGCCCCAGTAGTGCGGCTTATATTCAGGTGCGGCTTATCTATGGACAAATCCCAGTGAAATGCCAACC
>VRYO01000100.1:12082221-12107980 GCA_009812075.1 Sialia sialis | reverse complement strand
CTGAGGAGCAGTGCTTTAAAGGCTCCTGTGTGTTAAGGGTGAAAGCCATTGATTTAGGCTGTTAAATTCTTCATGTGCAGTGTTCTTAAGGATCATCACAGGCATGGGAAACAGATTGCTTCCTGAAGCTCAGAATTGCTGCAGGCACTGAGTCTCCCTGGCAGCCTCCAGCTGGCCATGGGCACCTCTCCTGGCCCAGGGGCTG
Organism: Sialia sialis; assembly: GCA_009812075.1. Taxonomy (NCBI): domain Eukaryota; kingdom Metazoa; phylum Chordata; class Aves; order Passeriformes; family Turdidae; genus Sialia; species Sialia sialis. The sequence goes on along the minus strand of VRYO01000100.1, from coordinate 12,107,775 downwards.
CTCCCCAAACTGCTGCTCAACACATTTTATCATGGCCTGTCTTGGAACAAGAAAGCAATAGGAAGTTTTTTATGAAGTCTTTCAGGAGATCCCTAGCAGAAGGAAGCAGTTTCTACTTTTCTGTAGTGGGAGAACTGGGTAAATAAAGAGAAGCAAACCCCTTCAGTGTTCTTTGAGGCAGAGGAAGCTATACAAAAACAAGTTGTGTAAGATCAGGTGGTGAAGCTGTATGACCAAATGCAGTTTTCTCTGCTATCAAATGCCATGCTTTGACAAGTACATGATTATTTTGAAATAAGTTAGTGGATTGAAGATGTTTTGCAATGAGGTGCATGAATGCACGTCCAGAGCCAAGAAGCTGCTTTGTTTGCCAGGGTGGTGGGTGTGGTGAGATCTCAGTACTCTCTAGGCATTGCAAGAACATTGGTTCAGGAAATCTGACATATTAAAAATGTCACAGCCTTTTCCTTGTTCTACTCAAGAGCTGTTTTCATATGTGAGTGTTTGCATGTACATGTGACTGTATAAGTAACCAGCTGCTTTCCATGCATCTTTAATTGATTCTTGAATATGAAGTAACCACTGTATCTTCACTCACTGAAAAATAGGAATATACTTGCTGTTGTCTGAAAATAAATCATATGTTTGCAGTGTTACAAACTTCTTAAATAAAATCTGTATGAAAATGGTCATTAATGGGAATCTGGATTTTTTCTTATATCTGGAGGCCTTTTCAACCAAATCTTTTCAGGTTTTTTTCTTTTGGCATTTTAGATATAATAAATTTTAAACTAGCTCTCTTTGTAACTACAGAGGAAAGAGCTTTTAACACTTGATCAGGCAGCTTTGCCTAAATTAACACAGACGGGCTGAAGTATTCTCTCTGGGGAAAAAGAAGACAAAAATGGCTCTGTAATATTATGCTACAAATGCATTTAGAACTTGCTCAGAAGAGTTACTCCACATAATTTTTTTGGATAGCCAAATTTTTGATTTTGCTGATTTTTTTTTTTTACTTTGAAAATATCTTTTTCTCTCTGTGTAGGCAATAAAATTAGGCTTGTGTAGCCATTTATCAATAGAACAAGTTATTCACCTCAGATGCACTGATTAATTTGCCTCTTGCTTAAGGGTTTGGCTGTTAAACATGTATTTAACAAAGAAAGAAAAGTAATTTTAATGTCATTTATTTTGATGATTTAACTATAGTGCAGTCAAAGCTCACTGATCTTTTGCTCTTGTTGTATTGCAGTATGCCAGGGTTTGGATCCCTGATCCAGAGGAGGTCTGGAAGTCAGCAGAACTCCTTAAAGATTATAAACCTGGAGATAAAGTCCTCCAGCTTCGACTTGAAGAGGGCAAGGTAAGTCTGTGTGTTGTTTGTAAGTTGATAGTTCTTGTTCTGATGTGTCCATTGCAGGAAGCTCTGCTGTCAAAATATATCTGTATTTAGGTGTGTGCAATTGGTTTTGTCCACTCACTTTCTGCAGCATTTTTTGGTGTTATAAATTTTACTGTTTAGTCACAAAGATCAATTTGGCCTTGTTTTTAAAATAAATTAAAATCAGTTGCTTTTATCCACTGCCTGTTAAGCGCAGTTGCATCATCTTTTTCTGCTTATGCCATTAAATGTATAGCTCTGGTTTGCTATTCCAGGGAGACAGGGTTGCTAGGAGAACAGTGTTGCAGAGAAAAAACTGTAACTTTTGAGTTGAGCATAACCAGCAGAAAATTAATAAAGATAGAAAGGGCAAGGATTAAGGGCATTACAAAGAATATGCTGTGTAGTGTGTTGAGAAATGATGACATGTCTGTGAAAAGCTCACATCCTTCTAGTCAGGTGTTTTTCATGGAAATAGCAGGTAAACAAATAAATAAATAAAGTGATTTTAGATCTAGGGACAGATGCAATTAAAACATCTATGTTAGAGATGAATTTATAGCCAAGAAAAGTTCTGAGTAGCTTTTTTTTCAGTGTTTGTGTTTTTCATAGTGTTCTGCCAACATTCACATGTTGTATTACCATGTGTGAAGCTGTCTGTAGATTGGTGGGAATCTGCTTCCCCTGCCTGTTCCACTCCACAGGAAAACAATAGGGGAAAGCTAGTTAGATTCATGATATAGTGTATTTTACTTTATCTAATAAAAAACGTGGCAGCAAAAGCATGGGGTTTGCTTAGTAATAGATAAAAATGATGATATCTGTAAATTTTGGGAAATTTTGAATAACGTTTTTCGAGAAAGAACTGCTAACTCAAATCACCAGGGAATTGAAATCTTGCATTGTATTTTTGGGCACGTTTTGCTGTGAGGAGCAGTTGGAGTTGCTGAGTGAGGAGCCCTAACCAGCAGCTGGTTTGTGTGTCCATTTGGTGTTCAGGAGCTGGAATATGGCCTGGATCCGAAGACGAAGGAGCTGCCGCCCCTGCGGAACCCTGACATCCTGGTGGGGGAGAACGACCTCACAGCACTCAGCTATCTGCACGAGCCTGCTGTCCTGCACAACCTCAAAGTTCGCTTCATAGACTCCAAACTCATCTACACCTATTGTGGCAAGTACTGGCTTCTGTACCAGGATCTTCACAGATTGCCCTAGACAGGAAAGGGGAATTGTCTGTTCATATGTCTGCTTTAACTTAAAATCATTTAGCAGTAGGCACACTGGACTGTTCCTAGGGAAATCACTATGGTTGTGGTCATTAATAGACTTGGGAATATTAAGGTTCAGAGAAAATTGACTTTGCTTTGTGTTCCTGTATCTCCGCAGTGGACTGGGTTTATAAGCTGTGTATTCAGCAGTTTTTGCAGGGATTCCTGTCTAGTTGGTGTTGTCAGGTTGGCATGGGTAGGGAGGATGCTCACACACTGCAGCTGCAGGAGCTGGCCTTGCTCTTTGGTGGATTTGTTACCTGCCTATAATTGCCTCCCTCTGCACTGAGCTTCTCCAGCTCTTTTGGAAGACATCAGTTTATTTTCTTTTGGATGTTTTGCCATCAAGGCAACTACAGAAGTGAATTTGTAACAGTTCATGAGCCAGTGCTTTTCTTATCACAGTTACAACTGATCTTGGTTTTAAAAGTAACGTTTAACTCACAGCGGAGGTTACCCAAACCTGTAATTGCCTGTGGTATTTTCGAATGGACAGAATGGAGCAAAGTTACTTAGATAATCACATAAGTGCAAAATTGCAACTGAATGGTCAGTTCTAAAAATAAACATTGTGAGGTAGTTTAGGCTTAAAATTTAGATTAGATGCTTCTGGGCTTTTTTCCTATGTGAGCATATGTTTCTTTTAAATCTCAGTGTTAGTCAAAATACACTGCTAGCTTTTAATATAACTTTTCAATAAGACAAGCAGCACGTTAAACATGTTGTGGCATTAACATCCTGCCACAGTTTGCTTTCTCTGGCTGCTCCTAATCTGCAGATGCTCAGCAGAACACATCTGTTCCCTGTCCTGCTCTCAGCAGTGGCCAGATCAGACTTTGCCACCCCCTGCTTGCAGCCAGGCTTCCCTCCCATAGCACTGGGTGATGATTCACACCACATCTCATCCGGTCATGCAGTTGGAGCACAGAATAATTTAGGTTGGAAGAGACCTGTGGAGCTTCCTACTTAAAACAAGTCTGACTAGATGAGGTTGCTGAGGGCTTGGACCAGTTAAAGGGTCTGGGTAGTTGAGTATCTCCAGTGATGCCTCTCTGGGCAGCCCCTGCTGAGGATGCACATTGTGGTCTCAGCACTGGGGAACCACCTCGTCCCCCAGCAGAGACATGATCTGTGTTTCTATCCCAGGTGCCCCCATGGCAAAGCTCCTGTGTGAAAAGGCTTTTGTGCAACAGGAGCCTCATGGCTTGAGCTTTGTAAGGGGTTTTCAGTCTCAGTTTTGTGGTGTCCTAACACCACCATACTCCTCCCACAAGCCTGTCTGGAATGAAACCCAGGTGCTTGCAGACAGGCTCTGTGTGAGCAGCGTTTCAGAGGCTTTCAAAAGGAATGTGTTGCCTGCTGGTTGTGTTTTGCTGTGTTTGGGAAAAAGGCACATATTGAGTATTCCCCAGTGCAGCTGTAGGTGTGGTTTGGGCTGGTTGGGAGCTCTGCATGGCTGGGTGTGCCAGAGGGCCTGGGATGGCAGAGCTGGGTCAGCTGGTTTGCTTCCAAAGAAGACCCAAGTGATTCTTGGAGCTGCTTGTGTGTTTGTCAGAGATGTGTAGAGCAGCAGTGTGGGGGTTTCTGGTGCTCAGAGGAAGGAGGTGTTGGAGGTTCAGCACTGCTGAGGGGTGCAGTGATTTATTCACTTGGGATGTAGGCAGGTGTGTGTTGTGTTACAGGCTGAGCAAAATCAGGTTGGCACATCAGCCTCAGAAAACCTGCTCCTTTGGCCACAGACATCCACCTTTCAGACTTTCCATTAGTTCCCATCCTGCTGCAGGTTATTTCCTCTCTGCAAAGATTATTGCCTTGGAGCTCAGCCCCTGGGGGCTGCATTTGCCTCCTTAATGCAACTCGCACATCAGCCAGGTTAATTTAAATGGCTGGGGAAGTGGATTGAGCTAACCCAGTTCATGCAGCCCAAAGGAGACTAAAAACACTTCTGTCTATCAAGAGAATCCTGGTAACAATATTCTCAACAGTAGAACTGAAACAGGAATGCATGGATGGATTGTTCTCCAGGGTCCTAAAAATGAATTAAACCATGCTGTCTTAGTGTAATATGTCAAATGGTTATTAAATTCTTTAAAATTTTACTTTAAATAATTCAGACTTTTATACAGAAAAACCTCCTGATTTCCTCATTTCAAGTCAGCCATTCACCAGCAATCCAGAGGTGACTTATAACTTTGCTTTACTGTTGGAAACATGAAATGAGGAATTAATGAAGGAAGTTGAAAAGTTACAAAGGAAAATTTGAATGCTTGCATGGAAAAACTGCTATGGTAGTGATGAAAACTCAGTGAATCTTGCTGGTTAGTTCACATTAGTAAAAAGTACTGGCTGCTGTGCAGGAGAGCAAACTTTAATTTAGATTAATAAAATACTTACATTTATGTCAAATTTGGCCACAGATAGGTGAGTATGTTCAAGGTAAAAGAATTAGATGAGCTTACTTTGGGCATATATAAGGAAAAATGGCACAAAGAGTAGCTGGAGTTCAACTTGGTGTAATTGTAAGAACAAAACCACACATAAATCTGATTTAGGAAAGGCCATATTTCTTAAAATAGCAATATGATTTAGCAGAGATAAAGAGAAGTTATATGTAAATTAATCTGGATTACAGCCCTGTGAGGCAGACTGATTTCAAAGTTCTACAGACATCAAATAATTCCTAACTCACTTGTTTTGGTTATTTCCAGATGGTAATTGCTTGTAGATTTTACAGATTGCTGCTGAAGTTAAGTGTTTTAATATACTGGAGATTTGTCATGGGGCTGCTTGTTCCCAATTCAAGGGTTTATTTTTGCCAGCAGAACCAAAAGCAGGAGGGAATTGTTGGAAGTCTCACGCCGATTTTTGTAATGTCTCTTTGATGAGACTTGCAAGCCTGAGAGGCTCAGCTTGGTGGTGCACTGGATTTCACTTTTTACTGCTTTTTCTAAGGGCAGATGTTAAAAATTGACGCTCAAAATATTCCTCAAGTCTTGTAGTACTGAGGTGGCTTCCTGTCCCTAACTACCACCCTTATTTTTGGTTCATCATTACAGCATTAGAGCTTGGCATAAATGTTTATAGAGATTTTCCACTGGAGCTCCTGAGTCATTTCAGTGAAATCATGGCTGATGGAAAAACACCACTGCTCCTCACAGGGGCGTGTTGAGACATAGAACTCACCATGTATTTCAGGAAATAGATCAAGGTCTCTCAGATCGCTCCCTAAAACATATTCTCTTGTTTAATGTTTTTGCTATGGTTTGTGCTTGATCTATAGATGCATGAAAGGGTTTAAAAATTGGTTGATGCTCCCAGCAGCAGTGCCAGACTGTGGATGCTTTAATTTCCCTTCTCCCAGATTTTCCATGGAAAGTTTCTTAGATAGGGCATCACAGCACTGCAGTCTGCACAGAGCAGAGAGCTGGGATCAGCACTGAGGAAGTCTGTGTGTGTAAGAGTGAATTTCTGAGTAATTTTAGAAGCAAGCTGGGTGCTATGGAAACGCTTCTGGGGCAGGTTCTTCAGGGATGGGTTGTCCAAGCATGCTTGGTGTAGTCACTGTGAGCCATCTGCAACTGCACCGGACACTTAGGAACCAAAATACATACACATAACAAGAAATTCTGTTTTAAAAGTGCCCACAGTTAAAATTACAGGGGTTCTTTTCCCCCTCATCACCTTGTCAAGGGGCACAGTGTGCCTGTCACAGCTGGGTCTCACTGATCTGTGTTTCCACCCCTGCATAGAGCAGACAGACTTTCCCTGCCTGTTGCAAATGCTGCAGGAGAGAAAGTTATAAGGAATCTTTGTCAGATTATCTCCTGTGGGTAGAGCAATCCTCATTTCTCACGAAAAAGAGAATTATCTCAAAAACACTTGAGGTCTCACTGTTTGTGGCAAGGAAGTTTGTAAAGAGTCAGACTTGAGTTTTTCTGTGCAGGGAAAGTAAAAAAATGGCAAAAATCAAGATATGCTGTAGTGATGAGTGGTATTTAAAAAAACAGATATGTGTTTAATTGGTATGGAAAAAGTAGAAAATGGGAGCTGTAAGTACATGCTCAGATGTATCAGATGAGGGTGTTCTGGTGCCTTCTAGAGCTATCATTGCCTAATTTCCTGACGTGACTGGGTGCTGCTGTGTCAGCCCTATGAAATATGTCTACTGTGTGGTTTTTTGATGCCTTTGACCAGGAAGTTGTCTTGCCTGGTTGGCAGAGATGCCCTGGAACCCAAATTACACTGTGTCTATGCATTGTTGCTTATTACAAAAATGGAGGATGTTACTCTCTCACAACAGCTGAGGGGTTAACACACTGCACATACCCAAACTGGCAGTGAGACCACCCAGTAGTTAAACTTCACAAATTACAGTGTCACTGGTAATTCTGAGTAAAACACAGGGACATTCATTGGTTTACTGCACTGAACAGGCACTATTTCAAGTCTGCACATTCTGAATCTCTTTGGATTGTGCATGCTAGCTTTAGAAAACGCAGATGGAAAGAAAAGGTAAAAAATTTGTGTTTATCAAAGCAGGGTAGAAGTAAACTCCTGGCACTTTGTGTGTGCAGAACTATATTCAGAATAAATATCTGTTGAAGTCAGTAATATCAGATCTTTATTCTTTAACATTTTTAGAAAGAGTAGAACAATAGTTGATGTTAAAACCATTTTTGGTTGGGTCTATGTTGAAACAATTATTAATAATTCCTTTTATTTAATTTCCTTTGTAGGTATTGTTTTAGTGGCCATAAATCCTTATGAACAGCTGCCTATCTATGGAGAAGATATCATCAATGCCTACAGTGGCCAAAATATGGGGGACATGGATCCACATATCTTTGCAGTGGCTGAAGAAGCATACAAGCAGATGGCCAGGTTTGTAGACCAGCGTCTTGAAGACAGTGTTTTTCTGAAAGGAATAAAACAAGGTTTCTGGCTAATGCTCTTCTCTTTAATTTATAGCTTGTTGAAATATTTTGCAATATCTGTCTTTTATCCAGTGTTTAAGTACATTTCACAAGAGGAAAAGTTGCCTAAGTTAGTGAGCAGTAAAGCTCTATAAATGCTGTGGAGATCATGGCCACTGACACTTAGCAGGAATTACCACAGATCTTGTCAGTATTTAGGTCTAAAATTAGCCCTGTGCTTTATGTGATTATGTTTTTTTAATTTCATTAGGAAAATAAGGAGATACTTTTAAATCATCAATGGATCAGTAAAGAGAAAAGGGCCAGGTTCTCAGCTGTTCTGTGTTTGTATGTGATACTGGCAAGAGAAGAGAAATCACTGTCTTATGAGTGCTATTATAGGCTCCTGGTCATGTCAGTAATGTCCCAGCTACGTAATCTGCCTGTGGCTGTTGTTGCCTGGAATTAAGAGGGAGCAGAGGGAGGATTGCAAAGAGTGCCTGAAAACTGAGTCTCTAAGGACACTGCAACAGCTGTGCAGGAAATCCTCATTTTGTTAGATGTTGCATCAAAATGAACTTGTCACCCAAGGGCAGTGGTTATCAGAAGCTTCTTCCCCTTAGCCCCAAGAGCCTGCAGTTAGGGGAGCTTTTGAAGTATTTAATTTTTAGGATAAAGATCTTTTTGGCTACTGCGTGATCCTTGGTTAACCTGATGCTCTCTGGTATCCTCACTGGTTAGCTTCAAGCTATTTGGTATAGTTTTCCTTGTTGGCAATGCAGCTCATGATCACATTAATCAAGTAAAACACTGAAAGATCTCTGGATTATTTGTGATGGCACTTAAGCTATACTGCAAGTCAGGGAGGCAAGGGGAGAATGGGTTGAAAATGATCAAATCTTCGTGTTTGAAATCAGCTATCTGTTCATTTAAGAATATGACAGCTAGAAAGGATAAAATGTTTGTCACGTGCACATCTGAATACAGTGATCCACAATACCCAGGTAATAGATTATTTCAAAATAAAACAGTTCAATGCAACATTTCATGACTTAGGGTAATTGCAAAAGAGTCAGTGTTTCAAAAATACCCTTGTGTTGGTTTAGCTCCAGCCAGCAACTCAGTACCACACAGTCACTTGCTTTTTCCCTCCCTCCTGCCCTGGAGTGGGGAAGAGAAACTCATCGGTTGAGATAAGAACAGGTTAATAATTGAAATAAAGTTAAATGATACAAAATAATAACAACAACACTACTAGCAATGAAAAGGAAAGAGAGAAAGAGGAGTAACACCCAAGACAAAGAAGTGATGTACATTAAAATTGCTCACCACCTGCTGACTGATGCCCAGCCATTCCCCTAGCAGCCACCAGCTGCTCACAGCCAACTCCCCCAGTTTATATACTGGCCATGACGTTCCTGGGGGTGGAAAATCCCCTGGCCAGCTGGGGTCAGCTGTCCTGGCCGTGCTCCCTCCCAGCTCCTCTGCACCTGCTCACTGCCAGAGCAGGAGAATCTGACCAGTCCTGACTGCAGGTGAGCCCTGCTCAGCACCAGCCAAGGCGTCACTGTGCTGTCAACATTATTCTCATAACTCCAAAATGCAGCACTGCACCAGCTGCTAGGAAGAAAATTGCCTCTATTTGAGCTGAAACCAGGACAGATCTACACCCACACTGTTGAATGGCAGAGATATTTGCCTTACTTCCTTTCTGCTCAGAAAATAGATACATAATCTGGTGTGGAAATACAAAGGCAAAACTCTGTGTTATGATAGTCACGTCTCCATGTCTCTTTCATCACTGCTGTTTTAAACAGACTTAGTTCTCAAGTCCATCTAAAAGCTACACAAAATAAAAAATTATTAACCTTATTTTATGTGTGAGGCTTGGTACAGTGGTGTGAAATTACAGTCTGTGATGGCTGTCATCCAAATTCACAGCATTTTTGTTTTTTATATTAACCATTTGAAGAGGAAGTCTGGGAGAGATGTCTCTCCACTGGCTGACTCCAACCCCTGCCTGAAGTGGGTTTACCTCTTACTGGTGCTGAAATAGCAAATGGCTGGATCACCTGTGTTCTGTGTGCCTTATGCAGTGCAGATGTCTGTCTGCCACCCCTGGCATTCTCTGACTCGTGGGGCTGAGATTTTGGCTGTGTTTCCTCTGTGGCTTTTCCTTTTTGCGTTAATTGCCTGCTCTTCCGCTCTCACTGCACCCTCTGGCAATTCTGCTGTCCTGAATAACAACAAACAAGATGTGGTAGGAGTTCCTTTTTGAAACAAATGATTAGAAATTGTATAACTGTGGAGATTAGCTTAAATAAACCCTCTGAATTATTTAAATAATTACTCTTTGTGTCTCTGTTATAAACAATTTGTTATTCTTTTATGACTAACTGACAGTGTTTTCATAGTTGCTGAATGAAATCTGGGCACACAATGCAACTGAAAAGAAAATTCTCTACGCTGAAGTAACAGTTTTATTGTTTTAGCATTTCAGTGTTTATTTCTTTTTGTATTTGTTTGGGGGTTTTTTTGGCTTGTTGTTTTAAAGAAATATTTCTGTCATTACAACATTACCATTACTGGTTTTGGTCACTGAATTTAGTTTTCTATTGCTGCTTACAATTACTAAATCTTACCCTTAACTTCACTGATGTTTTTTATACTCTGAACAAATCACCTTTTACTTCTGAATTATTAAGTTAGAGAAGAAGAGCTCCAGTTTTACATTTCTGCAGCTGACTGTTTAAAAATGAAAATCAGATTGTCTGTGGCTGCTATATTAACATTTTAATAAGTTCATTGCGTGTTTGTGGAGTAGCTAGTCATATGGCATTAATCTGCATTTGTGTGTGTAATTGGTAAGATTTATTTTTCTCTTGTTTCTGATCTTTCCTAACTCTATGCTTAAATGATCACTGGAATAATAAGTCATGATGCTCCTATCCTTAAGGCTTCAGTGAGCTCTTCTAAATATTTGCTCCTTAAGTCTTCTTGTTAATTTATAATTTAGTGATTTAGAGTTTCTTCTTTCCAGCTTCGTTGCTTCATCTGCTGCAGCTGAGAAACTCCATCCATGTGCATGGTTAACTAAGTGATCTCTGGAGCTTCTTCAGCCAAAGAAAATGCCCCATGGCAGAAATCTGGAAAGCCAATGATTACGTATTTGCATTGTGTTTTCATAAAAAAATACAGTGCAAAAACGCTGCCCACTGGAGTGACAGGGATGGAGGTCACATCTGAATTGTGCACAGAAAATGATGCACAGCAATTGCTTGGGGTTAATTGCAGTGAAAAGCAGCACATGAAGATACCTTTGCATGTGACATTCCTGCCTGGAGGGAGCCAGGTGGTGGGGTACATGCTGCTGGGAGGTGGTGGGGGCTGCTTGAGCCTCTTTATTTCCTCTTCCTGCAGCACTTCTGGCACCAGTTTCCAGTGGAGGGTTACTGGGAAGGAGCCTGGCTCATCCTTACCATAGCCAACAGTAAAATAAGTGGTTGCTGTTTGCTAGGCAGCTTCTTGTCTTTTTTGGTGCAGTAAAACATACACAGCTCGTAAGACTAACCTCATTTTGGATTATGATTTCTTTCCTTTGCCCATTTCCCTTCTCTTCCTCCCTTATCATCTGTGTCTTTCTATCTTTTTTCTTTTCTCTCTTCATCTCCTGCTGCTCCTCTGCTCAGACTGACTTTGTCTCAGACACCTTTCCTCTGCTGTGCCTAAAATAAGCAATGATCTAGTTTTACAACTGCACTTAAATTGTGTTAGGCCTAGGGTTCTGATTGCTTCATCCTTACAGTAGCTGTATTGGTTTGGGTTGTATGAGCCTCCAGAGTGCAGATGTGAGGGTTTGGAGCAGATCTGCTCTGTCCAAGGAGTATCCCAGTGGGAGGGAGCAGGATCATTCAGCTGGGGACGTGTCCCAGTGGCTTTTGTGCAGAATGCTTTGGTTCTGCAGGTACAGCTCTAACAGCTGTGCTTTTGGAAAGAGCTGGGACCTGCACTCACTGGGCTCTGCTCTGTCATGGCAGTGTGGTATCCATGGATAGCTCACTCCATTTGAGGGAATATGTACAGCTTTGGAACTGTATAAGGCAGATGAGTGGTGCAGAAGGAAGAACATTATTATTGAAGAATATATTTTTGTCCCTGAAATATAAACCTCAGTGTCAGCACATGGGTGTTTACATGGGTTGAACCCTTTGAGCTGCAATGCATGCCACTTTTGTATGTCAGTGTTTCCAAATTGGTAACAAAACTCAAGTTCAGTCTTCAGTTACCTGAAATGTGGTTACTATGAAAATTGAAGCAAAGCTTTAGTTGCCAAACATTTTATTTTTTATTTTCAATTACAGCTTCAGTAGGAATCAAAACCAGCAGCAGGTGTGGTTCATTTTCTCTGTCATACTCAATAGAATATTCAATACATTTTTAACTCTGTGGTTTGCAGCAATATGTTCATGATTATACTCTTGAAACTGTTAAGAATTGCATTAATGTATGAGACATCATTATCAGTTTCCTAACACTATTAGGAAAAAATTACTCCTTCACAGGATTCTATCCCCTACCTAGTGATGGTATTTTACACTAATTGAGATAATGTATTTTTTTATAAGCACTTTGTTGATTTGATTTGTTCCATTCTACTTGAGGCTGATGGCAGATACAGCAGAATCAATTTAATAAATTAACTTTGAGATTTCCTTCTGATTAATTAGTGAAGTTGTCTAGCATCAGTGAAGTTGAAAGTAACCCCTGCAAACAGAATTGCATACTGCTGAGATCCATATAAACATTAATGAATAACCAGTGGGGAAAACAACGATGTTTAAAGCATCAATTTCCAAAGTTTTGCTTTATCTATTTGGACAAAGTATAGTGATTTATTTTGTGGCGCTGTGTAGCTTTTTCATTAAATTACCTTTAATAAGCAGGCTCCCTCTCTGTTTTGTCAGCTTTTCTGTGTGTGTCTGATGGCTTTCACCTACAGGAAGATATTTTTCTATCACTTTTTGCTCAAAAGGAAGCTTGGTGAGGTGTTGAGTAGGTGTTTAGAAAACATCTTTACTGACAGTCTCCAGTTATCCCAGGCATCCCAAGATGATCTCCTCTTACAAAAATGCACATTTGATCAGCTGCTGCTCTGCTTTTGAGTGTCTAATAAATAAATACTGTATTTTCCCCTGGCAGAAGCAGTGACAGGCGTGATGAACAACCTGTCACAGATCTGCACCCTGTTATGGAATGAGAGCCTGCTATGGTGGGTGCTGGACAAACATCCAGTGGCCTTCCCCCATTGATGGCCTTGACATGGGACTGCTTGAGTTAAATGTCTGCCTTGAAAGGAGATGCTATTTGTGGGCCCCTGTTGTTAAAATGCAAAGGGAAAATCATCCTTTCTGATGGGATGATTTTGGAGTATTCTCATACTTGGAGCCTGACATTTTATGATGTTACAGGTACAAGGTGGCAGGTGGAGGAATCAATTTGATATAACACAATTGACCAACTTGTCCAAGCAGTGATTGTTTTTGGGCAACAAAAGAGTTAAGTATAGTTGTAGCTGGAAGCTGGAGTTCATGTGAGGTGTCCTGCTGGTAGCTAAGCAGGGAGCTTTCCTAAATGTTGTAGGAGTGACCTCTGACTAATCCCTAGATAAATCAGTTGCATAGTGCTGGCTCATCTTTGTGCTCCTCTGGAGTGCAATCTGTCATAGGTTTGGAGCATGTGCTGACCTCAGTTTTCTTCATTTGTGTGTGTTGGGAGATGTTACTGACAATTCATTATCTTTTCACCTTTTGACATTTTTACAGTCAAGAGCTGTGTTTCCTGGATGTAATTATAATGGCAAGTCGTGCATTTTGTTAATTAAAACAGAAAAGTACATCTTCTCGTTGTGAGAGTGTTGCAGAATGCGTTTAGCAAGCTGGTGTTGAAGAGAGACAAAGGTTCTTAACAACTTGAGCTGTTTTGGAGTGGTTGAGTTTGCAGCTGGGGCAGACTCATGAGAATTCAGGTTGTGAATGATAATATTGTTTCATCTTTGCTTTGCACATTAGATGAGCAGATGGCAAAATTCTTTACTCTGAGAGAGAGATCAGTATCATTACTTCCATTTTATAAGTTTAAGCAGGCATGAGGATTGGGAGGGGGCAGCTTTGGTGAGTTCACCAAGGTGGCAAAACGAAGCCTTGAGCCCCTGAATCAGAAGTCCTGGTCCTGTGTCTGGTGAGTTGATGACACCAGCTTGACAATAAAATAGAGTACATAACTGCTAGTGCAGTGCAGTTCAGTGCTTCGCTCTACAAAAATGAGCAAATGAGCTGCATTTTTCATGCCCTCCTTTCCTGCAGCATATTAAGGGGTCTTTGTGCCAGGTAACATCTATTAGAGAGTAACATTTGCTTTCACTGAATGTTTTGTGTCTTGCAGGCACTTTACAAGCCTTACCAAAGCCTGTCTCCTCTAATACTGGAGTCTGAATTCTTGCTTGTATAGAAGACAGGGCAGAGGTGATGTGCTGTGGCCAGGCCTGGATCAGCCCAGAGCACTGAGCTCCTGTCCCCAGCCCTGTGCTCAAAGCATCCTCTCTTCTCCAGCAGCTAAAGATGTCAGTGAGAAATGCTGTTAGGCTTAAAAAAAAAAACAAGTTAGACTGGTAATATACTTAGAAATGAGATTAAAGAGCATGGTTTATTGGACTGATGTTTCATGTTTATTAGAAGTGAATGCTTTTACAAAGAATTAATTTACTGCTTAGTCAGGAGCAATTGTTGTGACTCAAGGTTGCAGCTGAAGAATTCTCTGAATTGTTCATGCGTGGCATCTGTGAAGACTGGGAGGTGTCAGGCCAGAGCATGTTAGATCCAGGTAGTCTGAATAAAGCAATGGATACAGTGTGAAGGTGGAACAGACAGAAATGTGGCTTCTATTCTGTGCTTGCTTCTGGGGAAAAACACTTGAAACTCACTTTTTCTTTTGTGTTCTTTTGCTCTTTGCCCATCATGTTGCTACAGAGTGGTTCAGAGCACTTCAGTCTCTGATAACCATCCTTGGTGCTTACATAGCACTTTGCACATTCAGGTTGTTTTACAGATACTACCTTGTTAATCCACACACCAGGCCTCTGAGGGTGGAAAAAATAAATTCTGTGTCAGGCTGCACCTTCTGGGATGTGCCAGTGCAAGTGAATTTGAAGGCTTTGGCACTGAGAAGCCCTGGTGTGGCTGTGCCTGCTGGTCAAACAGCACTGCAAGAAGGAAGCTTGGAAAATGAAGAGTAAGGATAGTGAGGTGAAGGGAGAGCTCTTATCAGGTCTGCCTGGCTGCAGGGAAGGTGAGCTCCCAGGGAGAGCAGCTCAGCAGCTGCACAGAGAATGGCAAGGTGTGCTTGTGCAGCACAGGCTTGGAAACAGCTGGAAAGTAAGAGGACAAAGCAGGGGAAATTCCCCATTTTAAGGAGGCCACTAGCCAAACCCAGAAACAGAGGATAACAGAATTTATTTAAGGCTGTGAAGAACTTTCTGATTAAAATAATTCATTGGGAAGGTTGATGAAGGGCAAGCTGTTGCCTCCTGCCCTCAGTGTGAAAGGTGCTGGGAAGGCAGCCCAGAGCTGGCTACTGCTGCTTTTCATCAGTCCAAGAGCATTAGAAAACTGCTGAATGAATTCTTGTTTGTTTATTTATTTATTTATTGAACAGTTACATTACTTCTGTTTGAAAAGCAAATCCCGGGTTTGTAGAGTTGCCAGGTTTTATAATGGTTTCCAGCAGATGCTGCATGCCCTGGGCTGAGTTTCAAAAGCCTTTGCACTGAAGGAGCGCAGCTGAGCATGCACAGCCTTGTCTGCTGCCACACAACACTGCCCTTAGGCAAAGGTGAAGCTAAATATATTGCATTGACTAGTGTTAAACCTCCCAGCACTGGTGGGTTTTACAGCTGCCTTTTATTTTAAGATAAGTGGAAAAGCAATTTTGGGCTTCTGGAAGAACCAGGTAACTGTAACAGTGGGAGCATCACAGAAAAGTGGAGCGCAGCTGCCCAAAAAATGAACCTGGCACCTACTGTGGCAGGGGACTGGGAGAGCAGGTCTTGAGGTGTGTCTGCAAGAAAAAGCTAAATCCTTGTATCACTCCAAAACCACATTTTGTGCTGAAAAGAGAAGACTGTCCTGGAAAAAAATGTGGCTGTTTTGGTTTCAGGTTTACAATCACTGGTAATTTTAGGAAACACTACTTATTCCAGCATTTATTGAAATCAGACATATTTAGTGAGCCTTCAGATGAGTTGTGCAAAACCTTATTCATCTTATTCCATGGTTTTGTCTTTCTGGTTGTTTATTTTTCTGCCTGCACACATCATCCTGTGCATCCTCTTTGGTGCCTTGGGAGATGCCAGTCCCTGGAGACAGAGCTCTCTTCCGCCTGCTGGGGCTGGCCACCTGTGCCTGGGAAGGTCCTTCCTAAATTTCTTACTGAGATTAAGCTACTTTCTGTGAAGCCCACAAAACATTCAATCCTGCAGAGACCCTGGGCTGTATGTTGATACCTGATGAAATCTGCTGAGTTCCACTAAAAAGGAGTTCAGAATTTTTTCTGTGGATGAATATGCTAAGACTGAACGAGCTGTTTGGAATATTAGATGTATTTTTCTGTTCTTTGGTTCTGTGAGTTCTATAACAGCAGTACTTCTGAATTATTTGGGAACCTCAATAAAGCAGTTACAGTGATATTTAGCACCTTCACGCTGATTTATTTTAAGTGCATTGTGCGAACTTCATTTATTTTGGCTTTGTTACCAGTGCCTCATGGTGAGGGAAATGATCATTATTAAACAGGCTTTTTTGTCATGGTGTCAAAGATCTGTGAATGTTCTGACTGTAGATACTGCAGATTATTTTGGTCATATGCTGTCACAAATATGCCATGGGGATACTGAGAGATTAATTGCAAAAACAGGATGTTTGCTTTGGTCAGAGTTTTGATTATACTGCTGGAGACATTAAATCATGTTTGTGTATCTTTGAGAGGTTTGGAAATCTGCTTTGGGAGTAAAACATGAAACATAGCTGAAACTGAGTTTTTGTTGGTCCTTAGTTAATCCCGTGTCTCTCAGAGAAGCTCAGCTGATGAAAAAGCAGCAAGATTTCAAAGCTGCCAGCATTTCAGAATGACTCCTATCTGACCTTTCAGCAATGTCATTAGTTTTTAAGTTATTTTCTTGGGTTGGATTTCCTGCTGCCATAATTCAGCTGTAGGATGGCAGAGCATGAAGTTCCTTTTCTGTCTTTGATGGGTGTGACGCACGCTGATGTTAGTGGTACTTGTGTGTGTGCTAGAACAGGATCTCTCCCAAATGTTCCCTGAGTCACAGGTTCCTTCCCTGGGAGTTTATGCCAGGTACTTTGATCATTGAAAATTCACTGTTTTGAAAATGTAAAGCGATTTCAGGCTTACAAGTCTATCTTACCACCACAGAAGTGCAGCAGAAGAGCAGTAGTGAGATAAAGAAGACCAAACTGTCACTGCTAGATTAAATAAAAACTATTTGTTGTGTACTTGCATTGAAGCAGTAGGGGATTTTAGTTTTTGAAGATCACAGGATCAGGTCTTTAGCAACAGTTTGTGCTATTTTGAATTAAATAAAAATGAAATGGTCATATGCAGTGGGGTTGATGCCCTTACCCATAACCTAAACCTGTTATCCAAAAGAAAATAATAAAGCGGTACCAACTCCACAAGGTGGGGGAAGAAGAAAAGCCAGGAGATTTAATTAATTAACCTTTCAGCACTGAGGCAGTGAGGGGGGATGATGTCCTGGAGGTGGTGGCCTTCAAACCACCCTGACAGAAGCTTCTTTAAAAACATCAGCACCTTGGCACTGTCCTCAAGGTTAACAAACACAGACAACTTAGGATCAAAGGCAAAGTACTAATGCTCTTCTCATAAAACTGCCCTGTTATTTGCTTTCTTCATTGTATAGTAAGGATATTGCACTCTGATCTTTCCTGCCAATCTCATCTGTGTTATGACATGGAGGGAATTCAGCTTTGAAGTAGTTTATCACAGGCAGGCATTTCAAAGTCCATCTCAATCTTTTCAAATCAGCTGTTAATAGTAACAATTTTTCCAGTGAGAGATGCTGATAGCTTGGGTATGAGTGGATTGATAGGAGTATTGAAGTTGATATCAATAATTTCTGTATTCCGTTTGTTTGTTTCCCCAAGTTGATGTTTGTGTGGGAGGTGTGCTTATATACATTTATTTAACATTATTTGCTGTGGAGTCATGAGCCTGAAAGCCAAGATCAAGTGATACGTCCGATGCATCAGTCACAGGAAGCGAAAAAAGCACAAAAAAAGTGTTGTGCTTTGATGATTCAGTTGAATAGCTTTGGGCTTCTTTAATCCTCTCTGAAATGCTTATTTGTCGAGAGGTTTTTAACTTCTAGTATTCCTGCTTCAGAGAGAGATATTCAGTTGGTACAGAGGAAGAAGGTAAACAAAGATATCTGTAAGGATTTTTTGGTCTGTATGTCTTGATTACCCTGATCATTTTGGACAGTTTCCTTTGGAAGTGATGACTTTGATGCAGTAAGCTGTTTTGGTTTGTGGGAAGCAGCTTAAGTGGGTGCAGTGATCTCAAATGAAAATTGTTCGAAAATTAACAACTCTGCCTTTAGTATTAGCAACTTTGATGTTTCAATTCTTGCGCTGGTTTTTCTTTTTTTGCCTCAATTTTTCCATTGGACAACTGAATATTCAATGTTTCCATTGGACAACAATTTTAACAAATTGTTAAAAGCTGTCCTCTTGTTGGCCAGTGTTGTTGCAGCACAAATTGGAGGTGTCCAGTGAGTCTTGCTCTTGCTTCCAATATATCTGACAGCTGTGACCTCATGAGAATAGCAGTTCCTCCACACTGAGCTCTTCTGAAAGCATCTGCTGTGCATTTTTATGAAATACAAAATTTAAAGTTGCCAGTGCTATTAAAAGCATTGCATGAAGATATGAGCACATCCTCAACAAAGGGTTTTTTCACCTTTTGAGAGCAAGGTGATGTTTCTAAAACCATTTGCTGTTTTCTTGTGCGTTGTCATTTCATTCATCATGTGCAAAACCCTTTTCTGTATGTAAGGTATCTCAAGTCAGTCTGCAGCACTGTCTTCCTCAATGCTGAACCTTCTTTGAGCAGGAACTGTCTTCAGTATTAAATTTTGCAACATTTATTTAAAGCATAAGAAGCCCCTGTTGCTATGTAGGCTGTAGTCTCAAGCTTACAGGAACTAGGTAAGACTACTTATTTTCAATTTTGGCATTCTGACAGTGAATTTCCTCATAAACATACTGCCTGTCAACAAAATTTTGTAGATAAAGTTAAATTGTCTTTATAAATTGCCAGCCTATGCAGAAATCTGGTTCACCATTATTTTTTGTGATAGAGAACACTTTAAATTACCAGTTAGATGTTCCATAGAGTGTCCTCATTCTTGTATTTATCAAGAAATAGCTATTACCCTCTCATGATTCCCAAAGTATAGGCCTGAGAGAATTTATACAGAAGATTTCTGAGCCAAATCCTCTGCAATCTCAGTCTGTAATTTCAAATTTCAACTTGTGAAGTGTCTGGGCCTGACACCTTAAAATGTCACTTTTAATGTAGTTTTGTCATTCCTTTATTCTTCTGCTGTTCAGGAACAGCAAAATCTGAATGATCCTGACTGATGCCTGAACATAACGTGGTGTTTCCATGAGTGGTAAATTGCTCCCAGACAAACTGTTTCAATCTTATCTTTTCAAGATAATTTTGCTAATATTGCATCACAGTGATGTGGTTCTGTGTGCTAGGATCTGGTTGCTGTCTGCCTTTGGGGGAAAGAGGACTCCTCCACCTTTCATCTCCCACATTGCTTTTCCTCATTTCTGTTTGCAGAAGCATAATTAAAATGTTCCCTCCATTCAGAAGGAATCTTAATTTTAAAATCACCTACGTCCATGTTTTATGCATAGAAAAAACTGCAAGAAGATGAAATGTTGGATGAAATGTGGTGTCTGGCTGCAAACTGTTGTCACACATCAAGCTTGTTGCCCTACTTACTTCTTTCATTGGCTGAAAGTTTTAATGATAGTTTTTATTTTCTGACTGGCAATATTTTAAGTATTCAGAATGTCAGGTCAAAGGTCAGGGGCTAATGATTTAACTAAAAATAACTCCAAAGGTGTTGAATGTATCTGAGAAAGACCTTGGGTGGTGTCACTTTGGTTTTCTGGGGTTTTTTTTTCCTTTGTTTTGGTCTTTTAAATTTTGTTTTGTTTTTAACACAGCCTGATTATGAAAATTTCATCTGACATAAACAGAGGCTATTTTTTAAGACCATAAAAAATAATTTTCACAACATTTCATGCATCATCCAAGGGGCTTTGATGCTAGTTTACTTGTTATTTTACTTTCAAATGTGGTGTTTTGTTTCTTTGAAATTTTATGTCACTGAGGAGCTTTGTGCTGAGCTGGCACAGCTGCCTGGCAGGACCACTCCACCCTCCTCCAAGAGTGAATATCTCAGTGGCAGGATGTCCCCAAGCCAGCTCTTCCCTGGGGCTGTGGCAGTCAGAGCTCATCCCCTGCTGCTCCTTGGCTTTGTGTTGCTCTGCCCTTTCTCCTTCCAATGCCCAGCGTGATCTGGGGCGTTTTGTTGTGCTTTCCTTTCTCTCTGCCAAAAAGCACAAAGAATGATGTGCTAGAGGATGGGCACTGCAGTGTGTTAAAGCACAACAATGCATTAATGTAGTGCTGAGACAAGAGCAGCCCTGAGCGTGGATGGAGCGCTGGCAGGAGGACACTGCTGAGACACTGAGGAGCCCTTTGTTTGTCAGGATGGTGTGGCTGCTGTAGACACACACAGTCACTGCAGAAGGGACAGCAGCAATGTTTTCAGCTCACCCAGAGCAGAGCCTCTCTTCTCTAGCCAATGTGTGCAATGGTATATAATATATACCATTGGAATATAATAATAGGTCCTTTATTCCTGGGCACATGAGTGTGTGCTGAGGAGAAGAGCAGTCTTCATATCTTATGACGTGGGGGAAGGAAACTCTGGCTAATTAACAACAGTATTCTCAAGGAGAATCTATTTCAAACTAATTTTTTCATTACTACTATTGTGAAAGTGGAACTCGTGAGAAGAGACTAAGGACTGCAAAACCAATGTGTATTTTCCATGCTCCCACACGTGTCCTTCAGGAATGTGACAGCTAGAATGAGACACCTTGATTTCTATGTCCTTTCTTGGCAAAAGAGCTTGTTTTATAGTGACTGTTTTGTCAGAAGCCTGAAGGAGTTTGCATTCCTTGGTTTTCTGGAAGCTTTTTGTACTTTGGGAACTAAAATATCTTAACCATCAGGGGATCTGTTTCACAGACTTGAGTTTCCTCAGTCTTCATCTATTTAATGATATTTAATATATGAAACAGCTGGTGATCTACAAATGGAAAGCTTGTTATGTTGTTGCCTATCTCCTGTGTTAGGCAGTCCCTGAAATCAAACCAAAAGTTTTGTATTTTTGAATGGCATGGGGTTTGTTTTTTTTTCTGTTTGAAAGAGCACAGGAGATAAGAGAGAATGGTGCCAATCCTATGAAGAAACGGTTGGTTTTGACTCGCTGCAGGAGCTGTCTGTGGGAGAGGGAAATTGTTACTGGTTGTCCCATTTAGGTGTGGATTTTAGGCATTTCCTTGGATTTCTCCTGCATCCTGCTGCTGCTCTTTTTGAGCAGGAGGATCCATGCAGCTTCCTGAGCCACAGGCTCTCCCACACACCTCTGTCTGCCACGGGTGAGCTCTGCCAGGGGGAGTGGGGAAGAAACCTGAGTGTTTCTTCTTCATTTTCCAACTGGAGATCTTCATTGTTGCTGCCAGCCCAGACACACAGAGCTCCCTGAAGATGCTGCAGAGAGGCTTGATGGCCACACTCATGGGGTCATCAGAGGGAGATAGCAGACTTGTGGCCATGGCTGGCATCTCTGGCAGCTGGGTGTGTGTGACCTGGGCTGCCCATCGTGGGTTATCAGCTGAGCACTTCTGCTTTCCCACGACTCCCTGAGACTGGCAGCCTGCTCTGTGTGAGTGTGAGAGCTGTGCTGCAGTCATTCACACTGCAAGTTGAGAACATAAAATTAGGTTGCTTTGATCTTCTTAACACTTTGCTATTAAATTTAAAGCAGCACTCAGCCATTCCAAGTAAATTCTTTTTACCAAAATGTGGAAAATCTGCCTCAACTGGTACTTTAATTTGGATAGACAAATACTGCCCTGATCTCCCAGGGATGGATGACAAAATGAGAGGCTCCTTCAGCCTGTGGCTTTGGGCAGCACAGAGTGGGTGCTGGAGCTGTGCTCTGATCTGAGGGCTGGCATTGTTTTTGAAGATAAGGTGGCACCTTGAGAATTGCAGCAGAGTCTGTAAATAGTTGTTACCCAGAGCCTGAGCCCACAGATGATTACTGGGCCTAACTCAACAGTTCCTGTGGGGTCTTGTGCAGTGTATGGTGCCCTTAAACCTGATGGGACTGAAATTGGCTTGACTGGACACAGTAGGTCAGCTGAGGTGGATGATGTTTGCGTTGATGACCACACAAACCAGTCCTGCCTTGGAGAGAGCAGCAGCAGTGGTTCCATGAAAGATCACAGTGCTCCAGTGGCAGACCAAACTGATGGGATGAGGATGGTGTTTAGCTCCAGGCTGGGAGATGGAGATGGTCACCATTCCTCTACCAGGTGGGAAGGCCTGGGGGGCACCCGAGGTGTGTGAGCTACCCCTGGGGCTGTCACAAGCATTGACTTCATCCTGGGAGGGAGGAAGAGGAGGAGGAGGAGGGGCTGTCACCTCTGGGCCATGGTGCATTGGAGGCCATGCTGAGGGACGTGACACAATCCTGGTTCCATTTGGGGATGCTGATAGGTTGGGTACCAATGGACTCATAAACATGACACAGTTTGAGACAAAATCACCAATTTCTGACTAAGAAAAGGAACACATTGAATTTATACATGTTTGATAAATAGCTTCATTATTTCATCAGCAGGATTCTTTTTATCATCCCAGAAACAGAATCCAGGTCTTCTGCCAGGCCTTTAGGCTACAGAAACCAGACAGTTTTTCCTTGCATATGTCTTTGGTTCCTGGCATTTCCTGATGCCATTGGCAGCCCTGCAGACTGTCACTGTGCTGGACATGGAGGTGCCTGCAGTGTCATTCACTGCTCCTGGACTGGAAGGGCAGCCTGGTTTGTGCCTTGCTCTTTGTTCCAGCCCCAGCTCTGTAAAGCTTTGGGAGAAAGTTTTATTCTTCCTTTCACCTTTTTTCATGTTAGTGTGTAAAATAGGATTAAGCTTACCCAATTCATAGGAATACTTCAAAATACCTTTTATTTTAACTTCATTTGCTTTGAAAGTGTAGAAGCTTTATAAAGCACACGTGGTCTTGATTTGAAAAGTTTCAGGCTCTATTAATGTTAATTTCTGTGTTATTTTGTAGTGTGTTATTTACTCATATATTTGGGTTTATGCACAGAGTTCTCTTTGAGTTGAGAGAAAATCATTTTAGGAGCAAATGGAAATTATTCTTTTTTACAAGAGAAGAAATTTTTTTGCGACTTTGGGACTGTCTTCACTCCAGAGCTGCTATCTGTGTCCTGAACAGCCATGCTTGAATTTTTCAGATTCAGAACAATTCTGGGATAAGCTGGTGATTAGAGCAGAGGGACGAAAGGTTTCTGTGGCTGACTCTGCTGTTGATTTCTCCCTCTGTAAGATGGCATTCATGATCTTTACTAATGAACACTGATACTTTAGAGGAGCACTGTACCACAGACTGGATAGAAGTAGCTGCAGAAGCACGTAGTGATAGCAGTAACAGATCCTTTGCCATTGCCAGGTTCTCCAGAGCAGCTCTGCTGCCTGGCTGGACTGTCCCAGCAGCATCCATCCATCCATCCCTGCTGGAGGAGCATCCTGCTGGCAGGCAGCCCAGCCAGGGAACTAACTGCCTTGTGTCTGTCACCTGCACTTACCTTATGCTGTACGGCTAACATTTATGGTGGAGGGAGTGCTGCCAAGCTGGGGACACAGAAAATAAGCGTCCATGAGAGAGGAGCTGGGAATTAACACGTGTTTGTGTTTCAGAGATGAGCGGAATCAGTCCATCATTGTCAGCGGGGAGTCTGGAGCTGGGAAGACTGTTTCTGCTAAGTATGCCATGAGGTATTTTGCCACAGTCAGTGGATCTGCCAGTGAAGCCAATGTTGAGGAGAAGGTCTTGGCCTCCAACCCCATCATGGAGGTAAGAGAGCTGCTGCACCAAACCCCACCCTCCAGCTGCAGTGATTGCTGGGACACAAGCATTCAATAGAGAGAGCAATCCTTACTTCCTGAAACCACTGAAATATACATTAAAATTTTATGTTTAATCCATTTGCAAGGAATTGCTTTAGGCATCATTTTTGTAGCATATTATGAAAGCCTGAGAGAAGATGGGAGGTAATGTTTCAATGTAGTTAATGTATTTCACATAAAGTAATTTTAAGTCTCTTCAGCTTTGTAACATGTAGTTCCCAGACTGCTGGCCAAGTACAGTTGGAGAAGACTGGTTTTGTGTGGATCACAAGAGGATAAAACTGTTGGTCTTGCCCACCAAATATGTACATTGCACAGTGGGGGCCAGTAGATTGTACTCTGAAAGGAAGTAAAGCAAATGTTATATTTTAGGAAATAAAATTAGACTGAGAAAACAAAGTTGCATTGGATGCACATAGCTTCTTTGAGAGGAAAAAAACACATTGGAAGACATCATTTTGTTATAATTAGCTCAGACTCATGTTTCAGTTCTGGGAATTGTTGTAACCAACTGTTGTGAAGTCACAAAGACTTTGGCTTTGGAGGGCAGGTGCTGGCAATAGGCTTTGAGAGGACATGTGCAATTCCTCCTGCTTCAGGGACTCTGTTCTCTGGGAAGCTCAGGAGACTCTGCTTCTGGTGTCACAGCCGAGCAGAAAAGATTTCTCAGACTTATCTGAATTGTTTCTCATGTCTTTGCCTACATGTGGAGAAGTTGTGGCTGAAGTTAAGGAACTGTGTTAAGAAATGATTCATCAGAGAGAAAGTCTTGGGGGAATTTCTGGAGAGAAGTAACTGTCCATAGGCACACATACACTCATGCCTGTGAAGAGCCTTGGAAAATGCTGTAGGAGCACTGATGCCTTGGAAGATACTGGGCATCTCTCTGCTGTAGTGTGAAAGATCATGAGGAAATAGAGTGCAGTGAAATGTGAAATGCAAAATGCAAAATGCTGCCATTGTTTTTTTTCTCAGGGATTTAAAAAATGAACTGTGTTTTATTCTTCCTTTCCTCCTGGCATGAGGAGCTCATGGTACTCAAACTGTAGCTGCCCCATCACTGTTGTGTGTGTCTGTCAAAGGTAATTGTGCCTGGATTGTGGTGCTGTGTGGTGTTTGGAAGTTTCTCCTGTGGGCTAAAATAAGCTGTGCTGTGACTCATCCAAATGTCCAGCCATGGGAGGAGGCCAGGGAGCTGCAGCTGCCCCCGGGGAGCAGTGGCAGGTGTGCAGGTGTGAGCTGCCCCCAGAGAGCTCCTGCAGTGCTGCAGGGTTTGCAGGCAGTGCCACATGCCACCCAGGCCATGCTGCATCCCCTGTGGGGCTGATGGGGCTGGAGCTGAGTCCCAGGGTGAGGGGACAGGGCTCCCCTCCATCAGCCTGCCAGTGACAGCTCTGGTGAGAGGCTCTGCAGGACAGCTCTGTGCTGCCTGTGTGCTGGGTCAGATGCAAACTCTGCAGCTTTCCCTGCACCACTTCTTCTGTTTGCTCTCAAAGCAAATGTCCTGCTCTTGCTCCTTGGGCTTCCCTCCCAGTCAGTGGCCATTAGCTCACCACTAATTATCTGAATTAATTTCCAAAAGCAAAGTTTAAATT
>VRYO01000100.1:11985768-12081221 GCA_009812075.1 Sialia sialis | reverse complement strand
TGAAAGTTATCCTTTTAACTTCCAACACTTGAACTTTAGATTAGCTGTAGAGTGAGTGTTGCAAAATTTGATGTTGAGACAGACTCTTATTATAGCATAATTAATGTTCTGAATTCTTCAGTTGATAAATCAGTAGAAACACAAATTAACCCATATATTCTAGGAAGAAAATGAATACTTCATTTTAGAAACAGGAAATTCCTCATTTGCTAAGCTGACTAAAATCTGAGGAGCAGAAGGTAATTTTATTTTTAAATTTCTATTTGGACAGCCTAAATGTCAGTATTTTATGAGCTACCATTACATTATCTTAGCCTATGAATACTCAGTAATGTCAAGAGGTAATTGTACATTTCTAGCAACTATTTAAATGACTACCTTTGTAGTCAATAACTATATCGTTTTCCTATTGCAAATGTAGAAATTGGTAAGTCTTGAAACAGATCTTTATTTGTCATTTCCTGCCCCTCATTCTTCATTACCCTCTGTAGCTTTGGCAGTAGTACAGCTCTATTTGTATTCAGGCAAGCAATCTGATAATCCCACAGACTTTCTGGTTTTATCAGTAATACCTTTCAAAGGAATTGGTTTCTGAATTATTGTAGTATTATATTGCTACCACCACCAACAAAGTATATCACAGTAGCAGTAATTTTCTTCTTTCAAAAAACCACAAGAGTACAGTTAAGAGTATTCAGTTTGAATGAATTTGATGTTTCTTAGAACTGCAGAGATGCAGTTTATTCCTAGATCTTTTCCAGCAGCTGTCCATCTGATGCCCACTGACATCTGCTCTGCTGGGAGTGCGTGCTGCTGCTGCTCTCATGGGGTTTCTCAAAGTCTAATCCCACTTTCCAGGCTGTGCCAGCTGCTCTGACCCACTCACTGGCCTTCTGCTTACAGATTTGGGACACTCAGCAGTGCTGCCTGCTCTCATTTGTTTTTCTCAAGTTTATTGGAGTGTTCCAGTGGATGCTGTGAGGGCTGTGAAAGTGTGACACAGATACAGTGATGCACTTAGGGCTTAGTGACACACACACAATGCCAAGTGATGAGGGCAGTGTGCTGCACCTCAGTCATTCCAAATGGCATTCCTTCTGATTCAGTGATACCTTTGGGAACTTTTTACAAGGTGAATTGCTGTATGATGTCTGAAACATGGTCTGATTGAGAAGAGAAAATGCTTTTCTCTGAAGTTCAGCATGTTGTGATTTGCATGGCTTGAATTCTGGTGTATCCAGCTGGTACCTGTTGTGGGTGAACCCTAATGCTGATGAGGTAAGGCAGAACTGCACCATGTAGGATCCATGGTCAGTATTTGCCCTGAACATCCCAGGACATGTAATACAGAGGAAATGCAGAGTATTGTTTGTTGTGTGTGAAGCTGTATTGAATTGATGCAGGGCAGCATTGAGGGCTGTCTCTGGGTCAATAACCAAGCTGCTGCAGAAGGGGTTCAGTTCCAGGCAGGTGACACAAGTCTGTGCACATTAATATTTAAATTATGGTTAGGCACACAATAAATATTTTTAAATTTTTTGTTTGTAGAAATAGTTTGGAAATGGGATGATTAGAGAGTAATAGTAATGATAAACTGTTAGCCAGGCAGAACAGAGTGGGCTGTGGGTTTATAATAGGTAGAATTTCAAAAGTTGCAAGTACTACAGATGTATGTGTACACTTACACATGTAAATATATCCAGGTGAAATAATTCTTACAGTTTTACTAAGTCCTTGAAAGAAATCTGTGTGTATGTGGGCTTTCTGTTTGACTCTTTACTTCCTTTTGAAAGACTTGAAAGAACAATGAAGGATTTTTAGCTGTAAAATTGGACTATGTGGAAGTGAAATAATTTTTAGGGAATCAGCCCCCAGTCTTACATTGATGAAATAACTGTATTTTGATGTAATTTGTTGACCAGGCAGAGACCGTTCTTCATAAAATTTTTAATTATTTATAAACCAGGACATGATTAATGTTGTTAAGTGTTTATGAGCCATATAGATGATTAAATAGATGTGGTAATTTCTACAAGCTGTTTAACCTTTACAACTTTCCCTTTTTTCAGTCTATTGGAAATGCCAAAACTACCAGGAATGACAACAGCAGTCGCTTTGGTAAATACATTGAGATTGGTTTTGACAAGAGGTATCGAATCATTGGTGCTAACATGAGAACTTACCTCTTGGAAAAATCCAGAGTGGTGTTTCAGGTAATACTGATGTAATCTCTTCATTTTGTTTTGTCATTCTTCAGTCAATCCACTGTCCCAGACTTCCTCTCCATCTTTGCCTTCCTTACAGTCTACAGCTCGGTGAAAATGGGCTTGTCCTTGACTGGCATAATTAATAATAATTATGGTTTGTACCATGTGGAGATGTTACAGGAGCTGTTGTGAATTTTAAATGTAAGAGACAGTTATAGCACATGGTTTAGCTGGAAGAGAGTATTTTTCATTTCTTTTTGGTTTGAAGCTAAGGAATTTAGAGTGCTTATGTTCAGAATTATGGTGTTGGTCATGAGTCATCACCTTCTGAGCTGTGTTTGTCCTTCATTTTAAAATTCAAGCTTTGCATTGGCAAGGAAGATACTTCCTTTACCAGCTTACTATAAATGCTGAGGCAAATAGTGTTAGTTATTTTTGGAAAATTAAAAACTTCTGAGTATGATCATTTAATTCACCTACAGAATCCTGTTCTATAATTAATAGTAATCTACAGTTCTGAAAAGTGAAATCATACCTTTTTTTTTAAATGAAAATGCCTTGATGCTTCTTGCTGTTGAAAATGGATTAAATTAACCAAGACAGAAGAGATAGATGCTGATTTATCTTCCTTTTTTCCATGTGGCTTCTGTGCTCTGAATGTATTGCTAGAGAAAGGATTATACATAGTATTAATTTCTGTTCATGGTTATTTCTGCCACTTGTTAAGTGGTGAATAATAAAAAATGCCTTTCTTTTTAAAGGCAGAAGAGGAGAGAAATTACCACATCTTTTACCAGCTTTGTGCCTCTGCAGCATTGCCTGAGTTTAAAACTCTACGATTAGGTATGACATTCACTTTTGTTGTGTTGTGTGATTGGAGGGACAAAGCAGCATCTTTGAGCCAAAGGCACAAATGAAGAATTGCTGGCTTTTTAATTCTAAACTTTTAAACCTTCAAGTACTAAAAGGTATTGAAAATAACTAAAATGATAGACCTTGAACTTCGTGGTTTTCTGATAAAACATAAGTAACAGATTTGTTTATTCAGCAGACTCATAATACACTGCAGTTGCAATCAATAGGACTTACTGTGGCCTGGAGGGTGAAATTCTTTTCTCTTAGTTCTTTAAAACCTTTTTTCCATTGTTCCAGCTACTAGAGAATTTTACCCTTTCTGGTATAAGCATCTGAAAAGCTTATTTTTGCATCTGCATACTTGGGCTGTTAGCAACAATTACTTTACAATCTGTTAACCTGGTGATCAAAAAGCAGATCAGAGAATTTTTTCTTTTATCAAATTAAAATGTTGATAGAAGAAAGGTTTCTCCTTTAATAGGAGCTGGTGCTTTGTAGAAGAAAAGCATGATGATGACCTGAGACAATCACTTCATCATTTTAAAAATTCAGTATAAATTGCAGTGCTTCCTGTATATTTTTAAAAGTTGGTTTCATGGTAGGAGAACTGCACAGCCTGTGCTGGTTTCTGAAACACCATTCTGGTTTGAGAGTGTTTCTCTGCTCTTCTGCACCAGCCTGGCACATTTAGGATTCACATCTGCTAACACAGGAAAGAAAGGAACTGATGTAATTATAACTGAAGAAGCCATTTAGCAGACTTCTCTTTCAGCATTCTTGGAAGCTTAGCTGATCAGAAGAAAAGGAGTCTGTTAGTGCAGCTGGAAGTGTGGCCAGTGAAACCATAGGAACTCACACAGGAGAGCTGCTGGTGTCCCAGTGGAGCCCGGTGCTGTCCCCAGAGCAGGATGAAGCTCTCTCTTCTCCAGCCTCAACTTCAGCCTGAATGGATCACAGACACCCATCAGGCTGAGCCAGGCCATAAATTAGAAAAGAGAAGAAAATAATATCCTACTGCAGTAATAGCACAGTAATATCTGTGCTATTGGAACATAATTCCAAAGTGCTGCTGCTCTCAGCTCTGAGGCTGCTGCATATGTGGTTGGCTCAGGTGAGCGGCTGAAGAGTAACTGCTTCCAAAATGATTATTCCACAATTGTGGAAGTCTGAACCAAGGTTAGGTAGAGAATGTGCTTGAGGATTTACTGTGGGAACAAGGTAGCTTAAAGAATATTTACTTGTACAGTTAAATCTTGAAAAAAACCCGCTCTTTAGAATATGTCTTATGAGCCAGAAGGCAAAAGTATACATATATGTCTCATCATTGATTCGGCCAAGAGCACCTTAATCATGACATAGCTTTACAGATGTGCTGTGAATTTCTGCATCAATGTGTGTGAAATAAATATATTTTTATTATTACAGGGAATGCAAATTACTTTCACTATACAAAGCAAGGTGGAAGCCCTGTGATTGATGGTGTTGATGATGCTAAGGAGATGGTGAACACCAGGCAGGCCTGCACTTTGCTAGGTAATTGGTACATCACAGTCATATCCTGAATCTGATATACTAGCAAGTGTTTTCTATATTATTTGTGTATATTTTTTCATACTCTGTATTGTTTGAAACCAGGAGAATTTGATAAACTTTGGGGCTGAGATATATGTATTGCATGAAGGAGGTATTTAAATTATAGAACTATAAATCTAAGAGGAGGACACATTATGTGAACATAAATGGTGGATTCCCTTGGTGTAACATACACAGTGCTGGAGGTCACTGACAAAGCACTTTGAAACAGCAAATTAAATTATTCATTTTAATGGATTTTTTTTAACTGGTTGTAAAACCTTTTTTATAGAAGTGGAGCCAATTAGTACTGTCAAATGTCAAAGTCACAGCAGTCACAGTTTTTCTCTCCTTAATAAATTTTTTCATCAGCT
This sequence comes from Sialia sialis, assembly GCA_009812075.1. Classification (NCBI taxonomy): domain Eukaryota; kingdom Metazoa; phylum Chordata; class Aves; order Passeriformes; family Turdidae; genus Sialia; species Sialia sialis. The sequence continues at coordinate 12,076,213 of VRYO01000100.1, read as the reverse complement.
GCAGCTCTCTCCATTCAAAACATTTTATTCATCCTTTTCCAGGGATTAGTGATTCCTACCAGATGGGAATTTTTCGAATCCTTGCTGGCATCCTTCACTTGGGCAATGTGGAGTTTGCATCTCGGGATTCTGACAGCTGCACTGTTCCTGTGAGTAGCAGATGAGCTGAAGGGCATGGTTTGCACTCTGACAGGTCTGCCTTCTGCTTGTTTGCAGGGACCTCTTCTGAAAAACAGTAAAATGGAAATGGTTTATTTCTACTTGGCTAACATTTTCAGTTTTTTGCACATAGATTCAACTCTTCTCAGTTTAGAGGCTTTGGACAGTACTCTGTGTATTATAACATTGGTAGACAATTATAACTGTAATTGATCTGTCCTAGAAATGTCTAGTAAGCAGGCTAGCTTTGAAGTCCTGAGCAGGTGTCTAGATCTTTATGTTCCTACATTAATACCTTCTCTGCACACAGTAAGTGCTTTGCCAGATAGGTTTTTTTCACACGAAGTGCCAGAATGCCCTAAATAATTGCAAAATAAATGCTTTGCAGAGTCCTCTGGGATGTGTAGACATGAGCATAGGATATACAGATACGATTTGTGTGACTCATCTAAGTGTCATGGTTTTATCAGTTCTTTTTTTCCTTGGAGATCAGCAACTACAACTGCATAGTCTGATCTGAAAAACCCTCCTCATTGGTGAGGGCCCAGGCTTCTTACCCATATTCTGGAGATGAAAAACAAAACAGTTCTGGCTGGTTTCTTCTTTGGATTCAGAGTGACCAATTTTTCCTTCTGCCTGTCTTGGAATGCCTACTGCTGGCCTGCACAGCCTTCATGTTTCTCTCTCTTGCGATAGTAGCAACACTTCCAGAGTTGTTTTTTTTTCTCACTGCCAGTCCCTTTCTCAAGAATCTGGAGTGGTAGTTTCTGGAGCTGAGCCTGAAGGTCCTTCATGGGGCCAGAGAGATTGGTGTTCCTGCCCTGACACCACCTGCCCATGGGGGCTAATAGCTGCTTTGAAACCACAGTAATATACTGGATCCTTGGTGTCTTATAAAGGCTGTCACTACAAAGAAATCTCGTTTAATGATAGCAGATAGAAAGCTGATGAGCCCCAGGACATGAGAAGCTTGCCTGTGTTGTGATGAGTATCTCCAGTGCAGGAATCCCACTGGCTGAGCTGGTAAAAAGCTGCAGGTTCCTGTGCTGGCCTGACAGCACCTGGCAGGCATGGTGACTGTGTGCTCAGGGGCACCATTGCCTGGGCTGTGCTGTTCTCTGGCAGTAGCCATGGAGCCACAGAGCCATGCAGACTGCTGGCATGAACAGTGTGCTGCAGGGTGCTCAGCAAAGGACTCCCTGTGCTGCCCTGGTGGGGAATCAGTTTGTTTAATGTCAACTTCAGCAGCCCTAATGTGGCACTCTCTTGTGCAGTGATCATAGTTATTATTACTTTATTAATGTCTTCCAAGCCAGTAAAACATGCTCAGTTAATTGGATTTTGTAGGTGTAGCTGCATGGAGCCTGTATGCTGTAGAACTAGAAAAAGCCCCAGAGAAGTCACAAGGATGTGGAAATACTTAAAGCTGATGTACCCTGAAGCTGTAGGACATGTGGTGACAGTCCTGTGCCATCTGTCCTTGTCAAGACTGCTTGTCAGTGTGCTGCTGAGCCACCAGGTGCAAGGGGAGCGTGATGAGGAAGCAGTGCTAGGGGAGTTCTGCGGAGGACAGACCTGTCTGTCCTCCTGGATTTCTAGTGATCAGTTTGCATATTAGTCACAAAGTGTAGTATCTTAATGAGTGGTAACTGCACTGCACTGATCTTTATTCAGAAATCTTACATACCTATCTCAACATACAAGCCTTGCTGGTTGATGTTACTCAGTTCAACAAAGCTCGGTGTTTTCTCTTGCACAGTTCACTGAGAACTTGAGAACATCATTAGTGTGCTGCAGTCTCTTAGTGTTTGTCTCCAGAATTCACTGAGAAAACACTTTAAATATTTCTTTGTTAAGAGACCAGAGCACTAAAGCCCTTCCCCACAAGTTTCTTGGCTGGGGCTGCATTGCCTCATTGCCCATCACTCCCTGCCATGGCTGGATGTGAGCAGGCAAGAGCCCACTCAGGAACTGCTGTCCACTTGAGACAGTTTGTTACAGTTCAAAATAGCAAAGTCCACCCCAGCAAGGCCAGATGATTAATTTTTCTGAAGGTTGCAGGTTCCCTGTGTGAACCATTTTGGTGAACTCAAATATAGTAAAATAAATGCCTTTGAGGAAGCTTATTCACTGATTGACTTCAGCAGTGTAAATGTGCTAAGAAGGTAGAGAGCTTGCCAGGTTTTGAAGGAGGAAGAGCTGAGGAAGCTGCTGTTGCTGCTTATTGTAGGATCACTGAAGCAGGCAGTTCTGTTTGCATGATTGTATGTTTGCTATGGGTAATGTTTCAATATCTGATGAGCCTGTTTTCATTAGCCCAAGCATGAACCCCTCACCATCTTCTGTGACCTCATGGGTGTGGAGTACGAGGAGATGTCTCACTGGCTTTGCCATAGGAAGCTCGCCACTGCCACTGAAACCTACATCAAGCCAATTTCCAAACTTCATGCCATCAATGCCAGAGATGCACTTGCCAAACATATCTATGCCAATCTCTTTAACTGGATTGTAGATCACGTGAACAAAGCCCTTCACGCTGCTGTAAAACAGCATTCGTTCATCGGGGTGTTGGACATCTATGGGTGAGTTTTTGTCTGAGATACAACACTCTTACATAATTATGTGACTGCAGAGTATCCTTGTCTTTATCGTCTAGCACTGCATGGATTACACAAAAAACCCCCAAACCTTAGCAGCTGCTTAGTGCAGCTGAAGGAGGTAGGTGTTTAATTTTGACACGCTAAGATCTTTGTCCTGACTTTGATATTTATAGTAGGATTTCAGATTTTTGCTGTTGGTAGTTCATTTATCTGTTTCATTTTGGAACGTTAGGGGGCAATTTTCATGTCAGGTTCCTCCAAGGTGGCACTTACAGAGAGGACAAAGATAACTAATGTGCTCTCCAGGAACGTCAGTCCTTCCCCTGAGTTTCTCATCCCTGCCTAGAGAGGGAGCATCACTAAACTGCCTATGTAGTGCAATTTGCCATTTCCCTGTGTGTTTTCATGCTTGATCTCTGTTATTTGTGCCTGAAATGATTCAATGAATTTAACTTGAGGGAGGGAATTTAAAATTTTGGGGGAATTTAATCTTGTTTTTTTTTCAGTACCCTAGTAATTTTGAGTATATGCCTATTTTAGATTTGAAACATTCGAAATCAACAGCTTTGAACAGTTCTGTATCAACTATGCCAATGAAAAACTGCAGCAGCAGTTCAATATGGTAAGTAGGAAATGACTGGCATTTCCTCTTCCCTTTCCTCTCATCCAAGTCCATTCTGCTAATTGGGTCCCCAGTGGTTAGGATGAATTCCTTCAGTCTATTAAGCACCTGTCCTGGCTGTGGGCTTTGAGGGATGGGGAAAGATCAACTATCTCCCAGAAATAGATTTTATGACTAACTGCTGCCCTGGGACTGTTTGAAATTCTGATCACAGTAACAATTATAAGGCAGAGGCAGTGCTTGGCAATTAAGACCCCGAGACTGCCTGTCAGTGAGAGCACTGTGTGGATGGAGTCGGAGTCAGTGGTGTCTCCATAACCTCCGAGAGCCCCTGGATGGGCAGAGGAGAGCAGGGCTTTGCTGCTGGAGATTCGCCGCCCGCGCTTCCTCCCCACTGTTACTTTTTGAGGCTTTTTAGCTGCATCCTGAAGTTGATGAATGACGTGTGGCAGCAGAGGGTGGCTCTTCCCCCTCCTCCAGAGAGATCACGATTCTCTCTCAGCCTCAGTGACGTTTGCAATTACATATCTTACCTGCATAATGATGAGGCAAGTTATTTCTGCCAGGTCTGTTGCTAGGCTGTGCTGCAGCACCAGGGTAGCGCTGACCTCTTGTGATCCTGGCTGTGTGGCAGTGTTGCTCACAGGGCTGGATCCCCCGTGCCATGGGTCACCCCGGGGTGCCAGGGGGTGAGCAGGGTGCTGGAGCTCTCCAGCCCTGGCATGCCCTGTCTGTGTGGGTAGTGCCATGGCTGGCGTCAGCTCAGCAGTGGGATGTGGTAACTGCAAGGCACAGGGCGTCTTGGAGTTTTCTCAGCAGAATCTAGTTGCTGTAAGAGCTGGAATGGTTCTCCTCTTCAGAAAAGATAACTGTGCCCCTGTTCCCTTCACTCCCATGCCATTGCTGTAAACACCTGCCTTGTGAAAGAGGGAGTGATAGGGCTGTTGTGTTGGTGTCCTGCCAGCTGCCAAACCCAGTGCTGGAGAGCACTGACCTGTTGGGCTGCCATGCAGGCTCACAGGGTGGAGGCTGCTTTGAATTAATTAAATCTTTGTGGCTGGTGGCAGCCAGCAAACCTTCATGTGCAGCCTGGAGCAGCCTGAGCCTGGCTGAGGAGAGGCTGCTTGAGAACTGCCTGACCACCCTGCCCTGCCTGCTGCCCACCACCCTCAGGGAAGATCAGGTCTGAAGGCATTTTTCACCACCTAATTGCTGTTTCCTTCACAGTGAAAAAACGGGTTTCTGTTTTCTTTCAGATCTTGGGTTGGATATGGCTCTCCAGAAGCTGCCAGGGCTTCCCTGCCAGGTGCAGGGTGGGAATGGCTCCCACGGGCGCAGTGCTGGGGAGGGTGGCGTTAAGCTGATGAAATAAAGGGATGAGCAGCTTTGTCAGGGTAGTTCTCTGCTGCCTGGCAGATGTGTGCTGGGGAACTGTGAGGACTGTGGGCTGTGCACTGAGCTCAGAGCAGCTGGGGCTGGCACCCCAGTTCAGGTGTTGTGGCACCCCCAGACCCTGCCCCTGCTGCTTAGTGCTGTGGTAGAGCACTCCCAGCACGCCTCCACCTGCCACAGCAGCTTTGAGTGTGCAGAAAAATGTAAGTGAGGGATGAAGCATCATCAAAAATAACTGGAGTCAGCAGTCTTTTTAGTTTTTCAAAGTGCTTGTTCTATTAAGACCACAGTTTGCCTGTTTAATATCTTATTCTGTTTTTTCCTGAAGTTTTAATTTATCTCTTACGCACATTTCATTAAAGCTGTGCAGGTTGTTTGTGATAATATTTTTAAATAAATATACAACTACGTGGTTACTGATCTTTGTACCAGATAAATCTGTCACAGAATTTTCCTTAAAGGATTTTTAGTGCTAATGCTCCTTCAGCTTTTGCTGAAGTGTAAATTTTAATGCAGTGCGTCATGTTAGAAAAAAAAATCAGCAGCCATTTAAGAGGAAATGAAGCTCTGTTCTTTTACAAGGAAACACAAAAGTATTTATAGTGAAACTTTGCTTCAAATAGAGCAGTGTTCATAATTCCAAATCATAAAATCATGGCACATCCCACTTTATAGGTTACTGTTCCTGCACTTGAAGGTTTTTCTGGGTTTTGTGTTGTTTTTTTATTAGAGAAAAGAGCTTATGGTAATTGTGGGACAATATAGTAAAAAGATAGGATATTTGCAGAGAATTTGGAGTACTTTAATTTAGGCTGTTGCTTTTAGGCCAGGAAAAAAGGTTAATTTGTTTTTCATACACTTGTTAAAGAGTTTATTCAATTGAAGTATTGTGTCACCTGACAGCCTGGATTAATGTGCCAAGATGAATTCAGTTGAGAGTTCAGTGTATTTATGCTACATTTAATTTCACAGAAAACTGTTTTCCTTTTGCCCTGCAGCATGTCTTTAAGCTGGAGCAAGAAGAATATATGAAGGAACAAATACCGTGGACCTTGATTGATTTCTACGACAATCAGCCTTGCATCAACCTCATAGAGGCCAAAATGGGAGTTCTGGATCTGTTGGATGAGGAGTGCAAGGTGTGTGTTCGAGGGCTTTCATAGAGAAAGGCCATCAGCTGTCCTGCTTCGGGGAAAAGTCATCTGCACACAGTTGTCATTTTGTCACTGCTGGTGCAAGAGTTTGGAAAGCTTAAAAACAGAATTGGCAACTACAGGAGGAGTAAAAATGGTTTTAGTAATGAATCCCCCGTTCCTCTCCATCGTATATCTGTAGTTGTTCCTGAGTCTCTGATCAACTTTGTTTGGACATTGACAGTTTTCCCTGAGGATGAGCAAGTGCAGTCCTTGGTCCTGCCAGATTTCCCCAAACTCTCTCTTGCTTGGAGTTTCACCCTTTGTCTTTTATCTTGGTTTATTTTATGCCAAGCCACGTACAGGGGATGGCTCAGAGTGTCTGCCTCAGTGGAAACCCAGCTTGGGGTTCTTATTTATCACAAAGCATCACAAGAAATCTCTGATGGAGGTGGATGAGTTCTGCCCAGTCTGCTAACGTGCCTTTGGGATCCCTGCCTTCAGGTGTGTGACACGGGAGGCAGTGTTGGTGCCAGATGTGTCCCAGCAGCTGCACCTGCTGCCAGTGCCCAGTACCCAGTGTGGAACTGGCAAGCACAGAGCTGGTAACTGTGTCCTTGCTTCTGGCAGTGCTGGGAATCCCAGGAGCTGGAATGTGAAAGCAGATCATCAAGTGTTGTCCTCCGTCTTCTTAAATGCTTTTGCTACTGAAAAGTTCTCAAGACGTTTCAAGTGTATTCTGTATTCTTTTCCATAGATGCCAAAAGGTTCAGATGACTCTTGGGCCCAAAAACTCTACAATACTCATTTGAATAAATGTGCTCTCTTTGAAAAACCACGTATGTCAAATAAAGCCTTTATCATCAAGCACTTTGCTGACAAGGTAAGGACTTTTCCTGCAGTGCTGCTTTCCTGCTGCTGCGTGGGAGGGGATCCTGGGGCTGCTGCAGGCAGAGACTGGGCAGTGGCATCCCTGGCTGTGCTCAGCTCTTACAAAAGTGTGCTTGCCTCAACACCTGATCAGGAGCATGCAGAGCCAGGGACACACACGAGCTCCTGACTCCATCACATGCTGTAACCACTGACCATCCTTCAGTCTAACATGGAAGCTCAGTGCATTTGCAGCTCTCAGCATGGCTGTATCAATTCCAGTTATGCAACAGAAGTGTACAAAAAAGGAAATCCTGTACCCTACTCCTTTTAGCTAAAGAGCAGCATGGAATTAATGTGGTTTTTGCTGCTGTCTCAGTGTGCAAACAGGAGAGAGGCTAACACACCCTTTTCTATTGCTGGAGCAGTGTGTGCTGCTCCCACCCTCGCCTCGGCTGTGCAGGGAACAGCTATTTCTGGGGAGCTGAGGGGTGTCTCTGTGGAGTGCATGTCATGTTCAGCTCCCAAAACTCATCAAACTGAGCCACTCCTCAGGTTAAAACAAAAAATGTAATAATCCCATTTAATACAATTGTCCTGTTATAAAGAAAAGCTGCCTCAGAATATTGTCAGCTTTGTCCAAAAAGGTTTCAAGAAGCTCTCAGATTCTTATCAGTAGGTCTGCACATGCTGACATGGGGCTTGGAGGCCTTTATCTGCCTCTGCTAGGTTTCTCCCAGGCTCCTGAATTTGTGTAGAAGAAGGATCCTATTCTCTTTGCATCTACTGTTGCCTTAATGAAAGCAACAAGAACATCTCTGTAACTGTTTAGGTTCATGTGTTCTGATCTATTTTGTGGATGAGAGAACAAGAAGGAATTAATTGATATTTCATAATCTATTCATTAGGCTAAATTTTGATGTTGAAAGCAAGACATAGAGATATTTCCTTTATCTAGTCTGTTTGCAGCAAGGTGCAAGGAAAGCAGAAAGTAGCTCCAAGCAGGTACTAGCCAAGCTTTGAGCTCTGCTGTGCTGCCTGTGCTAAGCATTTTATGTTTACTGTGTGCTTACGTGAATGTACACAGACGTCTGGGAGGAGAAATAAAGGCAGAGCTGGCAGGTCAGCAGTGTGTGCTGGACAAGGCAGGGATGATGCTGCCCTCTCCTGGCATGGCCTCCTGCAGTAAGAACTTGGATGGTGCCCCAGGTACTGCTCAGAGTGGGCTTCCAGCTCAGAGAAACCCTGGGGACATACTCTGTCCTCTTCCCAAGGAATTCCTGGAAATGTTTTGCAGCTCAGGGTATAGTGTCATTCTGCAAGCACTGATAAATGGACTTCTGACAACAGTTTTGGTTTTCTTTCAGCCTTGGATTAGGACAGTGAAATAAATGGTAGGTTTTTATCTGACGCTGGCTGTTCTGTGGTCCAGGAGATGCTGTAGCTCTGTGACAGAGGGTTGTTATGTATTGTCACAACATTGACATTTGATTATTTCTGGTAAATTTAATCCTTCAGAGCACAAATGAGCCATTTCCACAATAATCTGCAGGCAGATGTACTTACTGCCTCTCAGCTAATGAGATGAGATGCTTTGTTCTCAGTTGCATCAGGATTTCAGGCAGCTCTGCAGCCCTGAGCAGTTCAGTGAAGGAGATGCTCAGCTCACACTGATTCTTCACCCTTATGGTAACCACTCAGTCATGCTGCCTCAGCACTGAAATATGCCTGGTGTAATGCAATAGCAGTATTCCTCTGTATTTTAATGTTCTGCATTTTAATGGAAAGCACTCTTTGAGGAAAGTCTATATTTAAAAAAGATGCACTTGGGAGCTGGTATTTTCAGTATGTAAAAGAATTACATTTTAAATATTAATGTTATAGCTGGTTGTATGCAAATTGTTCTTATTTAATATTTCTAATACTTTTTCTTGTAAAACAATGGCTTTCAGGTGGAATATCAATGTGAAGGCTTTTTGGAAAAGAATAAAGACACAGTTTATGAAGAACAAATTAAGGTCCTAAAATCAAGTAAGGTTAGTATAAGGATTTTTCTTCCTCCTATGCAGTTATGAATCCTTGAATTAAGGGTCATAGAAAACTTCTTATAAACCTGGGAAATATTTCTCCCTTAGTATTAGATCAATTGAAATTGAATATAGTTTGTATTTTATTTGGTTATCTACATGAATTTAGGAAGTCCTATATCCTAACTTTTTTCCATGTAAGATCAGTCTATTTAGTCACTAATTTCACTGTTTGTGGGTCATTGTTGTTGTTGTTTTGGGGACTCTTTGTTTGGTTTGGGTTTTTGAGTGGGGAGAGGGGAGTTTCTTTTTCACAAAACTTTGCTGTATTTTCTGTAGACATGTCAATGATTTCTGACATACTGTAGTGGTATAAGAAGGCTTAACAGTTAAGCCCTTAATTTTATAACCTGAAAAGAGAAGCTGTTTGTTTATGGCATGACAGCTGAGCAGAAAATTTCTGAAGGAGAGACAAATTCACTTCCTGGAGAAAAATGAGAGAGGAATAAAATATACAGACCCTAAGGGCACAAGCCAGAACTTACAGTCCTGTCTCCTTGATATCTATGAAAGAAAGATAACATCTGAATTGAAAAATACTGCATGAAGGAATATTATAAAACAGGCCTTCAGTGGCATCATCTGTGTTCTGTAATGGCAGAAATGCTGGTTGTGCTCTCAGAAATGTGAAGGCAATTAACTTGACATTGCACAGTGATGGCTGTTGGGAATTTGCTAGCTCTAATGGCCCAGGAAGCTGGGTATTAAGGACAGGCTATTTAAAATTATGCTATTCTATCAGGAAAACCAACATTTTTCTCTTCTGTTTCTATTCTGAGCAGATAATGTGAAGCTAAATGATTAAAACATTAAAACTGAAACACCACAGCAGACTTTCCACTGGGAGAAGTGTTGAAGTGGTTTAAGTGAAGCCACTTTCTGAGGGTGGATGGGGAGGCAGGTGGCACCTTTGGGGAGCTGGCAGAGGCTAGCCAGGTACTCTGTGCAGGATAGAGGGACAGGATGCTCCAAGGGATGTCAGCCAGTGACTGAGGGACAGACAGTGGGGATAGAGCTGCTGGGACAGCCTGACAGCAGCTTGGGCAGGTTTAGTGGAGCTTGAGGCAGCTCAGTCTAAACACTAAAATCAACATGGTTTTACCCCATGGTAAGTTTTGCCAAGACCAGTGTAAGTAACGTTTTGTTTTCATTTTTTTATCAGTGCCTCTTTGTTAGTGATTGTAGTAGAACTGCATTTCTGATTTTTATTTTATTTTGTTGGTGGTGATGTTTTCTGGGTTTGCTGTGCACATCCAACAGAAGGTAATTCTAAATTGAATGCATCATCTGTCATCCTGCCCATGCCCACTCTCACAGTTTGGATGCTTCTTTGCTCTCCAAAGTGCATGACACGCTCTGCTCTTGGCAGGCACTGTAGAGCTCAACTATTTATTTTGGCCTTCTCTGTAAATCCACCCACAGAACCTCTGTGAACTAGTTCAGTTTCCATGCATGTATCATGAAAGCAATACAACAATCCTGGGCTTTTATGCTTGCTACTGGCATGGTTGTTCAAATCTTCTGTTGTGGCTCTGTATTGAAAGAATGATCTATAAGATTGTTAGCAGCATGTGTGTTAAGTTGTCTGAAAAAATTACGGGGAAGAAATTCTTGCTTGTTTTCTATCATGTGAATTATCTACCCTTTGATCAGTGTTCTCCCTCTGTTTGAACACTTCTAGTGTTCTGTGAAACACAGGAAATTGGTAAGATACTGAAACCCAAAGAGGAGTAGTCCTGCAGTGCTCTGCTACTGCTGTCCTGTACTGGAGAGGCCAGACATGGTTCCTTTCTTCTGCTTGGGGTAACAGGGCCAGTGTCTGTGAAAATAGTGCCTTTGACATGCACTTGCCCATTTTTACAGGCAGATTTCCCTAGGGCTAGAGAAAGGGAGTGAGACTTAGGTACGGACAGCTTAGAAGAGCTCATCCATCTGCAATGGAGACAATGGGGACCCTGTTCCCACCCCACCTCTGGTGTGTGGGAGCATCAGCAACTTCAGAAAAATCGTATTACATTCAGTAAGTTTCTGAACAGGCTGAAAACACCTGGCTCTGTAGCTCAGCTGCCTGTACACACCAACTCCCTGCATCATAGGCATCTGACAAGGAGGTGGTAGCCCAGTCATCCTCAATGAGCAGAGTGAATCACCCTCAGGAAATGTTCTTCCACCAGCTACAGAGGTAGTTTCAGGTGAGATAAAGCCAAGCTGTGATGCTCCTTTTGAAGTTCAGGAATTGAGGATTGCTTTGTAGCATCCTTAATCATTCTGTGGTGCTGCAGTGCTGTCCTGGCTGCTCCTGGGGAAGATTTGATGCCCTCTCCCAGCCCATGTGGCATAAGCACAGGGCACAGGTGCCATTTTGTTGTGTAGTGTGTTCCACTGGTTGTTGTGTCTGCTCACCAAGTTTTATAAGACAAAGTCAATGTTTAAAGTTTTTTTTGTTGTTCTTCGTCCAAGTGCTTTCTAGTACTGAAAAATGAATGTTCCTGTCTCTTGGGAAGCAATGCACAGAGGCTAGTTATAAAATTATTCATGGACAGGTAGAGAAGTTCAGATTCTCTTATAATGATTCTGAAGTGCTGTAGTTGTCAGTAGAAAGACCTGGTGGTGTTATTTTTAGTTGTAAGTTGCGTCAAAGCAGCTGTTACGTATCAGTATATTTTGTAGCCATTAGAGAAAGGAACCAGAAGTCCTGTGTGGTATTTGGAAAGACATTTCAGGTTTTTGTTCCACTCCCACTGGCAGGGAGTAGATCTCCGTCAGATAAATTTGGGTAGTGGTTTTTTTTCCAGTTGATGGTTCCTCTTTTAAGCTGATTATTTCAATTTGGAGTGATAAAGCAGGAATCATCTTTGCTGCCTGCTGCTTTATTCAGTGTCCCAGATACCTCTCAACCACAAAGGAGACTGATGCTCCATTGGAATATGAGAGGACCCTGTTGTTTCCTTCTTAGATCAAAGCAGTCATTTATAATTGCAACTGGTACTTTTGAAACTGTTGTTGGTATCTAACAGTTCCACATGGCTGTTGTTGGCTATATGAAAAAAAACCCTCAAATCAGAATTTTATCTTCAGGAGATCCACTGATCAAACCCACAAAAGTTTTGGTATTAAATCATGACCCACTCACTATACCATTTACCCTGTGTGCTTTTTGCATTTGTCCCCTGTGAAGTTCAACAAAAATGCAGTTCTTACAAAAACTGAGCCTGGAATTTAACCTTAAGCACAACCAGGTGCAGTGGCCTGCTGGATTCTTACCCTCTGTGTATTTCTTATGCTGTCTCACCAGTTTAAGCTGCTACTGGAGTTATTCCAGGATGAGGAGAAGGTTCTCAGTCCCACATCAGCAACCCCTTCAGGGCGTGTGCCTCTGTCTCGAATGCCCATCAAACCTGCCAAGGCCAGGCCAGGGCAAGCCAGCAAGGAGCACAAGAAAACAGTGGGACATCAGGTGAGTTGAAGATGCAGCTTTATTTAATAATCTCTCCCTTTACCTCCTGTCTCTTAAGTCTCAAGATATGCTGGTGTCTCATTGCATCCCTTGTGATTCTGAGAGAGGTGCAGCTTAGTATGACTTACAGTTTGGCACAAATAGTCCCTGGTTACTGATGCACTGTGAGGAATAATTTGAGGCAGCTCAATTTTTATTATGGTGCCAAACCCCAAACTGATGCTTTTCAAAACAAATTTAGCATGGAAGATGAAACTGAGAAGTTTGAAAATCTTAAACTGGATCTTTTGGATCATGTGCCACTTTGATTCAAAAGTGGGCTTCAATCCCCAGAAAGCTTGGTTCCAGTTATCAATGGCCAAAGATAAAATATCCACATATCTTTGCCATAATTAAAATAAAAGTATTCAAATCAGGTCTGTTTTCTGAGATTATCTCAAAGATGACTGAGCTTATTGAGGCTATTCCCTGACATTTTAGTTTCATTTTCTTTTTCAAAAAGTTTCGGAACTCTCTTCATCTGCTGATGGAAACTCTGAATGCTACAACTCCACACTACGTGCGCTGTATTAAGCCCAATGACTTCAAGTTTCCATTCACGTAAGATGCCAGCTCCTGTGTGCTGTGAGTAACCTGTGCTGGGAGGGGATTGCCCAAGGCCACTGAGGAGGATCAAGGCTCTGCTGAGCCTTGCTCACTCAGGAGTGAGGTGCTGTGTCTCCTTTCTCTGGTGGTGGATTTGCTGTGTGTATGTGTATGGTATTACAGCAAGGGATGTTTGGGGATGAATAGAAGGAGAAATACTTCCTGGTGCCTTTTTTTTGTTTATGGCGATAAGTGAGAAAAAAATTCCAACATTTTCATTCCTAGCAATTTTAAATGTAACCAGTGGTTTGCACTCCTTGAGCTCATTTGACATTTGCTGGAATTTGCTTTTTCAGATTCCAAAGCCTTTTTCATGATATATATTTTTTTCATATATGAACTTGCTTAGAGTTTTCCTCAGAGCCCAGGCACACAAAGGCTCCTGTAGCTCTTGTGCTGGCCAGCAGGAAGTGCCAGTGGGCTCTGATAGTTCCCCAGCCAGGCTGTCCTGTTACCCCTGAGTTTCAGGAGCACCTTACTCATCACCCACCACATCCACCCTGCTCCCCACTGTGTCACTTCTCCCCTGGGTGTGCACAGAGCCAGGACCCCCAGATAATGCAACCCCAGTCCCACAGCCACCGTTTGTTCCTACCTAGGTTTGATGAAAAGCGGGCAGTGCAGCAGCTGAGAGCTTGTGGTGTCCTGGAGACCATCCGGATCAGTGCTGCTGGCTTCCCCTCCAGGTGTGTTTGCTCTCTTTGGATTGCTGCCAGCTGTAGTTCTTTTTGAGGTAATGTTCATTGTTGGGACTGGCACTCTGCTTTTGGGACAGGTGGACGTACCAAGAATTCTTCAGCCGTTACCGGGTTCTGATGAAGCAGAAAGACGTCCTTGGTGACCGAAAGCAGACGTGTAAAAATGTCCTGGAGAAGCTGATTCAGGTACTTGGTGCTGAGAGCATTTGGAATCTACAGGAATAAATACAGAGTTTCTTACTCCCTCATAGACACAATATTTTAGTACTACTGTTCCTTTCAACTTAGAATCAAGCAGACAAAAAAATTTATTTTTTTTCAGTGTGCCTTAGTATATTCTCAGTTTTTCCCTCAAAGAAGTACTAAAGCCTGTAGATATAAAATATTACTCTCTTTCTGGTTTAGTTTAGCTGCAGCAGTATGCTGTGTTCTGCCCTAGTCTTGATACAATGAGTGATGTGTACATGTCTAAAGTCCCAGCTACTTTGTTTGCATTGTGTAATGTGGTTGAAGATGGACCATTGAGAGGGGTCAGCTACAATTTAAGCAGAAAATTGTACATGTGCACTGCCTGTATTGCTTTCATCTTCTGGGCCCCTTTGTCACCTCCTGTAGCCTTCCATGTTATTATCTTTATGGCATTCTCATCTAAGCAAAAATCTCACATTGCTTCTTTGGGCCATGCTTGTGGCCTTATTATATTAATTTTTTTAACAGAATCATACAGTCAAAATACCCTTCTCCACTACTTAATTTAAGGCTCAGATTACCCAAAATATTACACAGATAATTTTCCCTCTTTACTAACTGTGCTTTCATTTAGCCCTCCATTCCTTTTTTTATGCACTAACACTTAATGCTGTAACTTACCCTCTTTTTACCTTTGAAAATAGGACAAGGATAAGTACCAGTTTGGTAAGACAAAAATATTTTTCCGGGCTGGTCAAGTAGCCTACCTGGAAAAAATAAGGGCAGATAAGTTGAGAGCTGCCTGTATCCGCATCCAAAAGACGATCCGAGGCTGGCTGATGAGGAAGAAGTACATGCGTATGAGGAGGGCTGCCATCACCATCCAGAGACATGTCAGAGGCTACCAGGCACGATGGTAAGCACTGCTCAGGGCAAATCCCACACCAGCCTCAGCCAGAGCCCTGCAAACATGCATTTAAACATGATACAGTTGTTCTCACCTTCCTACACTGCCTGAGAGGAAATGATTTTCCAGGGAAATGAAGGAAATTGAATATGAGTGTTTCTGTCCTGCCTGGTTTTGACCTTCCTGAGAGGACAGTAGCACCCTGGCTCTGTGATGCAGAAAACTAGTAGTACCAAGGAGATATGTTGCAGATGAGGTAAAGCAGGACTGTCTGAGTCCTTCTTGCCCAGTTTCCATGTGCCATTCCAGCTGGGTCTGTCCTGCTGGAGAAGCCATTCCTCATCCAGGTGGATGCTGTAAAGGGACATTCATCAGTCAGTGATTTGTTTGGACTGACTTCTGAGGGATGGCCGTGGGGCCAGAGAGAAGGGCAGAAGTGCAGGTGGTATTGTTCAAAGACAAGGTGGTGATGAAGGCTGTAATAACCAGTCTTCAGAAAGAGGCATATGTCAAGATGCTTTGTAATTGTCTTACTGCAAGAGCCAAGAACAGGCAAACATTTTCTACTAGTGGAGGTTAAGAGAGTAGATCTGGAAGATGACATAGTGGAAACGTCTTTAAAGTTGGAGAAGAGGTGATGACAAATTAACCTGAGTTTATTTACCTTGTCAGTTGTATAGTACAGTTCTTAGGGGATGTGAAAGCATTTCCCTGTAAAGCTTTACAAGGTTTATGTTAATTTGTCATTCTGTTGTACTGCTACACAGCAGAATAGCAAGTAAATATACTGTGTCACTGACAACATTAAGAAGAAGATAAAGATATGGGATATTAAAAAAACCCCAAGCATTCAATGACATAATTACAGTAATTTCACAACTATAAGGTGCACCGGACTATAAGGCGCACTTTTTTTTTGCAGCGAGGATCCGCACACAACAAAGTAATGAATTAGTAACGGAATCACGCAATTGCGGGGTTTACTGGCAGGTGCTCAGTTTGCAAACATTTTTCACGGATCGGCAAAGCCTTTAAACGCAGCCCCAGGCGCCCTCCCTGTGCCGCGGGCCCCGGCACTCCGCCCCTGACACTGGCTGCCGTGGCTGCCGCGGCTCAGCTGGAATCACGGCTGCTGCTGCAGCTCACACTTCTGGGTTGGCAAATCTCCAAACTTTGTCCATATATAAGGCACACCGGCTTATAAGGCGCACTTCCGCATTTTGTTCAAAATTATATTCAAAAGGGTGCGCCTTATAGTCGTGAAATGACTGTACAGGTATTGTTTGTGATCTTTCCCTCAGCTATGCCACGTTCCTGCGGAGAACACGAGCTGCCATCACCATTCAGAAGTTCCAGCGCATGTACGTGGTGCGCAAGAGATACCGGTGCATGCGAGATGCTACCATTGCTCTTCAGGCTCTCCTGAGGGGCTACATGGTCAGGAACAAGTACCAGATGGTAAGAAATCATCATGCACCTTTTCACTCTGCCTTTGTTTCTGCACACTTTCAGGACAAAGCTGCTCTCTGGTGTCATCTTGGCAATCTGAGATGTTTTGTTTGCATGCTGTTACGTGTGATGCACACACCAGAGCCTGGATTAAGGGAAATTACAAATCTCTAGTAGTGCCATCAACTTGTCATTTTATACATATTCTCTTCAGCATCATCAATACAGATGTACTTAGACTTTCAGTGCAGCCAATAGAGAATCCAACAGAAATTTCAAGCATTTCTGACTTTTTCACTTGCTATATAGAATCTCGTGGCACTTGAAATAAATACTGAAAATGGCCATGCTTTAATCTGCCTCCATGAGTCCAAATCAGTGTTGCTTACATCAGTACACATGTGATCCACTCACTACTGGTCCTTTCCCATTCCTAGTTTCAGTGATTCTGAAATTGCTTATGCAATTATGTTGGCAAAGAGATTTCCACAAAAATTGGATATTGAAAATTATCCATGGATGGAGTGGGTTTTTTTATTTTTTAAATGTCTGTTGATTTTGGTGTGGGCATAAATTGACATAGCCCTGACCTAATGATAATATTTTCCTGAATATGCTTGATAATAAATTATTCAACTGAGAAATTAGAATTTGGTTTTCAGTGGTTACAGGGCTGGAAACAGAAGTATGATTCAAACTGCAAAGTGCTAACATATTTCATAGCACTTTTATCTACAAGAGCTGTTTTAGCCAGGCTCAAAAGTCAGCCTGTATTTCACTGAAAAAGTGACTGAGGGATTTGTTTTCCCAAGTATATAGATGTTAAGAGCATGCAGCCAAAAGCTGTACCATATCTTTCTCTTCAATATTTCAAGTTTCTGTATATTTTTTATTTGTATTAAAGTTGCTGGACAGTCGCATGTGTAGCATTCTAACATAAACTAATCACAAAGTTGAGAAAAAAAACCAAAACTTTGGTAAGAATTTCTTAGTAGCAAGATCCTTGTGCTTGACTTGGCTGTTCTTTTCTGTATCCACTTGCCTTTTTATTGGAATTCTTAGCATTCTTGCTATTACAAACTGTATTTGTGATGTTAAACAAGATGTGTTTTTAACAGATGTGACAAAGTGACACTGGATCACAGCAGTAGGTGGCCTGAAGTCTTCAGGATGATGGGAGTTGTTTCTGTATGCCTCATTCATTGCATGAGTAATACACAGCCCATCTGTCTTGTAGCACACTTTAATAAACCTGTTATATTCCCTCCTAATGGAGGTGGCAGGTTTCTGGAGGAGTCCCTGGAAGGGGTGGTCAGACCTGCCTGTCAGGAGGATCCCCCTCGAGCTGTGGATTGTTCACCACAGTAAAACATGACAGTCTGGCAGGTGTCCCTGCGGTGTGCTGTGTTTGTCTTGTGCTCCTGAGGTGGGATTTTACCCCAGCTGAGGTACAGCATGGCCAGGGAGGGAAGCACAGGCTGTGTGTGCCATTGGGAGGTAAACACAGTGGTGATTGCAGAGGAGTGAAACTGAAGGTTGCCCTGTGACAGGACACCTGGGCTGAGCCCTGGCTGCACTAGTGTGTGCTACACGTGTTGTTCCTTAGGATTGTGAAAGGTACTGTTGTTGTTGTTGTTGAAGGAAGAGAGGGCATTTGTTGAGTCACGTGGGCAGTACAAGGAATTTAATATGATTGAATCATCTGTTCCACACGTCCTGGGGAGAGCTCTTGGCTGAGACATGGCAATGTGCTTCTCAGCTGGACAAGCAGTAGTTTCCTCCATGGCTTTGACATAAGCTTTCCTGGGATATTCCTAGTAGCTGAAGTAACTTTCCTAATCCTGTCTTTGGAGTGGCTTGTTTCCTCACTGGATTGCATGGATGTGAGAATTCACTGGCAGATGAGGACCATCCCTGCACGATGGAGGTATTTTACAGGACTGGTTGCTTTTCAGATGTGAGGTGAAAATTGTTGAAAGCTAGTTGTATTCCAGTGTTCAGGCACCTGCTGGGAGCCTGAACAAGGGGTCCAGAAAACACATAAGGAGGAGGCAGGAGGCAGGAATGCCAACTGCATGGTGTGCAGTCAGAGGACTTTGGGTTTTGACCTTGCTGCGCTTTTCAGAGAGCTGCTTCCTTACCTTGGTGTGCTGAGTGCTGCTATTTGCAGTCTCATTTTTAATTCAGAAATAAATACTAGGGGATAATGTTTGTGTTTATTATAGTCTTGCCACTTTGCCAGTGAATTTTAAATGTGAAGCTGTAGTGCTTCTAACACATTTCAGTTCATTTGCTATGCAGTCTAAAAGAAAATAAAATTACTGTTACCTGACTAGTTTATCTTACCAGCTTTGTGGTAAATCAGTATAAGAATGCAAACTGCCTATGATTTAAACTATTAGTTCTGAGCATTAACATGAAATCCTAAATAATTTTGTCCTTTCAAATAAACTGTTTTATTTGCAGAAGCTTTATTAAGTGAACTCTAAAGCTCTCCAAGTACTGGAAGCCTTGTGGATTTGGGCAGGCTCTCCATGCATAGGTGTAATGTGCTTGAATTCAGGGGCTCCATTCTGGGGGATCTCTGACTGAATAAGTGGGTGAAGGATTCAAAAACAGGTGTAGACTCTTCTTAGCTGAACTCTCTGGCTAACACACAGATGAAGATTGCTGGCATTCATGACAGATTTGTTATAGATTTTTAATTTTTTTAAAAAAGGATGTTTTTTTACACCTCAAAGCTATGGTTAAAATTTCGGCCATAAAATAAATTGGAATTAATACATTATAAATTTCCTGCTAGAATAGATGAAAAATTTTCATGAGATATATCAAAAAAGGCAACAAGAACCTCTAAAACAAAATAACACAAACAAACCAAAAGCCTCTGACTTTTTAACATCTGCTTCAATTTCCTCTGGGAAATACAGTAGTGATTGCATTGCATATCAAATGGGGTAATTTTAAACTTTGTATGGATGAACTTTATGCAGCATATGCCAATGATTCAAAAGTGTTTCAAGATAAAGATGCAGTTAAAAAAAAAAAGATTGTGTTTGTAATCTTGCCAACAGGTACCATATACTTTGCAATTACTACCTGGAGTCTGACCTCAACACAAAGGAATGCCTGGTGCTTCAACGTGCCTCCAGTTCTTTTTGCCATGTTTTTCTCTCTGGTTCCTTTTTATTTTAATCCTTGTTGTTGTCTTTATTCCCATCTTTTTCTTGTTGTTGTTGCTGTTTTTTTTAATTTGAATGTATTCTATTTCTGGCTGCTCTTCCCCAGCAGTCTCTCTTGGCAGGCAAAGGCGTGTCTGTACAGGGCTCTGTTGACCTGCACAGGTGTGTTCTGGAGCTGTGACCCTCTTGCCTTGTGTTTCCCCTGCAGATGCTGCGGGAGCACAAGTGTGTGGTTCTGCAGAAGCACGTGCGGGGCTGGCTGGCGCGGCGGCGCTACAGCCGCACGCTGCGCGCCATCGTGTACCTGCAGTGCTGCTACCGCCGCATGATGGCCAAGAGGGAGCTCAAGAAGCTCAAGATTGAGGCTCGCTCCGTGGAGCGCTACAAGAAGCTTCACATCGGCTTGGAGAACAAGATCATGCAGCTGCAGCGAAAAATCGATGAGCAGGTAACAGCTCACCGGCCTCAAAGTATTGCTTAGCTCTCTCAGCACTGTGGGTATTCACTGAATTTTCACTGTAAGGGCTTAGGTGTCTTTTCTGGTGAAGAGCAGTGATAGGAGAGAAGGGGATGCCGCACTAGAACTGGAGCAGTCAAACATCCACTTGTTCCTCCCAGCAGAACTGAGAAAAAACACCCACTCGCTTAACGCCAGTGTTGCGTTTGAGGCACGTCAGTTGCTCTGTTTTAGGGGAAGGTGGAATGATCCTGTCTAATGTATGTGGGCTCTCCATCTGATTTTAGTTTAGGATGTGCAGGCTTAGAGTCCGGACTGTTCTGTCACCTCATTAGGCAATTCTGCAAAACCAGACCGAAACCTTTTTGAAATGGGGCAGCTGCTCCTGTGCTCCCATGTCTGGGTGTATTCTGTAGAGAAGGAAAAGGCTCCCTTAAACCAGAACTTCTGTAACAGCTGCTCTGTGTGTGTTGTGCTTTGCAAAGAACAAAGAGTACAAATCTCTGCTGGAGAAGATGACCAGCCTGGAGCTCACGTACAGCACGGAGACGGAGAAGCTGCGGAGCGATGTGGAGAGGCTGAGGATGAGTGAGGAGGAGGCCAAGAACGCCACCAACCGTGTGCTCAGCCTCCAGGAGGAGATTGCCAAGCTCCGCAAGGAGCTGCACCAGACCCAGTCGGAGAAGAAGAGCATTGAGGAGCGGGCAGACAAATACAAACATGAAACTGAGCAGGCATGTATGGGGGCTCAGGTGCATGAGAGGATTTACAGGGGCCTGGTATCCACTCAGGTTTTGCCCAGGCTTAATTGTTTCACTTGTGTGGCTGCTATTTTAACTGTATTTTTATAGCTGTACAGTCTTAAATTGATTTGGTACCTAAATGGCTACACCTATGGTAGGGAAATATGCTAAATCCATATATTGTATGTAAATATATGTATCCAATGTATTGAGATTTTGATACTGAAAGCATTTGCAAAGCCAAATCCTTAAGCTGACTTAGTCAGAGGTAGTGAATTATTTTCATTTTACCTACCCAGAGTGATCACATAGATAGCAGAAATCTGTCCCATACCCAGTATTCAGAGGAGCTGCTATGTTCTGTTCAACACATGTGCACAGTCTAGTTCAACAGGTTTCAGCTAACCCCTTTTCGTTGCTAACCACAAACATATCAAACAGGTTGATTTCTGTCAAGAGTACTTGTTGATTGATAATGGTGTAAGTTTTGAATATTGGAAGAGCCAATCCATCATTATGAATGCTGCGGTGATAAATTTCAATATCAGATAAGCATAAGGAAAAATATTAGTAGATAAAGCAAAGTGAATGCATAGTAACCATAATCAGAGACAAATGAGTACGTGGCAAACCTGAACACAGGTTAAGTGACCCAGCTTTAGGGCAGAGGCAAGATGTTAAATTTTAGTGTTACCTAATGCAGTGGAATTTACTGTACAGCTAGCAAATGTGTTACTATTTCATGAATACTTCAGTTTGAATTAACCATTTACATCTTTGGGTCTTCACTGAGAAATATATGGCACTATGGAGTGCTTCAGGGCAATTTTAGGATCTGACCGGAAATGGGGTTCAGAACATACAAGGAAGTCTGCAGTGGTACATATTTAAGAAATGTAATTTGGAAATGAACATATAACTCAGTTCACCAGTTCCACTCTGTGAAGAGCAGTTTAAACATTTGAACTGTTGCAACAAAGATGCCATTGTTGTTAGAGCTACTGATAAAGATGGAACTGCATTTTGAGTCAAATATTTTATTATCTCTGTAGCTGGTGTCAGAGCTGAAAGAGCAGAACTCATTACTGAAAACAGAAAAGGAGGAGCTGAACCGCCGCATCCATGACCAGGCAAAGGAAATAACAGGTTGGCTCTGTTCTCTTCTTCCAGGTTTTGTACTTCGTGTTACCTTGTAAAGTGACATTCTACTGCATAGATTGGACTCGTTTGCCTTAGTTTGCATTCCATTTTGTGCATTCATTTCTTTTTTTTATTTTTTTTTTAAGAACTTGCAAACATCAGAATTATTTGCCATTTGAATTTCCACAAAGTCCTAAGGGTCCAGGGCCTTTTTTAGGGTGTGGGGGGTTGACTGTTCCAAAGCACTTCAATTTTGAAAAGGCAGTTTGCCTACTACAACTTTTCTGGCTGCTGTGCCTGTGTCGGCAGCAGCCAGGAAAGCTTAACTCTAGATGTGAGCACTGTGATGAAGGGAGCTGTCATGAGGAGGGTCAGGGTGCTTGAGGTGTGAAGCACCTCACATTTTGCTTTTACACAGCACAGCAGTGGGCT
Source organism: Sialia sialis (assembly GCA_009812075.1). Lineage (NCBI taxonomy): Eukaryota > Metazoa > Chordata > Aves > Passeriformes > Turdidae > Sialia > Sialia sialis. Next base: position 12,054,051 of record VRYO01000100.1, on the reverse strand, counting down.
AGTGCCCCTTCTTCCTCCCTCCTGGAATCACTTATAGAAGGTATAAGCAGAATAAATAACTTGTCTGAGTGAGCACTTCTGTGATTGCCACAGTAATGCTTTGGCCCTTCATATTGTTGGATTAATGTTTGCCTAGAGAAGCACAAAGAGCAGCTTCAAATGGCACGCTGTTCTCTGGTGCTGCACAGGCCTGTAGCTCCTGGATGGATGGAGGGTAGGGCTGGAATTCTCACTTTGGATCCCTGCTGTTCATGGCAGAGTCAATGGAGAAGAAGCTGGTGGAGGAGACAAAGCAGCTGGAGCTGGACCTGAACGATGAGCGGTTACGGTACCAGAACCTGCTGAATGAGTTCAGCCGCCTGGAGGAGCGCTACGATGATCTCAAGGATGAAATGAACCTCATGGTGGTAAGTGGCTCCTCAGCTGACAAATCAAAAGCTGTTTAGAGCTGTGCTTAGGCAGAGTCCAGTGGAATAAGTTAGTAAGTGTTGTCAGCTCTATGTGTTGGTGACCTGTACTTGAAAAGAGAATTTGTCCTTTTAAATACTGTTTATTTTGATTAGATCAGCCAAAACAAATATATTTAAAATTCGTTGTTGATTGAAAAGAAAAATTAATTGTCACATCTGTGAAGAAGGCTAAACTTCTGCTGTGACTTTCCTGGTGTTATTACTTGTGCTGTCCACCTTTATTTTGCCCTCAAGTTATTCACATCTGCTGGGGTTATTTGCACATCTTCATCCGGTGATAAATTTTAAGGAGTCCTAGGAATGTTCTATGTGGCAGGAATATAAAGTATTCTTCAATAGAATGTGTAGGAAGTTAAAAAATTGCTGTCTGTGCTTCCTGTAAACTGAATGTTTCTTTCCCCACAAAGTGCTGCATCCTTGCTTGGTTCTGCTGTCTGCAGCAGTCCTTGGTGTAAGATCTGACCTGTCTCCATAGAGTTGAGTGCTGACTGTATCTCATAGGCTTTTAGGTCTTTAGAGAGACCAGAATCAAAAACGATTTCTTATCAATTTTGGTAATTGCAACATAACACCAAATATTATAAGCTAAATTAAAGGTTGTGGAGACAGTCACAGGAAGAACCATATACTGGTACTGATTTGTTCCATTTGCACTTCAGAGCATCCCCAAGCCTGGGCACAAAAGAACAGACTCAACTCACAGTAGCAATGAATCTGAATATACTTTCAGCTCTGAGATCACAGAAGCAGAAGACTTACCACTTAGGATGGAGGTAACAGTAAAAATCCCCCACAACTCTTCACTGATACATGGTTGAACTCATTCCTTTCTCTTTTTTTTTTCATAAGTGCCTCTGAACACCATGTCTTTATACTAACATATCTAATACTTTAATCCAACTTTCTCCATTTACTTTTGAAGAGCACTTGTTCCCTAGTTAGTGATCCTGTGTAAAAAGTCTGTCAAAGTATGCTTTGAATTTTTTTTGTATTACAGTAAGCATAGAATAGATACTTGGTGAACCAGCTGATTTGATCTGTGAAACATTTGGTTATCAGTGTTGGTAAGCACAATCACTTACTCAGGACAAAGGGGGAATTTAGAAAACCAGTGAGACTTCTGAGGAGCCTGCCTACTTAGTAGCTACATGGAATAAGTTTCCAATTGAGGATGAGAAACTCAGGTTAGATCTGGTTTTCTCTATTTCATAGAGATGAATCAAACTCCCAGAATGGGGGTTTCCTTTGCATATGCATCAATATAAATCCCATTATATAAATCTCTATTTTGGAAAAATGATCAGGAAGATGTTCAGAAAGATGACTTGATTCAGCTAATGAATAACAACCATAAATAATTTGTAGTGCAAGTCCAAGCCATTGATAATATTTTCTGAGTGACTCCTCCTTTCAGCCCATCCCATCACAGTGGGACTGCAAACACAGAGCGCTCAGGGTGGAGGTCTGGCTGTGCTTGCCACTTTCCAGAGTCAAGGTTGTCTCTGTGCATTCTGAGATCTCCTTAGCTGTGAGCCAGGGCACAGTACACCCTGTTTGCCCTCTGCCTAGGTTAGGGATCTCCAGAGCAGCTTTTGACAGGCTGTCATTGTTGCTTTGGAAAGCCTCTGCAGAGAACTGTTTTCTCCTCTGGATGCAAATATCCTGACGCATTGGGGCTGGCACAGCCTATCTGTGCACTCTTGCATCATTTGCCTTCCCACTTAGGTTTTCCACCTTGCATAATGGTTTCAGGATGATACTCCTACATTCAGGATAATCAGGAGAAGGACATTACAACTGCATGTGATGAGATGTCACATACGAGCCAAATGCCGTCTTTTCCTTTGGCTAATATGACTGAATTGCTGTTCTAGAGCCAGGTTTGGGTTTTAGAATATAAACCAAGAAATGAACTCGCACAAGAGTGTGAATGAAGGCAGCACTGCATTTGTTTAACCCCTCAACATTCTCCAATTCCTACTCTGTACTAACAGTGTAGATTAATTATACAAAAGCACATTTAAAAAATCACGCCCACCTCAAGGCAAAGGAGTAAAGCCAGAAAACTCAAAAGTCTGTTTCCTTTTGCCTGAGCTGTTAGTGTGGTTTATGATTCTTCCCCTCTACAGTAAAAGGAGATGAAGTGGAAATGGCTGTGCTTGCTTGTCTGCTACAGTCATTAATATTAATTTTCTAGTTCCTTTTCTAGGCTTTAAAATTTTATGGTACAGTTCATAGTAAATACTTTGCTCTTCTCAGTACATAAAGTCCAAAAAGGCTGATGGACAATTTCTAATGTACCTTCAGATTGCAAACTCTGGTCCTTGCCCAGAAAATAGTGAAGAAGTCAGTGAATTAGGCTCAGAACAGGCTGTATCATTAGCACAATAAAAGGAAAAAGCTATAAAATCTATTTTCTCTTACTTAATTTTGTATCACATCCCATCAAATTAACCTTCAAATTGCCAGAGAGATTTCTCTTTAGCTGAAGAACTTGCTATAGAAATCATTGAAAATTAAGCCCTTAAAACTGAACAAAAAAAGCCCTTATTTACAGTTGTTTCCAGGTGAGTCTAACCACCAACTTTTTCTTTTTTCTACTTTCCCCCCTTCAAACAAGTAAGACTATAAGGTATGCTTAGTTATAGACCTCCTGTCTGCTAGGTAGTGTCTAGTGCTTTCTTCTGCTAAGCTTTAGGCTTAGAAATATTTTTTACTAGTAAATCCTTTTTTAAAATAGTGTTTGATAGCTGATGAAATATTTTAGATAGTCAATGCTCACAATCAAGTAACATTTCTGTGTTCCTTTCTTTCCCCAGTCTGTCTCCCATCTTTACTCACTGTTGTGCTTCCTTGTGCTGTGGAAGGGGAGCACTTCTTGACTTGCCTTTGTTGTGTCTAAAGCAGGAGCCTAGTGAGAAAAAAGCAACGCTGGACATGTCTCTGTTCCTCAAGCTGCAGAAACGGGTTTCAGAACTGGAGCAAGAGAAGCAATCCCTGCAGGATGAACTGGACAGAAAGGAAGAGCAGGCTCTCCGTGCCAAAGCTAAGGTGGACTCCTTGCAGCTGATCAAATGCTGACACCAGAGTGTCCCTTCTTGTGAAACAGCTCTGTGAATGCTGACTGGCTTTCACTAAATCTGCATCTTCCTCTAGCACTTGCTATATTTAATGACTAATTTTGTACTGGTGCTTAGTTCTAGGGACTGGTTTTTTAGTTTTCCAAGGTCTTTGAGATCCTCTGAGGGAAGACAACAGGAACAAAACATGCTTGGGACTTCACTTAAGAAAAAGGAAAGGCTGTTGTTATTATGGAATGGCCATAAGGAAATCAACTTAAATGATGGGGAGAAGGGATAATTATTCATTTTAGGAAGAAGTATTTCAACAAGATGCATAGCCTAAGCACTGGGCTTAGACACATTAGCTGATGGTAATTTAAATTCTCCTGATTTGGTCGCCTTAAGTTCTTAGAAAATTATGAAACCAGCTTTGGCAATTGCTTTTTATAACATTTCTACCAGTGAATTTCTTCATCCTGCTCTGTTTCATTACCAGTGACAATATGTGATTTTATTTATATTTACCAATTATGTGTCATAAACTCAGAAGTAAGGGAGACAATGCCAATATTCAAACTACAGCAGTTAGCAGTACCAGACTCAGTGTTTTATAGTTTTAGGAAAATAATTTCAGTTCCCTGTTGTTTTCCTGCCTCAATGAAGGATTTTTAGTTCTCACACTTGTTTGTGTTCTTTCACAGGAGGAAGAAAGGCCTCCCATAAGAGGTGCAGAGTTGGAGTATGAGTCACTCAAGGTAATTCTAAAGCAGAGGTTTCTGGGGTTTTTCTAGTAAGACTCTTACCACCAGCTGTATGTGCTGGCATAGAAAATTTTATCAGCCCTCCTGTTTCCAAATAGTAGCTGGAGAAACTAGCACAAATATTCCCCAGCAGTCATTTCATTGTAGGATTGCTCTTTTTGAGGTGTAGGATATGTGGCTGGGGATCCAAAACAAAAAGATCCCCTGAGCCAGGGGGAATTCTCTTTTAAAACACTTAGTACAGCTGGCAAGTTAATTTGAGCAAAAAATGCAGTGATAAATGCAGGTCTTTTTTTCAAAAACATTATTTAAATTACTGCATATCTTTAGACCACTAAAACTAAAAGTATTTCCTAATAGTGATGCAGAATTTTCTTAGCCTGCTGACCACGGGCAATTTGCTGTGAACTTTTTTTTTCAGCTAAGGGGAGAATAAGTAGGGAAAAAAAGATTGGCTATTATGTTTCCCATCAAATCTGTCTGATTCATGTGTGTGTGCTCTGGTTTTGCATTTCAGACAAAAGTCCTGTTAGTGGTATTCTCCCAGACACTATTGACAATAGTCAAGAGGCCAGGGATACAGGGGAGATTGCTGGATTTCTAGCAGTTACATCATTCTTCCCATTTCTATCCATAGTTTTATACCTGTGGATTTCAGACATGTTGCAGTGCTGCTGGGTGACAGAATTGTTCCTGTTTCTTGCAGCGTCAAGAACTTGAATCTGAGAACAAGAAACTGAAGAATGAGTTGAATGAGCTGCAGAAGGCCCTGACAGAGACACGAGCTCCAGAGGTGACTGCTCCTGGTGCCCCAGCATACAGAGTCCTCCTGGACCAGCTGACCTCAGTCAGTGAAGAGCTTGAAGTACGCAAGGAAGAAGTTCTCATCCTGAGGTCTCAGCTTGTCAGCCAGAAAGAGGCAATTCAGCCCAAGGTAAATCTCGCTGTGCAGGAGAGTTACATTGCATCATTAACATGCTTTATTTATTAACAGCATGCTTGAAATGGCAGAAAAAAATAGTCTGGGTTAGAAAACCTAAGTGTAATCCATTGGTTCAATATTAGTGCCTAAATCACAACAATCTGAATTAGGAGCTTGTGTTAATCAAGTCTAGGGTTTCTCTACCATCATTCATGTGAAGATGTACAGGCTGTACCAAAGGGCTGATCCCCCCAGACTCCTTAACAGTGCACAAATGATTCTCATTGGGAGCTGTATCATTTCTCTAGTGTGCAGTTGGACTGGAAAATTTAGAGGAGTTCTCAGGAATTCCTTTCAATTAATAGTTCATGAAAGGAACAGTTTGTTCTACATCTATTGATTGCAAGTCAGTAACATTTTGAAAGATATGTAAATTCCATGCTATTGCTTGATAGGTGCTATGTGCTTTTATAGAAAGAGGAGTAGATTACAACCACTGAAATGCACATCTTCTAAAAAGCTCTGACTCTGATGACATAGTTAGGGAAGTAATAGCTCTGCAAATAAGAATCATTCAACCTGAAAAGGTATCATGTAAATCAAGGAACTAGCAATTTCCACTGAACTGAGCTATCTTGTGTTTCATAACTGCAGCAAGATGTGAACAGATGTGTCATCTTTCCTTTGCTGCTGCAAAATTATGTCTATATTTGTCCTAAGTAAACTGGAAGTCTATGGTGCATGAAGATGTGTAAGTTTTGTTTTAAAGGATAGACTGCAAAGAAAACAGAACACATTTTTCTGTAGTGTTTAGAACATTGTAAAGAAATAGTTTGTAAATCTTTCTATGCCATTCTCAGCAGTGGTGGGAGATGCCAGTGTTGATTTTACAGCTCTGTGAGTATGTGGGAAATAGGAAGGTGACCTGTGGGATGGCCAGCAGCCAGTTTGCAGATAGCTTCTGCTTTTTAGGTTGGACAGCTGCAGCACAGACAGATTTTTTTAAATGTTTTGTTTTTCTTCTTTCTTGCCTACCAATTTCATTGCCAGGAGGATAAGGTACACATTTTCTTCTACAGTTACAAACCAGAGCTTCCTAAATGCTAAAATAACCCTCAACAACATTGAGCTGTCATTTCCCTGCCTCTTAAGTAGCCTACATGTTCTTGCATTTTACCTGGACATGATTGAAAAACTTCTCCCATAATTCTATGTCCTTTGCATCCCCATTTTCATGCTCTGCAGATGAAAACAAGTTAATTCAAAACAAGCAGATTTGAAAGTGTTGGTTTATGACAACCTGAATATGAAAGGAAGGATTTAGGAATTGGTCCAGTCAGCTCCATCATGTTTCTTGCTGAGTATGTTTGAGGGGTAAGGATCCAGGGAGCACTGTGATCTGGGAATCAGACCTCTGTTAACTTGCTAAGCCCTTGTATTTCACAACAAATTCAGTGTCTATGGTATGAAGAAGTACCTCACTTTAGAGTGTTTGCTGTCCTTGGCAGGCAACAAACACTGTGGCCTCACATTGTCATCTCTAGATAATGGATGGGAATTGCTGAATGTTTGATTAGAAAATGCAGCTGAATACATGTAAGAGTATAAGAAACTGAACTGACTCTAAATTATAGATGTTCAGGCTGCTAAAGCTTGATAGATTAGCAGGTGAGATACAGCAGTTTTACTCTGTAGTAAATTAATAGTGAAAAACCTCAAAGAACTCATAAAGATGTTGGGAACAATTCTTTGAGGAGCTTACATATTTTATTGTTTTTAATATTGGATAACACAAATTATACTAAACATAGAGATCTAGGCTCCAGAATTTATGTCCACTAAGCTCTTATTGTAAATACTTTTCAAAATTGTGCTCAAGAAAACAACATCTGCTTGTTTTGAAAGTCAGAAAGTCAGAATTCCATCTCTTCTGTTCTTTCAAGTCCTGTGGTACTCCATGACAATGACTCAGTTCAGACTGGCCAAGGTGACTGTAAACATCTATTAAGTATTTCAAGTTTTACTGAAAAAAATCAAAAGTGCCATAATAAGCATTCAAAACTGAAACAAAATGGTACTGTGATGCTATCTAAATTAGAAAATCTCAAGCTCTTGTCAATTCCTTCCTGCTTTGACAGAGTATTTAAAATACATGAGTGAGAAATAGTTCCTATTTTTGAGCTTTTAAATTTGCTATGTTTAAGAAATACTAATAGAATTAAGCTGGCAAAACTATGCTGCTTCAGTTCTAGTATTAGCAGCTGTTCCTGGTAATTTGAATAAAATGCAAATTCAGCATTTAGTGGAATTTTTTTTGGTTCTTTTATGTGATGAACAAATGAAAAAAGATTAACATATGTACCCACTTACTAGACAGACCAATATTTGACCATTTTGTGTGCATTTACTTTAAAAGATAAAGTAAATGGACATAAAAATTATGGATCAGCCTCTTGCTCAGATACCCACACTTACTTAATGTGGCTACTCAAGGATTAGTGTTCCACGTGAAGAAAACATGGATTCAAGGAGCAGTTCTGTTATTAAATTTACTGGAAATTTTTGTTCTTTTTCTAGCATACAATGACAGATGCTACAATCCTCTTGGAGGATGTACAGAAGATGAAAGACAAAGGAGAAATAGCACAGGCGTATATTGGACTGAAGGAAACAAACAGGTACAAGTTCTCTTTCTTTATTTTGTGATCACTTGGGGTCTGCTGTGACACACTGTGTATATTGTGTTCAGTCAGTTCTATCCATGTGTGTCTAGAGAACACTCACAGCTGGGGTTGCAATTTGATTTCATTAGTAAAATTGCTGTGTGCAGTATTTGAAAGGATTTGGAAATAATGGGGAAATGTGAAATCAAGCTGTCTGGATTTCCATCTTCTTAGCCTGTTATTGCTGCGTGGCCCTGCCTGGTGCCATTCCCCAGGCTGGTTTGTCACCCTCTGAGCTGCAGTGCTCACAGCAGTCTGTGGCAATGCATTGATTTTAACAGCACAGAATGCTGCAACCAGCTGGGCTGTCACTGACAGCTGCATTGCGTCATTAAGAAGAAAAACACATAAACAAAAAATGTAATTTGCTAAGTTGTTTTAGAGGGTTTTTTGTTTCTCTTTTATTGTAACTGTAATGTAGTGTGTAATGTCCTTACCATGTCACCTCATCACCATCACATATATCTCTTGTATTTTTTTAAACACGTTTCTTGAAAGGCAATCTCCCCAGGACTATCATATGCTGAATGAGGACGGAGAACTTTGGCTGGCTTATGAAGGGTTAAAACAAGCCAACAGGTTACCAGACTTCTCAGAATGGTTTTTTTTTCCTTCATTTGCATCTTCTTTTCTAGCTAACTGGGCCCCTTGCTATGGGTTTGCTTTAGCTACAGTACTTCTATTGCTTTAACAGTTAAAAAAAATACTACACAAATTGTACAAATTCAGGAGTTTCCTCAAACCTAGTCCCTGAAGCTTTCTACTTGTCAGGTTTTATCACTTAAAAAGTTTAAGATGGCACAACAGCCAATACATAATTCATAAGAATACTTGCACAAAAGCAGACTGTAAAATACCAGAAGCTCCACAGCTGGAAAGTATTTGTAGCCGTGTACTATTTGTGTGCCATTACACCAGGTTTCAAAATTCATGTTCCTTACAGTTTTCCAGCCTAAGGAAGTACTTCATATTAGTAATTATTAAACTGATGTTGAAGTAGCTTCAGTGTACTCTTAAATTTCAAACTGAAATGGGTCTCACTCTCGTTGTGTCTCAAGTTCAGTAAATTAAACATTCTTCTCCCATGTCTCTCCCTGCCAGATTCAAAATGTAAATCCCAAAATTACCAAGAAAGAGAAGTAATCTTTAGTTCCTCATGGTGCTATTGAAGCCCCAGTGGGATCACTGTGGTCTCTGCAAGGACTGTGTTGCTCATGGGGCAGGCAGGAGTCACCTTGTCAAGAAGTGCAGCTCTGGCTCTGTGTGCTTGTTGGTGTCCCTGACGTCCAAAATGCTTCCTAGTCCTGCCCTGACTGCTCATTCACTGCATCAGCCCTGCTGATGTCCTTCAGTGTATGCATCTGGTAGCAGTAACTACAGAAAGTGGTATTTTGCAATGACTGCTACTAACTAAAGTCTTTCCTTTTCTGGTGCTAATGCATTCTGCCCCTAACATTGTTCTGTAAACCCGTGAAGATCTGACTCAGAGCAAGTGTTCTGCAGAGCAGGCTGGGAGTTGGTTTGCTCTATGCCTCTTGTCCTGGCACTGTAGGGACAAGAAGTTTTATATTAAATGGCCGAGCAGTGCAGGTAAATGACTATTTGCCCTTGTGTGCTTCATCAGTCTGGTTACTAATAAATGTTCCTGCCTTATGCATATTTAAATCCTGAAATATTGTCTAATTGAACACTGGTAGTCACTAATATTGTCATTTCCTGTGTACCTACAAAATTATGAGTCAGAGCACTTGGACAGTGCCTTAGAAGCAGGTGTAGATGCCCCAGCACTGCCTGACAGGAGCTGGTCATTTCACAATGAGAAGAATTTGAGATGTGATGTGCCCGAGGGGAAAGAATGAGTTAGTGGTGAGCGTGAAGCTCCTGGATTTCAGTCCTGAAGTTTTGTGGACCTTCTGTGCATTGAGGACAACCCTCTCAAAAATGTTGAGTTTAATGCAAAAATAGAGATTATTTATGTGCATTTGCAATAAAATGCTTTCTGACTGGAAAAGTTAACTCTAAAAATATTTTCCATTGTTAATATTGCAAGGTTCTAACTTAAGTGAACATAATGTCGTCTTCATCTTAGATTATATTTGATTTGTTTTGAGGTAAAACCTCTTTAAAGCCCCTTCAGTCAATCTGTGAAGATTTAGCTTTACATTTATTGCCACAGTGGCACCATGTGCAGTATGTGTTCAATCAAAGGAAACACAAAGCACTGTCACCATTAGCTTCTCTCTCTTAACTTTTTGATCATGCAAGCTTAATTTAATTAGAAGGCATACTGAAGGGTTTAAAGAGTACTCTGCCTTTTTCATTTTCCTTTGCAAGCCATGGCTAATTGTTCCTGAGCAGCAGCTAAAGCTTTACACTCCCTCTGAGAATTGGGGATGTGACTTTCCGAGTGTGCTCACACAAACTGTTGCTCAACCTCCATAGGCTGCTGGAGTCTCAGCTTCAGTCTCAGAAGAAGAGCCACGAGAATGAGCTGGAGTCTCTGCGAGGTGAGATCCAGAGTCTGAAGGAGGAGAACAACCGGCAGCAGCAGCTGCTGGCACAGAACCTGCAGCTGCCGCCCGAGGCGCGCATCGAGGCCAGCCTGCAGCACGAGATCACCCGGCTGACCAACGAGAACCTGGTAAGAGAAGGGATGCTGCACGGCACCTGCAGGCCTGCCACACCTGCAGCTTCTTATCATTTTTCAGCTGGCAGCTTCCTGCAAGAAAATTGCACAAGGATAGTGGTTTTCTGGAGTGTGAGCTAATGGGAGAGACAGGCTTGTGTTGTTGCTCCTGAAGTGATAATGTTTAAGGAAATTGGTTTGGAGTTTGGGGCATGGAGGAAGCTTGTGGGTGTAGTCATGGCTAAATAGAATGTTGATATCCAGGGAGGTCATAAAAACTAATAATGCCAAGGAGTGGTGTTTCCCTTGAAATATGTTTGTTTATTTATTTCATTGAAAAATTCTGATGTAATTCTTTATTTGTTTAGTGTAATTTATCTTCCCATTTCTCTCTTCCCTGCCTGAAGCTACACAGATAATCCACCATTTTATTAGCTCCAGCTATTCAGTATGTTTTGAAAAAAGAAATATTTCCTTAAAAAGTCACTTTGGTAATAGGTATTATTCCATGTGTACTGCATAACATTTTTGTGTGAAGGAAGGATTGGGCAAAACTCCCTACTATCTTCCACAAAGGAGTATGTTCATCCTATGTGGGCTACTTCATTTCTGGGGAAATCTGCTAGAGAGACCTGTTCTGGAATATGTTTGGCTTGTTATTGGTAAAGGGAAACATGCTATTTCAGCCAGAGAAATCCTACTGTGAGTGCCATTGCTCCAAACAAGCCAAGGTGCAGTTTCCTGCTAATGTACATGACAGAAGTTATCACTGTTGGGGTCTTGTCTTAATACCAAAGATTTGGAGCAAAGAATCAGATAATTCAGCTGATACGTGTTGGAGAGCTGGCTAAAAGTCTAAGTTTGCCTGGGCAGCCACAGTCTCTCACTGGCAAAGGTGGATGGTGAATGTTCTCTCAGCAGCTCCCTCCTGCTGCTTAGTCATATGTTACAATTTTTAGCCATTTTTCCCCCCAGAGACCTACTCATCACATTGTGTTCCCAAGACAACACAGTCATGTAATTATATCCCAGAGGAGTTCTCTTTGTTTTCAAATACACTGAATGTAATTTTACTTGTTAAATATAGACTCATTCCTTAGTATTTCACTTCAGATGTTTGAGTATTGCAAGTCCATTCCAAGCCAGGTACATGTTTCAGTTCACTCCTAGCCCTGGAGTGGAAACAATTTGCAGCTTTCCAGATGTCATGTTGGAATTGTAGTGTTTGCTGCAATCCTGTCTTGATTAGCATGAGGAAATATCCCTGTTCTCACAAAGGTTGTATTCCATGCTTTCACAGTCTAGTAAGGTCCATTTTTAAAAGATCTGATGTTCTGCAGGTCATCTACATCTGCTTCTCTCTGAGAGGTGCTGGCATGAACATAACTAAGGCCTGGACTACCTGAGAGTAGAGATTCTTGATCTTGGTGTATTCTGATTTGATCTGTACAGTGCTCACTGAAGTGTCAGTGTCTCAGAGGGAGGGAGGAAAAACCAACCCTGTGCCTATTTTTGCAGTTTTATGAGGAGTTGTATGCAGATGACCCCAAGAAGTATCAGTTGTACCGGATTTCCCTTTACAAGAGGATGATTGTATGTAGCTCACGTGAATCCTGTTTCTCTCTCGTCTCTCTCTCTGAAGCACTAATTGAAAAGCAGGCTGTCTCCTTTTCTCCCTTTCAGAGGAAATGCCCCTGCAGAGAGCTTCACCATGCCAATTACTTCCTTCACTGCTTTTTTGTTAGTCTTTGTGTAATCTGTGTTTCTTTTTGATGCACAGTTTTGTTACTAATATGGGCCTTGCAGTGTGAGCAAAGCAGTTTCTTTTTGAATACTACTTAATACTGCCCTGGAAAAGAGGTACATGATGCAAAAGATGTTCAGTTGTCAAAACTACTCTTTGGTCTGCAAGTTTGATACATTTAGATTCAGTTCAGAAAGGTAGAGGACTGATCCTTACCAGGGTGAATAATGCCAGTAATCCTGTCATAGCCTGAATTTGTTCTTATTTTAATATTTTTTGAAATGCAAAATAGGAAGGGTGACATTGGAAATAATATTTTCATGCTAATTAAAGGCAGCACCATATGTGAGTTTGAAAGATTATAATTTATGAGCTTCCACATCTTAATGAGATGTGAAATCTGTTAAATTTGTTTAGAGGAACCACAGAAAGAAGTTTATTCATCCGCACATAGACATTGTTCTGAAATCATATCCCTGCCCTGATACATTTGAAACAGTCTGTCAAACTTACATGCATCTTTTTGTTAATTCAGGTGAAATTGTTTTATCTGACAAGTATGTAGTGTTATTAGAATGGTATTAGGATTTCTGTTGTAGAATTGAACAGTGCTTTGGATGTGAAGCGTGGCCTCAGTTGTGTTGTCAGCAGGCCTGCTATCTTACTGCTCAAGCGTATTGTATCAGCTTGTAAACTTTTACTACATGATTAGGGCTTGTGCCCATGCTGCACTAAAACTTTTCAGTACTTCAGAGGAGGTGTAGTTTCCCAGACCATGCTTTTGATGCAGGGAGTTCACGATCCCTTATGTTCTTGCCCAGTGCCAAGAATAATCCTCATGCTTAGGAGATTTTTCTTCTAAGCTGCTTTCCAACAGTTAACCTGAAATGACTTTCAGGTTGTTTGAGCTTGAGGTTTTTGCTTTCTTTAGAAAAACTTTCCCTTTTTTAATTACATAATTATTTTATGAATGCACTACAAGAGACATGTCACAGAACTATTCAAAGATAGATTTCTGGGGAGTGTTCCTTTGAAGGACAAATACAGTTTATTAAAAGAATAGGACTTTTTGGTGATAGATGTTATTCAGAATAGAAACATGTAAGAAACCAGTTTCAATGTAAGGAAATGTGATGACAGCAAGGGAAATGGCAGAGCAACACAAGAAATGGTGTTTGGATGTTTGATTTGGTAAATTTGAGTGCAAGTTACAGTCTTTCTAGGAATCTCTCATCTTCTCATAACATGGATAGGTCTGAATAAGGAGTCAGTCTTAAAGACTGGAATAAATGATGCAGAAATACAGGATAACTGCTTAATAATAAAGAAAATAATTACTGGGAGGTATTTGGAAGAGCAGGGAGGAAGCATCAGGGAGGTGTGTTTGCAGCAAAATATCTTCTACTGTACAAACTGACCTCATTCTGAGCGTCTGCAGAATCTACCTGCCTATGAGCTTTGCCTTTGTCATGCTGCATATAACTTAATAATATTTGCAATATTTGGCTTGTGTTATAGGCAGTGTACCAGCTTGCAACCCTTGGCCAGAGGATGGCACTTCTGTTCAGCTTTCCTGACTGCCTTGTAACTCTAACAGCACTGTTTTTGTCTGTCACACGGTACAGGATTGTTCCCATATCTTAATCTTTCCCTTATTTGAATTTACAGGATTTAATGGAGCAGCTGGAAAAGCAGGACAAAACTGTGCGCAAGTTAAAGAAGCAGTTGAAAGTCTTTGCTAAGAAGATCGGTGAACTTGAAGGTACTTTTGTATTTTGAGAGAAAGATTTTGGAATCCTTTGTGATCTGATTGTCATCATACCCATCTGTTTTAGCAGTTGTGAGGTCTTCAGTAGCTTTAGCCTCTGTTGATTGCAGAAACAGGACATATGCTCAGATCTCTGGGTGTTCCTTTATGGACCTTTAGAAGATTTATTTAGAAGATGAGAAAAGGAGATTGATGTTTCTCTGAAGGCAGAAAGTATTCAAACATAAAAGGGTGTTTCCTGCATTGTTTGTGTACTTAAAGACAGTATCTGGTTTTGTCAAGAGAAAAGCATCACTAAATATGAACAGGCAAAAATAAGTTACGCAATTTTCCTTTGAATGTGAAGGCTGGTTACTGAAACTAAGTATTTTTTTTAAAAAGTCTTATTATATTGTTCAGTTACTTCTCTGGACAAGATCATAGTAATGTTCATACATAATACAGAGTGGGAAAATGCTCCTGAAATTATAGTTTGGTCTGTGTTTATTGCCTAATTAACTTAGAAAGATGCAGTAGGTGTGACTGGGAGGGAGTTAACTCTCATCATAGCAGCCTGTGTGATGCTGTGGTTTAGATTTGAGTCTCTAACACTGCTGGGAACACACCAGTGTTTTGGCTATTGCTGAACAGAGCTGGACAGTGTGAAGGTTTCCTTTTCCCCCACTCTGTCTCCTCAGTAAGCTGAGGTGGGAGGGCACATGGGCACACAGCCAGGACAGCTGACCCAGGCTGGCCAAAGGAGTATTCCATATGCTGCACTTCCCAATGGCAGGAGCCACAGGAGGGTGTTTTGCACACAAGGGAGCTGTTGTTTCAGACTGGCTAGACATCAGTTCCCTTGGGGGTTTATCATGAGTGACTGCCTTTGCTTTGCTTCCGACCCCCCAGCCCCTTTTCCTTCACTTACTAAACCACCTTTGTCTCAATCAATGAGTTTTCTCAGTTTTGCTCTTGATATTCTCTTCCCTGCTGGAGCCAGGACTTTCCTTAGGAATGTTACAGAAATGTCTCTGAAATGTATTGGCTTCACTGGAAAATGTAATATTTCTCTCTCTGAAGTGGGCCAGATGGAGAACACATCACCTGGACAAATCATTGATGAACCTATTCGTCCAGTTAACATCCCGCGGAAAGAAAAGGACTTCCAAGGGATGCTGGAATATAAGAAGGAGGATGAGCAAAAACTTGTCAAGAATCTTATTTTAGGTGAGCATCTTTCTCAATTGTGGCCTTCTCTGCTTCCATGCACTCTGAAAAATGAATGGTAAGAACACAGAATTTACATTAGGAAATGAATCGCTTATTTTGGTTTTGACAGTGTTCAGTTTATCTGCAGTTCCTAAATGTGTCTTGTAATCTGATTATCCTTCCTGATGAGTATAGTACATGCTAACATGCCTGCATATTTTCAGAAGACACTTATATTTTTTAAATTCTTTTCTTTTACCAAGAAAGTGGCTCTTAGTTTTGCTCTGAGTTTTCACTGGCTAGATATATATATATATATATATATATATATATATATACATATATATATACATGTATACATGCTATCAACTGGGGAGGTTGCAATTACCTCATATAACATCTTCCAGTGACTTGACGCTTAACAAGATAATGTGTGTTTGTTTTTCCCAAGAGCTGAAACCACGTGGGGTAGCTGTCAACCTGATTCCAGGACTACCAGCATATATTTTGTTCATGTGTGTGCGCCATGCAGATTACCTTAATGATGACCAGAAAGTGCGGTCGTTGTTGACTTCCACTATCAATGGCATCAAAAAAGTGCTAAAGGTTAGTTAGTCTGCTTAGTTTAGAAGAAAGTTAATTTAAAATTTGCTTTTGGTTTTATGTTAGGAGAATGAGGAAAAGGCTTTCAGTGAATTGGCTCTGGATTTGTGATCAGTGAATTCCCACTAAAGTCCCAAGAGTTGTGTAAAAAAAAAAAAAACAAATTACATTGCTGGCATTTTATGCATGTAGTAGCAGAGGTGCATTGAATTAATGGGAAAGGAGCTTCCTTATTTTAGTCTTGAATAGTCTCCCTCCTCTGGAGCTCAGCCCATAAAGTTTTGGATGTAGTCAGAGTTCTCAGAATGAGTCTTCGTTAATCTTCTCCAGAGCACTTAAATAAACAGTTTCATTTGCAGTTTTGGTTAACAGATTTCCTCATTTGCTTCACCTACAGATTACACTGATGATATGTTACTGCCCAAAGTCTTTGCAAGGAGTTGGCTGGGAGAGTTCAGGCCAGGTGTATCTTGAAGGCACGATTAAAACATAAATATGTTTCATGCGTACATGGTTTTTTATTTTTTAAATGAGAGAGATGTGTCAAAAGCCAAGCCTTTAATCAAACTACAAGTTTTGAAAAAATACTTGGTAAACAATCCTGCAGGAGCTTAGATGTCCATGGGAATTTTGGAACATTTTTAAGTGAAAGAACTACACACTATGGAACTCTAGAACTACTCAGCATGTACTTGATCCTGTGTTCTTTGTTGAGAAGGGTTTGTTGTTTTGTTTCATTTTCCATATCAGGCTGACAAATAGGTTATGATGTAAGTGGCATTCATCAAAACTGAATTGTTCCCTGCTCCTCCTGCTGGCTCTGTATCATCCCAGTCTTCCCTGCTGGGCTTTTCACAGGAGTCATTGGTTATTTTGGGAATACAGTCACACTGGCCTTTGATTTCTGCCCAGAGCAATTAGGATGGGTGTGTAAAACACAGAAAGATCATCTCTGTGGAGGAAATCAACACTAAAGAAAACAGGGAGGGTGTGAAATGGCACTTTGCCAAAACCATTGCTTTCCTAATACATTACTGTAATACACAAAGTTTTGCAAAACATCAGAATGAGAATCTACTAGAAAGTGTATGTTGTGTTTAGTATGTTGCATTCTATTATTTTATTTCTCCTACCAGTCTTTGCTGAACTGTGTTTGTTTTTATCTTCAGAAAAGAGGAGATGACTTTGAAACAGTGTCCTTCTGGCTGTCCAACACCTGCCGATTTTTGCACTGCTTGAAGCAGTACAGTGGAGAAGAAGTAAGCAATGCTCTTACTCTGGTTTCTCTTGCTCTCCAGTACTGTTGTCAGCACTGCTCGTTAACAAATCTTGTATAAAATAGTTAGTCATAATCTCTTGAAATGGCTGTACTTTTTGGAATGATGGTGACAGCATCAGTGGAAAGCACAGGGATAAAAGATTTGAACCAGCTTCCTTTATTGTGGGCTGGGACCCAGAGTCTAGATGGGACTGGGCTCCCAAAGGGCCAGCTCAGATTAAGCAGGAGAATCTGGCAGCTGCCATTATGGTTTTTAGCAGTGATTCACTGCACACCTTATCAAAAAGGCTGTAGTAAGCCTTTTAGCCATAGGATGGCAGACCAGATGATGTTTGGAGGCTGTGATACGCCCAATTCCTCTTTAAAGCTTAATTGGGCTTTTGGCCATAGCTGGTCAGGTGAAAATGCCCTTTCTGGAGTGGGAGGGAGTCTTGCCTGCCAGAAAGCTGGCAGAGTTTGTTCCTGTGTCACAGACCTGAAGTTTTGAGTTAAACAAGCAGATGCTGTGGGCATCATACTTGAAAAGCAAATCCTAGCATTAGCCTCAATCAGACAAAGTTCCAAATGAAAATTTTCAGGGGCTGTGACTTAAGGTGTTATTTGTCAGTTGCATGAAAGAAAATGCAAATACTGGGTTTGTGTAATATTTTTGTGCTCTAGTGAAGCATTAATTTATGCTATTTTATGAATTCAGGGGTTTATGAAGCATAATACACCTCGTCAAAATGAACACTGCCTCACCAACTTTGATTTAGCTGAATACAGACAAGTACTGAGTGACTTGGCTATTCAGATCTACCAACAACTTGTCCGAGTGTTGGAAAATATTCTGCAACCAATGATTGGTAAGGCAAAGTTAAATTCCTTAAGCTTCACAACACAGTACCAAAATGAAAATTGTTGTGGTGGTGGTTGATGTATGTTGTATTTCTTCCTAAACAGTAGAGTTTCATTCATACTTCTTGTGGAATTCTGTTCATAGATGACAAGGACTATTCTGGACAGGTTGGATTAGAGGAAAAACTAAACTGCAACAGGTTCTTCTGGCAGTGCCAGAATAAATTAGTATACCTTATTCATGCTTGGCATAAATCAGGCATTTGCAGGAAGAAGCCATCAGGATAATCTGATATTTGTTGCCCTGTCTGTTGGGAGATATCCCATGGAAAAATTAGACTTTAATTACATAAGAACTCTTAATTAATATGAAAAAAAATGTTTGGTTGTTATGGACAGCAGTGAGGAATTAAATCACAAGCAGTGATAAAGCTAACAGAGAGGGGTTTTTTTCATTAAGAATACTTTTTCTTTTCTGTTCAGACAGTACTCCCATAGAAGTTTTCATTATGCTTTCCAATCTCAACATTGAGAAGAATGGAACAGCTCTCAGTTTGCTGACTCTGCTGCTCATATGATCCTGGGTGGAAAAAAATACTTTCCTGAGCTAGATTCAGACTGTCCTTTCAAACACATATAATCTTTGTAAAAACACTATGAACTTAGATTTTGCAGAACACAGTGGGACACAGAATTTCTGGAAATCATGGTAAACTGTGGCTAGCAGAAAGCCCAGCTTGCTTTGCTGTTTTACACAACATGTTTGTATCAGCAGTTTCAGTCACTGCAATGATGGTGTCAATGAAATGCAGTTTCAGGAATGCTGGAGCATGAGACCATCCAGGGAGTCTCAGGGGTGAAACCGACAGGGTTGAGGAAGAGAACATCCAGCATTGCTGATGAGGGCACCTACACCTTGGACTCCATCATCCGGCAGCTGAACTCCTTCCACTCGGTCATGTGCCAGCACGGGATGGACCCAGAGCTGATCAAGCAGGTGGTCAAGCAGATGTTCTACATCATCGGGGCCATCACGCTCAACAACCTGCTCCTGCGCAAGGACATGTGCTCTTGGAGCAAAGGGATGCAGATCAGGTGGGAAAGCTGCTTGCACTTCTCTTGAATGCACTGCTGGAATCTTACTGAACTCTTCACATTGCTGAATGTCATCTTGATGGAGCTGCAGATATCTGGAATATTTATTTTTCCAGATGCAGATGATGTTCAGCTGATTTGGTGACATTTGGTTAAAAACAGCTGAGTTGACTTTGGCCAAATCCTACCTGTCATTCAAGGAAATGTGGTAGAAGCAAACCAAAAAGTGTCTCGTTATCAAGTGGGAGTCAGAACCGTAGGTGAAATGTTGGTGATTGCTTCCTCAGCTTATAGAAAAGAACAGCAAACATACCTGCTGCATTTTTTGTATACTGGTGGTGCAGTGGATACCTCTTTGTCTACACTAGTTTGCTGCATCATGAGGTGAAGCCATCTGAATTAATCTCCTGCATTTCACATCGCTTGTCCAATGGATTTTGCTGGAAATTTACAGGAAATTTAGCCAGAGCATTCCAGTCCCTCAAATGACCTTCCAAAGCCTTTACTTTAACACGAACAAAATCTACTTTGCTTTTCTTCTTATGCCATTCACACATTTAATAGGAACAGAAACAAATGGGAGAAACTAGTTAGTGGGAATCTTTGACCATAATTTCTAATTGTTATGAAAGTCAAAATCACTGCCTTAATTGGAAGAAAACAGTATGAAGATAAAATAAGAAGGAAAAACACATAAGGACAAAGAAGCAGCGCTGGGAAAGAGAAATTGCACATTCTTTCCATTTATCCATAATCAAGCATTAATGTTCTTGATGCTCTTACCTCTTTGTACAGGTACAATGTGAGTCAACTGGAAGAATGGCTACGGGATAAAAATTTGATGAATAGTGGGGCTAAGGAAACCCTGGAACCCCTCATCCAGGCTGCACAGTTGTTGCAAGTAAAAAAGAAAACGGATGAAGATGCAGAAGCCATTTGTTCAATGTGCAATGCACTTACTACTGCCCAGGTGAGCAAATCCTCATTGTCTGTCTTGCTGTCCCTCCTGAGCAGCTCTCTGCTCTGTTGGTGTTTGCTATCCCTGCCAGCACTGCTGTCACACGTGAATTGGAGATTTCTTACTTTGTTTTGCTATAACAGATGAAGTTGGAGGGGTGAAAAAAGGAGCAGACCCTTTTGAGTCTGATGTTTGAGAGAAGTTTTGAACAAATGAGAGGAAGCTCGATAGATTGTCCAGGATGCAGTGCTATACACAGTCTCTCAGTTTTTGGAAACCCTTAGAGAAAAGTCTTCATTCAATTCATGTCTGTACTCCAGGCAGCTCTGTCTAGGATAGTAGGAATTGACCTTTCTGCCATCAGAGTTGGTATCCAGCCAAGTTGATGGACAATTCAAACAGAGCTGTTGTCTGTGAGTCTGCAAACAAGAGTGTAAAGTTACTGTACCCATTAGCCTCAAAGGCTGGACCCAGTGGATCTCAGTAAACAGACTCCTATTTTTGAAAGCTCAGATTTTGTACAGATATGTTGCACTTCTTTTTCAAACCATGCTACATTTGCATAGAGCTTGTCCAGGAATAAATGGACCCAAGCATCTTTGATGCTTACTGAACAATTCTCACCAGAAAAAGAAAAATTTCCCTATTTCTTTCACAGTTGTGTCAGCACTAGCGGTTGCATTGATCAAGCCATTTTGATTTATTAATTCACATTACTGGAAAATCACTTGTTTTCCACTGAATAAGAAGTTAGAATTACATGTGCTATGTTTTAACTTTTAACAAAGTGTTTTGGTTTTTTAATAAAGGGAATGGTAAAAAACAAAGAGAATTTTTAATAGGTTTAAAAGTTTCACCCAAATTATTAAGTGAAGTCTTTGTTATGTAATTCTTTCCTTTGGTGGTTTTAGCCCTGTTTTTAGAGAAATAGCTCACTCTCTTGAAAAGCAGAAAAGTTGTAAGACTATAGGAGGTCACGACTACAGGGTCAAAATTAGGATGAGAAATACATAATGTTTTTGGGGATGGGTAGGAAAACAATCAGTTACTTCTCACTTGATTTTTCCATCATTTGGTATTTTCATCACATATGTAGAAATTTAGGGTTTCTATCTCCAAAGAGCATATGTTCTGAAAGAGGCAGTCATTTAACATCGCATTGAGCAGAGTGATGGAATTCTGCATTAATCAATAAAGCAAAAAAGAACAGATATTTTTAAATAACTTTCTTTTTTAAATAGCTAATTTTAAAATTATATTAATAGTAATCATGGATGCATCTGTTGATTGATCAGTAACGTGAACCTGAAAGTGATTGTTCTTCTTCACAGATTGTAAAAGTTCTGAATTTGTATACTCCGGTTAATGAGTTTGAAGAGAGAGTCTTGGTGTCATTTATACGTACAATACAGGTACGTCTGTCTTTTCATCAAAAACCATTTGACTGTTTCTTAGAAAACCTCTGATCAGCCAAAATTGCTTGCATCCTGAAATACACTCAGGAAAATGAATTAAACAATGCTTTTTAGAGATCTTAGTTTAACAGCATTGAAAAGGTGATGTCAGCCTTAAAATGTAAGCAATCCCAAGTTCCTGCCTCCAGACTTGGATGAAAGTGTTCATTTCCCTGTCCGTATCTATGAGGTTTGCAGGTGAGAGGTTTTTGTGCTTATTCATCTTTGTGCATGTAAGCTCACTAGTGTGACAACTTTTCAAGTACTAAGATTTAGATAATGCAAATTTACTCAGACCTGTGTCTGTGTGTGAAGTTCTGTGCTTAGAAAACTGAGGCCTATATCCATCCCAAAGTTCTTAATTTATCCCTTCTGTTTTTGTATATATTGGTGAAAATGAAAAGTTCTGAGAACTATGAAGATAAGCAGCCAGTGGAGCAAATTTAAGAAACAAACATGAACTTTCTGGCCTATTAGAAACTGAATTACAGTACAGTAAAATAAGGGAGATTGGGAGGGTAGAATTGAGATAAAGCTGTAATTCCACTTACTGAAAGGATACAGGGCAAAATCTTCCTTTTCCAGGGAATTTAAGTGTTCCCTATTCCTTGTAAGGGGGAGATGTGCAGAACTGAAGCTGATCAGTGACTACAGTCCAATGGCACAGTTGGTGTAAGTGTGTTGGCATCGTGCGTGTTTGCCACACACATCTGGAAGCACAGATCTTCTTTGTAAGGTGACTGTTACCAGTCAGCTGGCTAAGTGCTGACATCATCACTTTCTTATCTCTGCAGGTGCGGCTGCGAGACAGGAAGGACTCTCCTCAGTTGCTCATGGATGCTAAACACATCTTCCCTGTTACTTTCCCATTTAATCCATCCTCTCTGGCTTTAGAAACTATCCAGATCCCAGCCAGCTTGGGCCTGGGCTTCATATCCCGTGTCTGATCCCAAGGATGTCCTGTCAGTGTTAAGTGGAGAAGCAGTTGCCTGATATCTGTACCTGTTAAAACATAGTGAGCCACTGAACCCACGTTTTCTGAACAAAAGCCAATCTAAGCCCAGATGTGTAGTAAAGGTAGCTGGGGAACTGCACAGCAGCACCACAGGCTGAATGCTCATAGAAAGATGTGCATTTGTGCTTGGTCATTGCATTTATGGGGACATCACTGATTCATCCATTTCCACAGTATGGAGATCGGGCTTGGACAAAAATTGTGTCTTCAGCTGTCTAGAGACATTTTTAGATCTTTAGTAACATATTTAAATAGTGTAAATTAAAATCCATATGTAATCTTCTCATAGGTGGGGACCAATAGGGACAGTCACAGTCCTGGACATAGAAGACTTGAAAGTAAGGCATTTTGTAGTAAAATACACAGTCACATGGGAGCCTGTTACATTTAATTTGTAAAAACTGGAATGGAAAAACACAAACTGGCAATATATATACAGTTATTTCTTAAACCACTTCCTCATTTATGTCAGTTTGACATAAATTGTAGTGATAAGTCTTATAGCTCACTATATGCTCTAACTTAGGTGTTCATTCGTTAGAACTGTGGTTTACCAAGCAAACTAAATCGCTGCTGCATATTCTGTTGTTTTAAATGTATGACAGTATCATACTAAGCACTAAAAATAAGATACTTCATTTTTTGTTGTCAACCTTATTTACAGTCTGTTGCCATTATTTTAACTGGATTTTTGCACATTGTATCAAGTAACACCTGTAGAGGAAAATGGTAACTAAGCACAAGTAGCACACTGGAAATTATAAGTTTAGTTACTTTTAAAAGTAGTTAGCTAAAAATACAGAATCTTGAAGCAAACGATCAGTAATGATTTTAGTATTTATTTAGGTTATAGAGTGTGTCTAATGTTGTTTTTTGTTCGTAAACCCCAGAGATGACAATGTGTATTTTGAGTATAATCTCTTGGTTTTTGCCACTTAAAAAAAAAAAAAGAGGAAAGTCTTCTTTCACACTGGAATATGAGAGGAAAAACTTTAACAGAAAATTTCTGCAGTAGCCCAAGGCTCTCATTCTTAGAAAGGTTGTCTAACAAGAAAGTTAAGTAGGTTTTGACTATGATGCTGTCACTTGACTATGATTCATACCGATTTAAAGGTTGGAAATCAGAGTGCAGAATGAGAAACTGAGTTATTTTGAATGTTGCACATTTTACTGGAAAGATTTTTCTGTCTCACACATCTTGGATCTGCTATGTAAAATTCACATTTCACAATGTGAGGCATAGGGTTCCAGTTCTGTGGTGTATGGCTCCAATATACATGTAAAAATAAAGCCACACACATTGCCCAGTTGCATTGTGCAATATTTTTAATGGTAATTGTAATAATCTGCATCTTAGTGTTAGCATTAATTTATTTTACAATATTGATAACCTGGAGGTACACTGTTAGACTGTTTGGTGCTCCTCTCTTTGCCTGCAGATTCACAGAGAAAAGATTTGCTGTTAAGTAGACTGAAACATTTCAGTTTTGTTTTACTTGGGAGGCAGACATGCTGTTTGTATGTTGTTAAAATTGGAAATAAAGACAACATAAACTTTTTCAGTATCATATTAATATGCTCTGTCATCTTATATTCTAACAGCCCATATTACACTTGATTGATCATGACAGTACTCCCAAGAATTTATACTGCATTGTAAAAAGGTTCTGAATGATCTTTGCTAAGTGATTGAGATTGTTTTCCTCTGCATTGTATACCAAACACTCCTTTTTCAAATGTTACTTGATTTCTGAAATTCTGGCTGCTGTGAAGTGGCTGCAAATAAGGTGTAAGGTCATTTTCAGACTGTCAGGGTACTGTACTTGTGAGAATGTAATGGCAAAGCCTTCACATCAGTAACAGGGTTAGGAAAGAAAACACACGAGAACATGCTGACCTACCAATTTTTTTTCTCCTATTGAAAAACAAACAATTGGCATTACAGTATGTTCATACTCTAGATCAGGAATTGTATCCACTACTTAAGTGTTAGTGTTTCAAATGTATGCCTAAATGTATTTTTGTTTATTTTAAAAGTTTGTTTACCTGTAAAAAGCCTTATTGTATAATTTCCTTTAAAAAAGTAGTGTTTAGTAATTTATAGGTGTCATCCTTAAACTCAGTGGTTTGACTGGTATTACTTTTATATCACATTAAAAGTATATGCTGCTTGACATGTTTTAAAGGAAAATATTTTTGAGTTGGAATAGATGTGTAGTTGGTAATTCATGTAACATTTTCATGGCAGTATTTTACATGCACTTTCAGAAGTAAAATTTTAGTGTGAGTGTATAATAAAACTTTCATCTTAGGACTAAAATCTCTTTAACCATGGAATATAATGCAGAATTACTTCAAAAACTTTTTTTTCCTTTGGATCATTGTTTTGCTCTATTAATGTGGACATATCTTTTGTATTTTAATTTATTATCTATTGAGATGATAGATTTTATCAGATGCTGGAAAAATACTTGTCAATGAACCCTTAGAAATATATACAGTTATTCTACAGATTTTGCACAATAATTACCTCATTCAGTTTGGTGTATTTTTATTCCAGTGATCATTTTATTCTGATGTTTAGGACACAGTCTTCTATCCAAATTTTGAAAAATTGCTTCTCACACTTCAGACTGGGATGGAGCATTAAAGTGCTTAAGTCAGTTAAACGAGATTAATCTATGACAGGAAAAAGCAGCATCAGCTTCATTGAAAGTGGATTGACATCCAGTAATATTTGTTCCCAACTTGGAAACACCAGCAATTGCAATTTGAAGGTCTATATGTAATTTGTGATTTAAACTGAACACATTTCAAATACCATTCTAAAACTATACATGGGTTTTTTAAGATGCTGATACTTCATGTGATGAGTAAAAGCCTTTAAACATAGGTTTTCACTTGATGCCACTACAGTACATAGATGAAAAACAAAACATTGTCAGAATTACCTGAGCTCTGATCTGTTGTAGTGTCTGATGTTGTACTTAGTAAATGTATGCATCATAAAAACTGTAACCTAATAGCTATCACTGGAAAATGTCCAAATAAAAGTACAGCTGTACAGTTTGTTTCAGATTTTTGTTGGTTGGTTGGTTGGTTGGTGGTTTGTGAGCTGTGTGCTGGCATGGACCCCAGATGGTCACAGGTTCCCCGTGCTTCCATGGCAGGCTTGGTGTTGACTGCCGAGGGAGTTGGTTAAAATCTGAGGATGTGTAAATACACACCCAGATAGCAGCAGCGTGCCATAAACTGCTGTGCTTATGGGAGAATACTTTGTTCAACGTAACCCATTTCTGGTTGGGGTGTTTTGTCATCTAATATTAACTGTTCCTGAAATAAAATTTGAGTAACTTCACTAAAACATTCCCTTGTGTGCCATGAAAGCTCCTCGTTTTGGGTGGGGGGGGCTGGTGGGTCTTGTCATGTATCCACCTCCTAAAACACGGCACTGCGGTTATTCAAGTCTTTTTCCTCTTAAAGGATATTGAACTGTAGCACCTGTTAGCGGTTTAAACCTACTAAAGCACTCAGAGTTGTTAATTTTTGTCTTACTCTGAGCTTGTCGTAGAAATCCCTTTACAGTGCTTTGTAGGAAAGTGATTAATGTTTCTGTTGCTTTTCTCTGCTGGGTCAGGACTGCTCCCCGGGCCGCTCCGGTAGCTGCAGCGTCCATCGCTCCCGGTGCCTCAAGGTGTGTCCGAGGAGCCGGGACGGTGACCGGGAGCACTCCCGGCTCCGCGGGACGGACACAGCCGGGTCCTGCTGCCCGTGGAACCTGTCCGCTCTGCCGGCCGGGGAAGGGCTGGGGCCGGGACAGGGGACGGGCCGGGGTGGGGACGGGAGGGGAGCGGGCCAGGGGCCGGGAGCTGAGCCGGGGCCGGGCCAGGGCCGGGCCGTTCCCCACGCCCCGGGGCGGGGGCCGGGCCGGAGCGCGGCCACCTGCGGAACGTGTGGCGGGTCTGCAGAGCCTTGTCCGCACCGCGGCTGGGCCCCATGGCGCTGGCCGAGCTCTACACGCAGGTGAGCGGGGCTGGGGCAGGAGCTGAGGGGAAGGAGCTCCGTGGTCCCGCGGGAGGTGGGCAGAGCACGGAGCGCCCGTGAGGGCAGGACATCGCACCAGGGCTTCTGGGGGGAGACGCTTGGAAGAAAACACTGATTCTGTGAGACATTCGGGCTCTGGGAACCCGTCTCGCTATTCGAGCCAGCGATTAGGCAACCTCACGGTTTAGCTACCCTTCCCTGGGCACTCAGGCTCGGAGCGCCGCGTTTTCTGTTGGGCAAATATTGAATGTGTGTGGCAGAGCTTGGCCTCAAAGCAAAGATTCTTCCTCCTTGCTGCTCCTGCTGACACTTTTGCACAACTTTTCTCTCTTCTCCTGCAGTCACCGGAGTGTTGTGACGTATCGTTTGTTTGCTTAGCCTTAAATAACAAAACCAAGGGGGATATGCTGGTGGTTGAATGAGCCTGTCCCTCACCTGCTGGCACAGCAGCTGCTCCCACTGAGCGCGGTGCTGCGGGTCCTGCTGCTGCTGGAGCCGCTGGAAGAACGAACGCGCTTTTCCCAGGAATAGTGAATGTCAGGCAGGTGAAGGGGGAAGGAGTGCGGGTGTAACCTGACACGGAAATGAGCAAACTGCCGTCTGTTTACCTGCGAGGCAGGGTTTGGAGACAGCCAACTCTCGAGGCTGGGTGCATTTGCCAATGGAGGCTCCTGCAACTCCAGGGGCCTTTCCTGAAGAATCAGTGCTTTTATCACATTCTCCTCCCTCCCTTTCTCGTCCTTGACCTAGTGCAGTTCATTTTCTTCCATGGGAACACACAGTGTGCCCCTGAGGCTGTTTGGTGGTGATATTCTAACTCACAAAGGGTAACAGCAAACAAAGAATTCAGTTTAACAAGCACTTTTTGTAAGCCAGGAGGAGATCAGCATAGTGTAAGAATGATACAAATAACAATTTTTAGTTGGATAAACATGGAAAATTCAAATGTAAAGCTAATTCAGCCATGCCTTTCGTGTGACCATTAAATAATATTCGTGGAACTGGCTTTTGTCCTCTTGGTCAGTTAGATTAAAATATTGCCATTGCAATTGTTTGGGATTGTTTAGAAAGGAGGATCTACTGAGTGATTCTGAGTGATCCTGAGTTCTGAGGATCTACTGCACCTTCCAAGGCTTCTTCTAAATTAGAGAGCATAAAAAGCCATTTGTGCCAAAACTGACAGTTGCAGCACTAAAACTGAGGGAGTACAAGTGCCCACGGTATCTGTGGTTCTGATCACACTCTGTGAAATGGTGACTAATGTTAATTTTTCAAGTAAGCAGCTGCAGCAGTTCTCACAAGTTTATTTAAACAGCTTGTCTCAACTGACCATGAATATTAGCTAGGGTGAGGGAATTAAAGGAAGGGTTCTGGCTATCAAAACAGAAAGATGCTGGAAGAGTATACATTATAGTTTTTATAGTGAGAAGGGACAGATGATGTTTCTTTGTCAAACCCTGTCAGGATGACAAGGACACACTCTACATCAGTAAAGTAATTCCCTACTGGCTGAGGTTTCCAGCTGTGTTATGTCCTTTCAGGGAATGTTTTTTCCTCTGGCTTCTCCGGCAGAGCATTTTAAAAGTTGCTTTTGCATCAGCATTTTAACTTCAGCATAGGAGAACTAAATGGTTCAAACAGCATAACTTGCATCCAAATTTTTTTTTTCAAATATCTTTGCTTCAGTACGTTAGAGATACCTTGCTGGGATGGAGCTAAAGCTTGCCAGTTGATTGCTTGTAAAGAAAGAAAGCAGCCAGTAGTCTTTGAAGTTTGTCTTAGAGCAGGGAAAGATGTTTGGTGGTTGCATTTCAGTCCCATTAAAAGAAAGGGAATTGTGCAGAGTCTGTCTTGGGTATGACAATGTGCCTATGGCAAAATGCTTTCTGAGTTCAGTGTCCTATACTTGAATCCAAGGAAGTGATTATCTGTGCTTGATTGTCTGAATTCTGGTACATGAGATGCTTTCTCTGGTATTTGCTTATTTGAACCCTTCCTAGAAACAAGGTCTCTCTCCCTTAAGTATATTTTATTCTTTGTTCAGTGCTAGAGGATTTGAAGAGCCTGGCAACAGTCTGGCCTTTGCTCACCTTCCTGCATGCTGTGTTATTCTGCAGACTCTGCTCTGAACAGGAGATTATGCATGTCTGAAATGAATGAGTCTGCTCTCTTTTTTTATTCTTTTGTGAAAAATAACAAAACTTCAAAAAATATATCCTGCTGTACAGAACTACTAATAACCCCCAAAAGTCCTGGAATTGGGTTGCAATTGGTATCTGAAAGGTATTTTTTAATGCTAGCCTGGTCTAATTAAAGTAGCTAAGCTAACAATTGTCTTGTTTTTCTGTTACAGTACAATAGGGTCTGGATCCCTGATAATGAAGAAGTTTGGCAGTCCGCAGAAATCACAAAAAACTACAAAGCTGGGGACAGTTTTCTCCATTTGCAATTAGAAGATGGAACTGTAAGGAGAAAACCCTGATTTATTGTGGGGTTTGCTGACATTTGTTTATATAGAAACCTAGGACTCAGCTATGGGGGTCTATGAGTTATGGGATCTAAATAACACGTGCATATTTCCCTTTTTCATCATATTGAAATTGGTACAGTACACATCTGCTGCCCAAAAATATGAGGAGTGCAATTCCACTGTCTGTATACATTAGTGTGGAGAACACACCTCAAAGCTCACTTTGCAAACAAGCCCCAAAACTCATCCTAAATTGAAGTAAAAGTCAGAAGTGCAGGGCAGACAGTTCTCTCTCACAGAGCCAGCTGTTGCATTTTTTGTTGGTTTGTATAAGATCTTTAGTATCCAAGTTCTTTACAGATTTAATGCTTTGAAAGCGTTTATGTATTTCTGCATTCCTGTTCCACAAATGCAAGTATTAAAGGTATGATTAAATGGATTTGTTGAAAGAAGCTGAAGTGAGTTTTAAACATCCTGTAAAGAAACTGAGGGGTTGCAAGTAGGGATAATTATAGTGCTGACATGAGTTCTGACCAGGTCTTTACTTTCATTCAGTTACAACTGATCTATTATTCACATCTGCACTTGAAATATGCCTGTGTTTAGAGAGCTAAACATGTGCACCATTTTTACAGATTTCCATAAAAGATATTGTAAATAAAGAGAATGAAGCTTTCTTTTTCATAAGCAACAAATAGCTTCCCCCAAGTTTAAAGGGGTGTATGGAATCAATGAAGTAGAAGATCAGATAGGGCTCCATCAACTCTATAACTTCATGTAAAGGTAGAAGGTTTGTATTTATACAAACATAATGCATTTTATGACATTTCAAGTAATTTTTGTTGACAGGAACTGAGTTACCCTGTTGATCCAGCTGCTTTGCCACCACTACGAAATCCTGACATACTTGTTGGTGAAAATGATCTCACTGCACTCAGTTATCTCCATGAGCCAGCTGTTCTACACAATCTTAAAATTCGCTTTGTGGAGTCTAAGCTTATCTACACATACAGTGGTAAGCTAAGTGAAATGAAGAGTTTTTAAAAAAATCTTTATAAAAATATTAATCTGGATTCAGTTTGCAACATGATGGGTGTAATGTTTTCCTGAGGTGTTTTTTAACTCATGTTACCTGGTTTTATATGTGAATATAGACTTGTTTGTTCATCAGCATATTCTACCTAGAGAATATTGCTACTTTGTATTATTTCAACTGCTGCTGCCAAAATCAGGCATTTCATGTAACTAACCTGTGTTTTATTTTTGTTTTATACACTTGGCTGTAGGAATAATTCTGGTTGCAATAAACCCCTATAAGCAGCTGCCAATATATGGAGATGCCATTATCCATGCATATAGTGGGCAGAACATGGGGGACATGGATCCACACATATTTGCAGTGGCAGAAGAAGCATACAAGCAAATGGCAAGGTTCAGTATGTCATTTAATGTCCATAAATAACATTTGAAGTCTAGGGGCAGTCAGTTAATTTTACTGTGTGTGTGCCATTGGCTGTTAGGACTACCTTTGAATGCATAGCTTAATTAGAGGAGAAGGGATCCCTTAACCAGCTGAGAAATTTCTAGAACTCAAAACTATTTTCATTCTTGATGAGGGGTAAAATACTGACTTAGTGAACAGCAATGACATCAACCTAGAGATTACAACTGAAGAGGAGGAAAAGAATAGATGAATGATGGGATTTATGAGACTTGGGCACAGCTGTGATTTCAAACATTGTTTCATATGTATGATTCCTACATTTATGCATGCACTTTGAATCTGACTTGAACTGTCTGATTATTTGGTTTTAGAAATGACAAAAATCAGTCTATTATAGTCAGTGGAGAATCAGGAGCTGGAAAGACTGTGTCTGCAAGGTATACTATGAGATACTTTGCCACTGTGAGTAAGTCAAGCAGCAAGGCACGTGTGGAGGATAAAGTTTTGGCATCCAATCCAATAACTGAGGTGAGTTTTGGAGAGTGTCAAGGGAAGAGTTCTGAGAGCTTCTGGGAAATTTTGTTTGACATCTTTAGGGATGCTTCATCTGTCTGAGTTGAATATTTAAATTTGAACTCAGCCTCTGAGTGTTACTGATGGAAAGAGGTGGTCAGCTTCAGGAGCACCCAGTCCTGTCTGATTTACTAGTGGCCCTTTGGAGGTGCTAGTTTGCCTCCAGATTTTTTTTTGACCACCTAATTAGATGATGCTGATGTAACAATATTGAACAAGTTGGTTTGTTTTATTACTTGGACCCTTATTTTGGAAAAATATACTTGATCTAATTTTCAGTTTCTGTAGCATTATTTTGTTTGACTTGAGGCTTGTCTCCAATTCTGGGCCTCAAAATTTAAGTAACACAGTTCAGTGCTGAGATTGATCCCTGAGCACCTTTGATTTTAGAAACTTGTAGTTGACTCAGGTTTTGACAAGTTACTCTTACGAGAGACGTGAGTAAATCAAGTTATAAAAGTTTATAATTTTTGTAGGCTGTGGGCAATGCAAAAACTACACGGAATGATAACAGCAGTCGATTTGGAAAATACACTGAAATCAGTTTTGATCAGAATTACCAAATCATTGGAGCTAACATGAGAACATACTTGCTTGAGAAATCCAGAGTTGTATTTCAGGTGGGTAAAACAAAGTCTAAAATAGTCAATGTCAGTATAGCTCCTGATGCATTATACTAGTTCTATATAGAAAATATTATGTGAAATTCTGAATAGTGTATCCAATCAGCATTTGATTTTTTTTTAACAGGAGCTAATGTTATTTACTTTTATTCTATGTTCTTTCTTAGATTGTGAAGAATACTTCTCAGGGACAATTCCCTGAGATAAGTGCAAGAAATATTTGAGAAATCTCTTAATGTGTGGTTACAACAGTAATAGAGACAAATTTTTCTGGAAAGAAGCAGCATATAGAAGGCAGAGGAGTCTCAGTAAAAAAAGCTGGCTGAAAATTTATTAGGCCAGGGCTTATTTCATGTGACTCATTACGATGTCATGGCTTAATTGTGATAATATACTAGAGAAGGTATTTAATTCTATAAAACGTTTTTTACAAAGGTTTCTTTTTTAGTAGTATTGTAATTTTTTAAGTACACTGAGAAATATTTCTGTATATTTTCTGCCCTGAAGGATGGTTTGAAAATTAATAGGTTTTTTGAGTTCCCACAGAACAGTGTTTCAGCTGACACTCCTACACATTTTTTTTGTTACAGTATTGGATGATTCTTATTAGTAGATGCTTGTTCAAACTGAAGAAATTATTAACATCCTTGGGGAAAGAACTCCACGTATTGGCAGTGGAAATAAAGTATACTTGAATGTATCACTTTCAAAGTTCTTGCTAAGCTGTGCCATTTTAATAATAAGCAATTTCTTTGCTAACTTATGTTGCAGCAGAATTGAGCCTTCAGTTCCATGATCACTTTACAATAGTGTTGAATATTAAGTGTTTTTCAATTTGTTTCTTCATTTTGTTTGTAATTATTTTTTTCTGGGATGTTACTCTTTACTTTGTTTTACAGTCAGAAAATGAAAGGAACTACCATATATTTTATCAATTGTGTGCATCTGCTAAGCAACCTGAATATGAACATCTTAAATTGGGTAGGTCTCAAGAAAATAATCTGCTCTTCACTTTTTCAGTGCAGCATTTTAAGGCTGGGTTTTCAAGTGCTAGGATGTTTAGTGCATTAGATAAATCTCACAGCCTTAAAACAACGCCTGCATTTTTAAGTCACTTAGCTGGTTTGGAACTTGGTAGCAAATCCCTGGTAACTTAAATAGTGCACAGTGAAGTACCTGAGTGTCTTTGGAAATCTGATACTCATACTTTCTGTAGTGGCAGATGCCATGACAGCTTAGGGACTTGATTCATTTATCTACAGAGGAGCTGGGAAAAGCAGAATTTAGGTATATGCTTACTCAGTCTCCATTCCAGTTTGTTTATTAGATGGACTATTAAGATTTCTAGGAATTATGAATACTAATTTATGTCAGCTTAACTGAGTTGGGTACATGGGTTTCCCTCAGGAAAAAAGAGGACCTCCAGGTCATCACTGTCATCTGACAGCATCTTTAATTTTTTTTGCTATAAAAGTTTTAACAAGTGGCTCTTTCCATTCCCTAATTTTTGCAGAATTACAAGATTTGCTTCTTTTCTGCAGGAAGTGCAGAAGAATTTAACTACACACGAATGGGTGGCAGCACTGTAATAGAAGGAATTGATGACAGAGCAAATATGGTGGAGACTCAGAAGACATTTGACTTACTGGGTAAATTCTTTGGGATACATTTTCAAGAATTTTTTTTTTCTGAAATGGGCAAAGGTGGTTTCTGAAATATCCAAAATGTTAGTAGTGATTACCAAAATAGTTTATTTCATAGCTTGTCCATTGTGGTGTTGATCTGTTTGCAAAGTGCTGGGCTGAAGCAATTAGCAATTGGTGTTAATTGTTACTGTTCAGAAGCATCAAGAGCTGGAGTCTTCCTGACCTGTAAACTAGCATGCTGTGACAGAAGTGGAATTGAAAGCTCCTTTGTCCCTGTAAAAGCTTATGTAAAAACTTACGTTAAAGCTAAATCAGACTTGAGCTGGCACTTGGGGAAGTACGGGAACTTTTGCCCAATCTATCATCGGATCAGACAGGCAGAAAATTGGCAGAACCAAGGATTTGCATGGTGCTCTGCAGAGATGCTGTACAATTCTTGGCTGAACAACAAAGCAAGTTACCCAGCATTGTTCTGCTTTAATTAATTGCACTGTTTCTGTGTATTTCAAATAATCAAGGAAATTTTTTTTAGGTCTGAAGGGGGATTTTCAGATGGATGTTTTTAAAATGCTGGCAGCAATCCTGCACTTGGGCAATGTGGAAATAGCAGCTGTTGGAGATGAAAGATCATCCATCAGTGTAAGGAAATAGCTCGTTCCGATACCAACATTCTGTATTCTATTTTATGCCAGAAGTGCTATAGCAATAATTTCTCTCATATCTGGGGCTCAGAGCAGCATTAAATCTGGTGTAATAAACTTGACTGCTTTCTCCATCTCCATCTGTGTGGAATAAGAGAGTTTTCACACAGATGCAGTTCTGTGCCCAGCTTCAGAAAGTATCAGCAAAAGACAAAATGTGGCTAAGAGTGCCGCTCCATATCCAATTGATCCACAGCTGCTGGAAAATCCATTTTGGAGCTCTCTGCAGGAGGCAGGAAACAGAGCATAGTCAAAGCTCCTCAAAATGTGTCCCAGCAAGCTATGTAAGTCTGAAAGGCAAGAATACCTAAAAATAGACCACAGTAGCTTTCTTTCAGGGTCTTAATCCAAAACATCTCATCCAGTCCAACTTTTTGTCTCCTGTATCAGGAGTTCTATCCAGTATTACTTGCTTTAACTCATCTTGCCATTTTGCCAGATGAAGCAGTAAATACAGCCCCTCACCTGTCTAAAAATAAAAATCATAGTTTGGTGTCAGTGGCACAAGGATTTCACTGTCTACACAACAGTTAAAGAATTAAATGTACCCTATTAATATGTACTGATCTTCTTTAAAGGTGAATGATAAACATCTGAGTATATTCTGTGAGCTTCTGGATTTAAACTGTGACAAAGTGGCCCGGTGGTTGTGCCACAGGAAGATTGTCACAACCTCGGAGACGGTGACAAAGCCAATGACAAGGGCTCAGGCTGCCAATGCCAGGGACGCCGTGGCAAAGAAGATCTACTCTCATTTGTTTGACTTCATTGTGGAAAGAATTAACCAAGCTCTGCAGTTCCCTGGCAAGCAACACACTTTCATTGGTGTTTTGGATATTTATGGGTAAGAATGTCTCTGGAAAACACAGTGCCTTTTCTTTGGAGTGGTTAAAAGGCACTTTTTTGTGCTGGCAATGAATTTGAGGAGCTTGTTTTACTAAAAGGTTGTGGTCATATATGATCTTCAGCATTCAGATTAGTGGAAATCCTCTGCTACTATAAATACTATATTTTTTTTGTGAATGAGGTTTTAAATTTAACTTCTGATGTTATATTTTTAGATTTAACTCTGGATTTTTTAGCTTTTTTTATGTCTGGAGAAGTTAGTTAGAAGTATCAGCTTCTGGAGAAGTTTTGGAATTCCTTAGCATCTTCATTAGTTTTACCATTAATTAATTATCATAGAAACAGCAGGATAGCCCCAAAGACTTTCAGGGATGTTACCATTTGATTTTGATCTCAAAGGATTTTTTTTTTTTTTGTTATTTAAATTGTGTTTCAGATTTGAAACATTTGATGTGAACAGTTTTGAACAATTTTGTATCAATTATGCTAATGAGAAACTGCAGCAGCAATTTAACCTGGTATGTTCTTTTTTTGTTACAGTTCTTTATCTTATTTTGGTTCAAGGTGGATATTAGTAAATGCTATTTGTGTTTGAGTGATGGATATTTCTGGATAGTGGCTATACAGTAATAAATAAAAATGTTTTAGTTTTATATTTAAATATAGGTACATATATATATATAAATGAAAATTTCTAACCTTATTTTCTTATAGACTGACATATCATATACTCCAAAATATAATTTTTTCTGTCTTATGTATATAACAGCTATGCACGTGCACACACCCTTAATTGTAACCTTCTTATTTTTGCAAATCAAGCATGTCTTTAAACTAGAGCAAGAAGAATATATGAAGGAAGATATCCCATGGACTTTAATAGACTTCTATGACAACCAGCCTGTCATTGACCTTATTGAATCTAAAATGGGAATTTTAGAACTTCTGGATGAAGAATGCTTGGTAATTTAATATTAGTGTTTTTGGTTTTGGTTTTTTTTTCAGTCAGAGTTGGGATTGAAAGCACAAGAGACAAAGTTTTGTGTTTGGGCTTAGTTGTTTATTAATTTTTCTTTATAGTATGGTGAGTATTATAGTACTTTGAGTTAGCAAGTTAAAGGCGAAAGAATGGAGGTGTATCTTGCTTTTAACAAGGTTTTTTAAGGCTTAACAGTCTAATTGAAAACTCACAGCTAAATTATTTTTATTTTTGACTCAATGACTAAACACTTGTGACTTGTAATGCAGCATTCTTTATTCAATTAAAAAATACTATTTAAAACCAAGAAGAAGGAACAATGCTCCGGAAGTTTTATCTTGTCCCTTACTTATTACTATATTTTGAAACTCCAAGTTCCAAACCCTTCACCATGTGATATTACACACTTCTATTTAAACCTCTAATTCCATTACTTAATTTTGGAAGCCTTCTCCAAGGCCTCAAGTCAAAAGCAGTGCTCCTCTGAGGATTAGTGCCTGATAGCAAAGAAAGCTTAAAACTTCCAGGCTTCAGGGTTCCAACAATTTAATATTTTCTCATTAAAAAAAACCAAATGAAACTATATAGATTTTTACAAGTGGGACTTGTAATCCTTATTTTACCCTTTTCAGTGGGAAATATAGCATTTTCTTCAGAAGAGGAACCTTAATGTTTGCCCTCTATTTGGTAATTTTGGCTGTAAATTACTTATGTTGTTCTCCTCTTACAGAATTAAGAAGCTACAACTGGATGTCAGAACTTAGCTAGAAGTAAGCCAGGAGCTGGAGCTCATGCCTGAGGGGCAGTGCAGGAGTAGAGCAGGCTGGGCAGGAGTGCAGGGAGATCCTCATCCTTCTACAGTCCTGGGCTGGAGGGCAAGCAGCAGTTTGCTGCTGGTAGTCTTGCTCCAAGATGAAATTTGGACTGCTCAGTCTGCAGGGGGCTCTTCCACCAGTATTTTTTAAATTAAGTTAGTCCACAAATCACTACTTTTGATAGAAAACTTTATGGATTAATACAGTCTTCTTTGCAAAAATGATTTGCTGCAGGGAACCACTGAAGGAACAAAAACTACTTATCAGGCCTTGTAATTCACTGACGGGGTTTTATGCAGAGTGTTCATTGACAGTCAGCAGCTCTGCTGCTTCCAGCAGCCCAGCTGAGTTTGTTGAAGAGATTTCCCTTCTCATTCTTGCAGTTGCCTCATGGAAAAGATGAAAACTGGCTTCAAAAGCTGTATAATAATTTTGTCAATAAAAACGCACTCTTTGAAAAGCCAAGGATGTCAAACACTTCTTTCATCATTCAACACTTCGCTGATAAGGTAGAGTGCAAACAACCCAGTGCTGTTCCCTGTGATCCTAGCAGTAGCTCATTCAGAAAAAAAACAAACCTAGGAAATAGGAAATATTAACCACACCTATTTGGAACTTCTATAAAATTGATCTCCAGTGCATAGTGATATTTATTTATTGGTAATGCTGCCTGTAACGTGCTATTTAAATATAAGAAGTGCTTAAGATGATTAATCTGAGAGTATAAAAATAAATCATCAAGATAAAAAAGCTGCAAAATAATAGAATGTAGAAATAAAACAGTTGCAGTTGTAGCTCATACATATTTTACTCTCAGTTATTTACATTTCTGTATTCCTTCTTGGTGCCTTGATTTGAAATTGTAGAATAATGAAGAAAGCAGGAAAGGAATTCCTAATGAAGGCAGAAGGATTTGGATTCTGGCAGTTTGTCCTGCTTCTAAATTTGCAGGATGCATGTATGTAGTCTTGAGATAATGGAATTGAGAAAAGCAGAGTTTCAGCCATCATGTTTGAGATTAATAAAGAGCTCTTGGCTACCACAGCTGGGAGAGTAAAAATTACTCTTTTGCCAACTGTTTGTTTATGAGTTGCTAAAACTTACTGATTTTACCTGTTTGCACAGGTAGAATATAAATGTGAAGGATTTCTGGAAAAAAACAGAGATACAGTACACGAAGTATTGATTGAAATCTTGAAAGAGAGCAAGGTTTGTGGCAAACAGTAATGATTATTCTTCTGAATACCTGATTTTACTTGAATTAATTCAGGTCTGATTTTTAAATGTTTCTTCTGATACACAGATTTTTAATAGGTTGAATAAATTAATTTAGTCCTAATTTTTATTAATATTATAGAAGTGTGTATTTTTACCATCAGATAATTTACAAGGTGAAAAAGCATGGTGTTCAACTTCCTTCATATATGTATATTTACTTTGCTAGTTATGTTGGGGTTTTCTTTTAATATCTCCCTTCAAGAGCATTCTGTAATCCTTGTAACTGAAAACTTTTTATTTTTTTTCCTGTAGTCATTATATGCAGCTTTGATAGGTGGTTTATCATTAACAACTGCCTTTGTTTATTCTTCAGTAGAGATTAAGAGAATGCCAAGGCAAGGAAAACATCAGGTGTCTTATGTGTGCTTGCCACTTCCCATCTGCTTGTCTCTCTGAAGTCTATAGCCTTGAGACTTCAGGATTACTCTTAGCAAGCTGACTTCATCTGACTTGAAAATATATTCTTAATTTAAATTGCATATTGTGAAAACACAGCCTTGAGTGCTCTTATTTTTAGTTCTGCTCTGTGTTTATGTCCATATTTGCTTATATTGAAATAGCTTTTGCAGGCTGCTTTCACAGATGTTGAGTTTTGTGTGTGAAATGTGTAAGTGCTTCACAATAGACTCATTGCAACTCTTTCTTCAGTTATTGTTTATTTGGGGTTTAAATACCCAGTTCAAAGCCCTGCAATACCTGGCCTAGGTATGAAGGTGTTTGTTTTATGTTATAGTAAATGTAATTTTGATTTAAGTGTTGCTGCAGTTACAGTGTTTAACTCTGGTTCTTTCACCACACTTTTAGTTTCATCTGTGTGCAAATTTTTTTCAAGACAGTCCAGTGTCCACTTCACCTTTCAGTTCAACCATAAACATCAAATCTGCCAAACCTGTTCTGAAATCACCCAACAAACAGCTCCGGATGACTGTGGGCAGTAAGGTACTGCACAAACCTGCTATTCTGTGGTGTTTGTACTTTCTGGGAAATGCTGGGCAGTCTGAGACTGGATTCTGTCATTGTTGATGGGGGACTGTCCAGTTTTCAAGACAGCAAGAGCCACAGACCAGTGCTCCAGGTCTGGGTATAAGTAGGTGCGTTTGTTTTACATATAGGAGGCTGTTGGGTACACCCACACTCTTCAGTTCCCTGCAATTAAGATCTAAATCCTGTCTCCAATGTCCAGCCAAAACCTCACAAATATGAAAAGACTAAGATTTGACTTTTTACTTTTTAAATGTTTCATTAGCAGAACTCTTCTGTCTGGTGTGTTTCAGTTCCGGAATTCTTTGTCTTTGCTTATGGCGACACTCAATGCTACCACTCCTCATTATGTGAGGTGCATAAAGCCAAATGATGAGAAACTGCCTTTTGAGTAAGTATGGTGGTAGTGCTCAGCTGTGGTTTTCTCTCACTGTAGCGGTGTGTCAGCAAGTTAAAGTCTTACTGGTGAGAAACTTCCCATACAGAACATGGTTTTCCTTTCCACATAGCTGAATTTGAAAAATACTGTCTTCTGGCAAAAATTGAATATTTAAGTATCATTAATTTTACCTTAAAAATCCTTTAAACTAATATTGTTCAAGTTAGATACTAGCGCTTGTGTTTTTGTCAGAATATTTTTAGGGTAGAGGTTGTTCTCCTTTGGTTTAAGTTGATGAATATTTTTGTTTAGGTATGTTGCCCTTATGCACTATGGATTAACCCCAATTCATATTTAGAGAATAAAAACCTCTGCCATTTTCTTTGTGGAATTCCCTTTTGTGTGCAGAAATATTGGTGTGAACACTGTTGAGCATAGCCCCAGATTTTTCCTCCAGTTTTTATGTAATTTTAATGTTTTAATACAATCATATGTGGCAGATAATTTTCATAATTCCTGTGAGCAGACTGATAACCACTTGTCTGTGAGTTGGAGTTATCTTTGATGCAGCTCTTTTGTGGGCAGACCTGTGGAAGCACTCTGGTGTCAGTAACACAACTTCCAGCTGGCAGGCAGTGCACTGACAAATTAAATTAAAGCCTTTATCGTATATATATGAGTAGGAGGGAGGAGGACAGCTTTGATTCTAAATTATATCTTTTAAGGATGTTCATTTTCTTGTAGCCAGAGAAAATCTTTCCATGCAAAACACATTACTGATGATAATATATCATTGTCACTGCAGTGAGCTCTCATGATGCAGCAGTGAGGATAGAAATAGCTTGGCTAATGTGTCAGAATTGGACTAGATGAGTGCACCATAAGCTTCTGGAAGAACACTGTAGTCATCTGCCAGCCACGAGGGTCTCTTGTCTAGTACTGAATGGACACTGTGGGCATATCAGCTCTGGTCCAGAACAGGAAAGGGCATTTCCATGCCTTGTATTTCTAATTTTGATCCCAGGTGTTACTGAGCAAATCCTGGTTTGTTCATAATGGATAGGCTGAGGAATACCCAGAGCGTTTCTTCTGGATGGGTTGCTGACCGGGTTTATTTCTGTGTATGTTTTGTGTTGAGCATGGAACTATTCTTTACCACTTGCTGCTATGAACTGTCACAGTTAATACTGAAAGGAAATAGGAATTTTAATGAGAGAAATAAATACAGTATTCCTTTGGTTTTGAGGACGAAACAGAAAACCTAGATTTTTTAATTTATTTAACTTTTTAGTATGTGATATGGAGTAAGACCCTATATAAGACCAGGGAGCTTTGTGTCCTATGAGCAGAAATACAAATCCAGCTGGCAGAATGGTTCTAATCATTACAGCGTGCCAAACCCAGCAGAACTGTAAAGTATAACACTACTTTTCTTTTAGGTTTGATTCCAAAAGAGTTGCTCAGCAGCTGCGAGCATGTGGTGTTTTGGAAACTATTCGGATTAGTGCACAGAGCTACCCATCCAGGTATGGACAGCAGGGAGCCTTCGGTGCCAAAAAATATCTAGTTGTCTGTTAATGAAATTAATTTGTTAACTTCTAATTTTCCAGGTGGACTTACATTGAGTTTTTCAGCCGTTACAGCATTCTTATGACACAGCAGGAACTCTCCATAAATGACAAGAAACAGATTTGCAAGATTGTTTTGCAGCGGCTGATCCAGGTTGGTTTGCATTACAGCATGTGTTAAGTAATGAAAAGGTGTCTTTTGCCTTTCCTCAGACAGGAAAGGTATTTACATTATTACTGTTTTTCCTGATTTACTCTGCTGTACACAGTGAGTCAGTAACCTTATGCTGTGACAGTCATGATGTGACTGTAGACAGAGAATTAAACCACTCTGTGCTTAATATTGTTGCTTGTAAAATGAAAGGAATCCTGTATTTATAAACCAGTGAACAGAGAATGGTACACATTTGTCAAGTATTACAAGCACAAGAGGGATTTTGATGGTGGAATGCAGCATATTGGAGAGCTGTTCAAAAATTTGCTATTTTGCACATTGCTTCTCTTTGTTAGATGAGCCTGTGATGGTCAGCCACAGTCAAGCCAGCACACTGAGAGTGAGCTCAGATTCAGGGATGTGACACCAAACACAGGCACACTTGCTAAATAGCTTTGGCACAGGCTAAGGGGGAGAGCTGGAACTTAAAAGCAGCCTCACTCCAAGTTTTTGCTCACAGTTCACTGGTTCCAGGCTAGAAATGTGCATCAAAAGGTGCTGCTGAGCTCCTGGAACAGACTCAGAGGAGGAGTTGAAGAGGTTGCTTTTAAGGCCTTGATAAGTCCAGAGACTCCCTTTAATTTTAGATCATGGGTGTATAACTTTTGGTGTAGTTCTCTGTGTCTTTCCCCCCTCCTACATACTCCTATCTACAAAGCAGGCAGAGAGGATATTCTTATTTAGGAAGATCATGTCTTGAATCAGAGATGCCTGAAATGGCAATTTGTAGAAGAGTATATCTGATCTACAAAAATAAACTAAAAACTTGATATACCTATTGTTTTCTCTTTTCAGGATCATAACCAATATCAGTTTGGGAGAACAAAAATTTTTTTCAGAGCAGGACAGGTTGCTTACTTGGAGAAGCTGCGCTCAGACAAACTGAGGCATGCGTGCATCCTGATCCAGAAGTGTGTGCGGGGCTGGCTGCAGAGGAGGAGGTTCCTGAGCATGAGGAGAGCAGCGCTCACAGTGCAGCAGTACTTCCGTGGGCAGCGCACAGTCAGGTACCCTGCCTGCTCAGGCCTGCAGGCACACAGGAGCTCCAGCTAATGCCTAATGTAGTTTCTATTAAAGAGCAATTCAGCTGGTATTTCTCCTTCCTCTTGGTTGTAATTATAAACTTGAATGTGTTCTATTTATTCAGCTTTTATGAAACCCCAACAGGTTTCCAGTGTTGTCTGCCAGATTCCCAAGAGGCATGTCTGCCTGAGAGCTCAGTCCTTAGCTGATAATAGATGACCCAGCTGGGTTTTCTGCTGAGCTTCAGAGCCAGAGAACAAATCAGGGTGTACGAATTAGTGTGGGTAAACTATTGCAAAGAAGGGGCACCGAGCAGACTGGAAGATGGTTCTGTGTAGACTTGGAGGTTTTCACAGAGAGACCATCAGAACAAATACTTGTAGACTCATTTAAGAGTTGTGGATAACTCCCTCTCTTTGTTCAAAGAACAAGCTCTATTTTTAATAATGGATGCCTGTTTTTGATATCTTCTGTTCTTTTTGTGTGTGTATGTAATTTGACTGATCAAGGCAATGAACATGAGAAATCCAATGTGACCTGAGTAAATTTTATTGTCTTTTGAATGAAGGCAAGCCATAACTGCAAGAAATCTGAAGCAAACTTGGGCAGCTATAATTATTCAGAAATACTGTCGGGGTTACCTTGTCCGTAGACTTTGCCAGCTCATCCATGTGGCTGCTGTAACCATACAAGCTTACACAAGAGGATTTCTAGCAAGAAAAAAGTATCGGAAGGTACAGCCTATCAAAAACCTTATTTCAGTAACTGGAATCAACGTGTTCTTTGTAAAACTATGAACACAATGGCAATTATCCCTAATACTTTACCTTTTGCATGTGTGGTTATCCTATCTTCTGTTCTGTTTTTCTGGTTTTTTTTACCAAGATCTATCTGATTTATACTGTATGCAGACCATTTACTGTGATTTACTGTGGCTCAAATGTATCTGCATTCTGGATATTTCAGTGTTTTGATATTTCTGTGAGATGCATTGTCCTCACCAGTGTGTAGACTGGCAGAGTGTTATAATTGATGTGGATTGAGGTAATTACAGACAGATGTTAATACTTTGTTTTAAAGATGCGTGAGGAGCAGAAGGCTGTGGTCCTGCAGAAATATGCCCGTGCGTGGCTTGCCAGGCGCAGATTCCAGAACATTCGGCGCTTTGTGCTGAACATCCAGCTTTCATACAGAGTTCAGCAGCTGCAGAAAAAGATAGAAGAACAGGTGAGGGGAAGCAGTCAGCTTCTGATTTGTACTCATTTTTTTATCATATCTGCTCCAGTCAAAGATGTTGAGTTGAGAAGATAGGAGAATATGGAGGGGTTGTCATCCTACTACACATTCTACACTCAGGGTAGAAAGAATCATCTGGGGTGTATTTAAATAGTATTTTGGGTTAATTATGCAAATGAGAAGAGTCTGCAATTACCTTATTGGTTGGGTTTTTTTTTACTGTTTCTTAAGTCCCTCCAGCCTCTGGATGTGTTTGGATGAAGAATGTGTGAGACATTGCTCTGGTGCAATATCCCACATTTGTAACTTTGGGGAATTCAACATTATGTTTATTTTGCAGCTTATTTTTGAGAGCTATTCCAGCCAAATCATCTTTAAAATGGTAGTTTTAATGTAATTGACAGAAACAGTCCTGGGTTGAAATAATCATGACTGATACGGGGTGGTGAGCAGAAGCGGGCCAGGTACTCCCTTTAAAATCCTATGGAACAGTTTCAGTGTATTTTTGGGTTTTGTTTTATCCTGTCCTGCTCATTGTAGAATAGAGAAAGTCATGGTTTGATGGAACGATTGACCAGTCTGGCTTCAGCTCATATGAGTGATGTGGATACAATTCAGAAACTTGAATCAGAACTCGAAAAATTAACTGCTCAAAAGAGAACATGTGAAGAGAAAGGGAAAAAATATAAAGAGAACAGTGAGCAGGTAAATTACAATTGTCATGTGTGTGGTTTTATTTTTAAATAATGTTTTCAGTTACTGGTTTTATCAAATGCATGATTTGAGAGTTTCCAAGTAACCATACTCTTCTGGGGGGAGGCAGCAGGGAAGGAAGAGAGCCCATTTATGCTTCTTAAAATATAAGGTCTTCTGTGACCTATTTCTTCTTTGTAATTTGTG
Source organism: Sialia sialis (assembly GCA_009812075.1). Taxonomy (NCBI): domain Eukaryota; kingdom Metazoa; phylum Chordata; class Aves; order Passeriformes; family Turdidae; genus Sialia; species Sialia sialis. The sequence goes on along the minus strand of VRYO01000100.1, from coordinate 12,009,826 downwards.
TATTTTGCTTGCTTTTTGCCTGTACAGAAAATCTTAAAACTTGAGAATCAGAATAAAGAATTACAAGAACAGAAGGAGACCTTAGAAATAAAACTCCAAGAAAAAACTGAGGAAATGAAAGGTACAATAACTAAAGGGAGTTTCAAAGGAGTTATAGTAGGGTAAAGTCAGGTTTTCAGCAAAAGTAAATCACTTTGGTTCTAATAAAAGGAATATAAAAGCTGAAATTGTAGCAAATTGAAAGTTGATGTTTCTCTTGCTTAGAGTGTGCAAATTCTTTTTATTTAATAGTTAAATTAAATTTCTTCTTTCAGTAGCAGAAGCTCTCCTCCTATTACGTTTCCTTTTTCATACATATGTATTCCTTCAAAGTGTAGCTTCATCCTTGCTTCCTTTAAATCACTGCTTGTAGGAATCAAATTTCAAAGGGCACAGGTAGCGCATGACATCAAGTATACTTTAGATGAATAATTGCATCATTTGGTGCTTCAGAATCTTTTTGTTTCTATAGCATTACTTGTAAAATGTACTGTGATAATTTTTGGCACTTGAGGGAGTAATTTCAGTCTCAGGATATGTTAAGGATTACTTATTAAAACAAAACTTCTCATTGTGGTCATGGTGTTTTAATAAATGTACACAATTGCATGAAGGTCTTTGAAATACTAAAATATTTTTTGACAGAGAAAATGGATGACCTCACACAGCAACTCTTCAATGACATACAAAAAGAAGAAAACCAGCGAAGGTATGTAATCTGAATTTTATTTCTTTGAAAAGCATTCATTTTTTTCTCTTTCCCTACCTCTGTTTCTCCTTCTGCAAATGTATTGTGCTGACATCACTTATGAATTTGTCCGTGTTCTTGGGCATTAGTGCTGGTGCTGAAGTACTTCATGCAGAGTTTAGGAAAAGCACATTCTTGTTTTTGGGTGAGTCGTATGCAGGAAATTAGACTGTTCTTGCTTTTGCAGTTCCCTCTCTTCTGGTGTGTCTCTGAGAATTGAAAGGCAGCTCTGATTGTAATGGTTTCTTTGGAGATGTCCTCAGAATTTGGGCAGGAGTGCAAGAGCAGCTGATGAGCACACCAGTCAGAACTCTGTGAAAGTGAATATGAAAGGACAGAATTTAAACATTCAGTGTGAGGGAAAGGCAGTGTTTGAAAAGGACGTTAGGTTAAAGATATAAAGGAAAGAACTTTTTTTCTCCCTTAGGTATTTAATTTGCAGTAAAAATACTGTCATTTATCAACAAATGGCTATTACTTTCAGCATGCTTCTCTTGGATCAAGTGTTTATTCCCCAATAACTCTTTTCCAGTGCAAGACAGAAAATCTTGAGTACCAGAGAAATGCTGTTCTCTGAAGTGTGAAGGGAGCAATCAGTCACTGTTCCTGAGGGCTGGAAGCTCTGTGGTGCTGATTTCTGCTGCCAATAACTTCAGACTTTTATTAAGAGGACTTCTTGTGCTGCTTTTCCTGCTTTTCTCATTACCTGTGTGATGCTTGAATCCAGCAGGGACTGGTGGAAAATGGAAAGTTTCCTGCAATGTTTTACTGAGAAGGACCCAGGGCTTCCTGTTGCTGTGTCCTTCTTTAGTGGTGACTTTGGCCATGAGTGTAGTGGAAAGCTGCTCAGCTAGGCTAACTAACAGAGTTAGAGAATGGGCCTTTAGGTGGGAAAAACTCAGTTTTGCCTTTAATTCCATCCCAGTATCATTATATTACCTGTAAGGGGATCTAGGGATATTCTACTCTCATTGCCATCCATTATGTGGATGGGTTCTGAGCATATAGGATAGCATTTTCAAGTAATTAGGGTAAATTTAAGTGTTCTTAGAAGCATGTCCTTCAAATTAACACTAAAACAGAGGCTACTTTTTCACTTATGAATGTAGACAATAAAATTACCTTTTAATTGTGTTCTTTAGGATACTTGAGAAAAATTTCCAAAACCAGAAGCAGGAATATGAAAAGGACATTGAATTGTTCAAAGGAGAAATTAAGGTTCTGAAAGAAGAAAAAACTCAGCTACAGCAACAAATTCAGCAAGAAATTACCATTCAGGATGGCTTGAAAATGGAAATAGAGCAGCTTAAAAAACAAGCAGAGGTAAAGCATGACGCATTTAATTTTGGAGTCTTTGCTAGATAAGTGGAGAATGTGCATGTTTTGTTTATAAATTATCTTCACTAAATTTTATTTCCAGTGCATTTTTAAAAGAAGCTGTCATTAGTAAACTGTATTTGATACATCACTATATTCCATGGTTCTCATGTAGTAGACAGTGCAAGTTACTGCTCCCAGAAATAAGCATATGTTTTCAAGAGTAATTGTGCTTGAGTATTTATAAATTTAAATATATTGACCTTTTTTCCTTCATGTTTCCTGAGAAAGTATTCGTTTCTCGGGGGATTTTTCATGCAAGTAGTTTATAAATAGAACCTTAAGTTAGTGTAAAGTCACATTTTTGTTCTCTGAGTCAGTTCCATGGCACAAACTTTTTTTGTTTCAGTGTCACACATTATTATTCTGCTCTGATGCCTGAGAACCAGATGCTTTGAGCACAATGCATTTTAAGCTTTTCGCCATATTAACTTGTTCTTAATTATAATTATGATTTAACTGATATCAGCCCTTGTCTTCCACTCTTTATCTCAGTATGTGATTTCTGTTTGATTCAGAAAATACCTGAGTTGCAAAAGGAAATTGAACTTCTTCAGACACAAAAATTGGATGTTGAGAAGCAGGCTCACTCACAGAAGCGAGAATTGAGGGGTAAGCTACATCTCAGGTGGTGCAGAGAATTAATTCCTAGCCACAGGGTGAGCCAGGCCAGTTTAAACTGATCTCTTTGATGTGTGACAGAACTCCAGTTCTGTTTCCCATCCCAAGTTGGTTTCATTCCATTCATACATATATCTACCGTGTACAAAGTGGTCACTGAATGCTGACACCTGCGGTACCCCTTTGAGGAAACTCTGAATTCAAACATTTCTCCTTTGTGCTTAGAAATAAACACTAATGATTTAAACTTCACCTGGAATTTAAAATTCACTTAGAGTTTAACAAGTGACCTGAGAATGTGTAAACAATATTTTACCTAGTTTTCATTCATTCTGTCCTTTGTCCTAGACCCAGTAATGTCAAATACGCTTAAATAACTTGCTGAGTTGGGTTCTCTTTGGAAAAATGTACTTAAGAAGCACTACTATGGTGAACTTTGTTTAATGATAATAATGTCACACAGCCAACCTGTATTTGCAGCATTTAATGTAGTAACTTAGCACAAGAAGACAAATCATCTATACAGCTCTAGGAGTTGCCCAGATTCAGACCAGAAAGATGTAACTTTGCATTGAAAGTTTAGGAAAAAAAGAGTATTTGGTGGTATATCAACCTAATGCCTTTACATATCCCAAAGTGGAACCAAATGCCTCATGGTATTCCTATGGTAAATCAGATATATTTACTGAGTACCAGGAAAGAACCTTGTAGGTTTAGGAAGAGGATAGTTTGATATTTATAATGAAACATGCAGATAAAATAATGAATTTTATAAACATTCTTTTTTTTCCAGAAAAGATGTCAGAAGTTACAAAGCAGCTTCTTGAAAGTTACGATTTTGAAGATGTAAGAAGCAGGTAATTTTGTTCTGAGGCATCTTCAACAAAACTTAAGAAATGCATTATGGTCACCTGCACACTAATGGTTCTGCCTTGCATTCTAGACTCTCTACAGAGGATCTGGAACACTTAAATGAGGATGGGGAACTGTGGTTTGCTTATGAGGGCCTGAAAAAAGCCACAAGGTTAGTTCAGTTCTTTGGTATTTCCATAACTCCAAGCTGTGACCTAGAAGATAAATCAAAAGATCAGAGGGTAACAAATTGTACAGTGTAATACTGAACTTCTGTTAAGGAAGTGAACAAACGCTGCATTATATGATGAGCTGAGCAGTTTGAAAGCAGTTGAATAAACTTCTACCAAGTCAGTGAGATAAGTGTGTATGTGTTGGTCAGGGAAGTGTGTTTCCTCTGAGATATCATGCATAACTTCCAACTCCTTTAATGTACAGGTGAGGTAATGGAATATCTCTGTGTTAATCACAGTACGTTGTTTTCACTTTGTATTAAATATAACCCATTTAAACAAGGTCTTTCTACATCTGCCATGTTCTGTCTCCCTTTTGTTTTAACAGAGTAATGGAAAGCCATTTCCAGTCTCAGAAAGAAATATATGAGAAGGAGATTGAAGGTTTGAACTTTAAAGTAGAACATCTTAGTCAAGATATTAATCATCTACAAAAATTATTCCGAGAGGAAAATGACATAAATGATGGAATTAGGCTTGAAGTTAGCAGGCTAACTTCAGAAAATCTGGTAAGCTCCAGGTGTAGAAGTACAACTCAGATGTGTTTGTGGCACTTAAAGTGTTGTGGTCATGTCTTTGACATCTCAAGGCTCGCTCAAACAAGTGGGGCCATGTGATGTGGCACATCCATGAAGCTCTTTCCCTGCCTGCATGGGGTAGTGTGTAAGGAGACAGCCAAATTTATTGTCTGAGTGTCCAGCTTGCTGGGGCAGCCTCACAGAGACTTTTTGCCTTTTCATTTTTATAACCCCGCTCTGAGAATTTTCTCAGAAACCTCCTCAGAGTTCTGAGGCTCTCCCCACCAGAGGGCAGCTGCACATTCCAAAAACAGCTACACGCACAGCTGGAGAGCCTGGCAGCTGGTGCTGAGCAAAACTGTCTCAAGGAACTCATGTTGTTCTAGAAGATAGCATATGCCATATCACTTTTCTTAAAAATAATTGTTTTCAAAACAGAGCTACATAAATTAAAAGGAAAAGTTATTGATTATATTAATTCTTTAAAAAATTGTTTCATGTAAGGTTGAGGGGGTTTTCTTCCCTGTTAATTGAACTGGGGAAATTAAAGCCTTCCTGTAATTTCCTTTAAAATGGTAGTAGTGGGACAATCCAACAATTTGATTAGCTCAGCATTTAGTTTTTAAGAGTGGCCAGCAGCCGGTACCTCCAGAAAAGTTAAACAAGTCAGGCAAGCAGGCAGCAGTTCCCCCCAAAGCCACTCTGGTCTGGATGATTTGCAGTTGAGGGTCATGGGGTGACTTAGGAATCACTGCAGGGATTTGAAAAGAAGGAAGGTGCTGAAATACGCAAATGTCCTTCTTCTCTAAAAGGTAATCCCAGATCTGAAGCAACAAGTTGCTGAACTTGAAAATCAAAAATTAGATCTTGAAAACCGTCTTCAGGAGCAGACCACAAAGTTGAAAGGTAATGGTGCTGCTGAGGTCCCCAGTCTTTCAGTTGTTTGAGATGAACTTGATGAATTCCCTGGGTCTGAACTTCTAAAAGCTGAATTAATATTGCATGATGACTTCATTGCCTTATTACTCGCTTTCTTGCTAGTAAAATTAAAGAAATACAGTGAAAAAACCGTGTTGTATAGCTTATATCTCTTCTTAAAAGATACATGCAAATATGTGCTTGTTTCACCTTTTTGAGGTAATCCAGTTCTATGGTTTGGATGTCTCCAAATGTATTCCATAGGCCTCTCCTAAGAATATGTGGAATGGAATATGTCCCTTGGAAACAGTCATAAAAAGGAAAGATAATCTGGAAGTTAAGGCATACTCTGTGAGGTGAACTTAAGAGAATGCTGCAAAACTCAGAGTGGGAAACAGAGGGAAAAGATCTTCTCAATTTAGGAAAGCATACTCTGCTGAGGATTTGGAGTGTCTCTAACTGCAGGCAGTTAGGCAACTGATTTAAAATTGATGAGTAGTTTTACTGCCAACTGCAAGAAGTTAGTAGTATGAAAATTCTTCATCCCATATAATTTTCTGAGTGGTGTGGAGTAGTCACATATTTCTCTGATGCATTGTCTGGCAAGTCATTCAATTCCATTAGATGAACCAAAATGATGAGTGTAAGAAAGATTTACTGAATACTAGTACGGAAGAGTAAATACCTTTTGTTGTTTCTGTTCTGTTTTATGATTTGTTGCCATTTACTATTGAAAAAATGGAAGAGATGTCAAATCGTCTGCATTATGAGCTAGAACGGGATAGGACACAAAGAAGGTAATTTTTAATTTTTTATTTTTTTTATATAAGAAATGTAGTCGCTCCAAGCTGTGGTAACAGAGTCACTTTAACTCCTGAAAGTATTACATTCCACTTAAGATTTGCCTTAGAGTGTTTTGTACAGTTAATGACTAATGGACAAGTATGGTCTTATGTGCTTTCACAAAAGATTAAGAGACAAGACTTCTTACCCATTCTTAGAATTACCGAGGCCCAGAATGAAGGAGAGACAAAAGAAAAAGAGAGTCTGAAGGACACAATCCAAGGAATTGAAGGGCTGAGCAATGGTTTGATGCAAGATGAAGTCCAGGATGAAGTACAAAGCAAGATAAAGCAAGTGACAACTCGACTTGCTGTGGAAAACATGGTGAGGAAATGAAATCGTCATTAAGAAACTATATCTGAAATGCAGGATAAAAAGAACAAAATTATGATTTTGTGCTATGGATAGGATGTTTCTTCAGTTAATTGAGGGAGAAAAAATATGAAGGTGTTTCTTCCTGCAAATATAAGTAAAAGCACATCATAGTGCACTTTAATTGTAGCAATGACATGGAGGAGTAGAAAACATTTTTTGATTGTGTTTACTGTGAACTCACTGACTTTGATTATTACAGGATCTTGAAGAAAAGCTAGACATGAAAGACAGAATAATAAAAAAATTAGAAGATCAGATCAAAACTCTGACCAAGACTATTGGAAAAGGTAAATATTTTTAACAGCGGTGAGGGAGTTTTGCGCTACTTAATTAGTGATTTGTCTCAGTGTTTTTTGCTTTTACTTACAGCTTAGATTAAAAAATACACAATGGAAACAGATTTTTTAGTGTTTGGGCTTGGTTGCTTATTAAATTTTATCAAAAAGTACAGAGCATTTGACAGCACTTCTAGGTGCTTGCTAGAAGCAAGGAAAATGGAGGAAGTTGCACTTGCTACAAGGTCTTTTAAAGCTAAACAGTCTAATAAGAATTAACACCTGTATTATTTATACTTTGACCCAATAACTAGATTTTCATGACCTTTAGCGTGACACTGACTGACCAACCAGAAACTACTACCTGAAACTCAGAAGGAAGAAGGAAGATGAACACTGAAGGAGACAATACATATTGTCCCAAACTTATTACTGTACTATAAAAACTTCAAATTTAAAACCCATCACCATGTGAAAGCACACACTTTTAATTCACTACACACTTGTGATTCTAACTTTATCACTTATATTTAGAAGCTGTTTCTAAGGCCTCAGGTTAAAAGTAGTGCTCTCCTGGGGGTCAGTGCCTTAAAGCACAGAAAGCTCAGAAACCTCAGGTTTCTGGGATCCAACAAGATATTATTATGTGATTTGTTTAATAGCTTTGAATGCTTAGTGTCTGTTTGAAGAAAAAATACATTTTTAAAAGGTAGAGTTTGGGCTGGAGATAGAAATGTAATACTTCAGAAAAATGTGCCAAGGGAATCATCAGCAGATATTTCATAAAAGTCCTTTCCTGCTTTGTTTTGTTCCCCAGCTAAGTGATAAGCACACAGGGGACTAGGTGTATATGATAAAGGTGAAGCAGAGGGATGAGGTCCTGCCAACAGCAGTTACTGCAAACCCTCACACAGACTCTCTCTGAGCCAGCAGTGTTAGTTCTGCATCTGACAAGGAGCTCCTCCCATGAGCCTACCAGTGGCAAATGATTCCTGATGTGAGGTTAATCTGTACAGAGCTCTTACAGACAAAGTAATTCTTCACTACAGGATGCTCTCAAAAACACTGCGGAATTGTCTAATGTAGAGGTGTAAGCTTGCTGTTTATTTTTCTTATTACTGCAAGTAATCCCACTGAATCCATTTAACCTGTTCATGAATAATATAAATGTTACTTAACTCATAGTGCTTGGAGCCATAAGATAAGAACACTTGTGTGGACAGGGCTGTACTGTCTTTATTACAGAGAAAACTGCTGTTCTCCCATAGTTTGTTCTAACATGACCATTAGTTTAACCATTAACCTGGAAGTAACAGTGTTTTTGTGTTTGACAGCTGAAGCCCATGCACCCACTGTGCCCAAAGAGTACATTGGAATGATGGAGTACAAAAAAGAAGACGAAGAAAGGATCATCCAAAATCTGATCCTTGGTATTTTAGTAAAACTTGGAATTTTATAAGTCATCGATAATATTCAGAACACTGTAAAAAAACTACAAGGCACCATATTTCACTTACATTCAAAATTGCCTTTTTCCCTGTTCTCTTACCACCAGTACAGTTTGAAGGCTCTGTATTGCTCTCTTTCCACTGACAGACATTTCAAGTACAGAAGTACTCTATCTATGTAAAAATAATTCTCTGACTCTACATAATGCTGACTCTGTTATCTTTCTTACTATTTAACCCCCTCTAAAGCTATAAATCTCAAGAGCACACCAGGGACTTGAATTTACTTTCTTCCTGGTCATCTACTAAGTCTGTAAGTCACTGTGCTTATATCCATGTGTTATGGTTGTCCTGTCTGATCTTTCCATATCTTCCCTTCACTGAAAGGAGCTGTATTTCATGTTTCTCTTGTAAGGGGATTTTGTCTTTCATGTGAGCTACTTTACAGTATCAGTCTTGCTGCCAAACCAGCTTTTCTCATTAGCTTACAATTAATAGTAAATTTGACAAACTTTCCATGCACATTTGTACCATTATTAAATTAACAACACCTACCTTTTCTTCTCACCTCCTTCTCACTTGTTTATATTTTTGTGAACAAAGGTGTGTGGCCCTAAGCAATGTTGGAATTTGGTGGGGCATCCAGTGGGTAATTAAATGTAATTTACTTTTTGAAGTTGTCCTGCCTGGCACAGCCCATGCTGGATCTTAGAGTTCACTACAGTAGTCTCCTACCCCTCAGGAAGATGTAATTAATACTCATATGTGAGCAGTACTGTTACAGAAGTTTTCAGAAGCAAGCAATTCACCAGTAAATCAGTTATTAAGTGACTGGTCAGTGCAGAAAGGAACAGTATGGTACTTGTCATTTGTGGAATGATACATTGAAAATTGGATTTTTACATAATAAGCCGTATGACTCTCCTCTATGCAGATTTGAAGCCCCGTGGAGTTGTAGTGAATATGATCCCTGGCCTTCCAGCTCACATCCTATTCATGTGTGTGAGGTATGCAGATTACCTGAATGATGCTGACATGCTGAAGTCTTTCATGAACGTAACCATTGATGGCATCAAACGGGTTATTAAGGTAGAAGCTATGTTTGATTGTACTCTACTGAACTTTTTGATTTTTAACACAAGGTTTACAAGATGCATGCGTGGTACCTGACAATGCCAACATTCCATTTGCTGATATTCCTAGAAGGGAATGATAATCAGTAGTGACAATCTTTTTGAGGTTTGTAGCAGCATCCATGTAAAGTCTGCAGGCAAGGTTCTGCTGTGCTGAGCATGGAATCCACAGAATGCATTAACATAAATAGATTTGATACGAAGATATTGTTGACAAAATCATTTAAAGTATTTTACATTTTACAATGAGTAGCTAATTAGGTGAAGTGCACCTGGGCTTTCAGCACTGGTAAAAGCCAGAGGGACAGAAGTGAGGCTGATATATCTGGCAGCAAGCTGGCAGTGTACTCTGAAGAGGTTTTACACTGCTTGGCTGCTGGTGTAATTCAGCTTGTCGTCTCTACTGCAGCACTGGAACCCAAACAATTAAAATCAAATTGCCAGCCAGTGTACAAAATTAAATTATAAACAAAACTTGCTATGCTGTATACATGACAAATTCAGCTCTGTGAATGCTTTATTATGGATTTATAATGCAACACCAGACACAGGGAGGAAGCACAGGCAGGAATGGACTGTGTTTTATGCAGCTGAAAATGTACAGAGAATGCTTATAAGTTTATACACAAACAAATTTATAGTATACTTTATCCATTAGAGAAGGTTGTGTTTACTCAGCTAATAAAAATGAGTGATAGATAGAACTGTGTTATGTGTAGTTCAGTTTCATTTGTGAATGCAGGTGTTGTTCACACTTCTTTGCAGGAAGTTCTCCAGAACACTACGTATCCATAGGAATTGTAAAACTGTTTGTTCAGGCTCATTATTCAGCCTGTCATGTAAGGACTCTTAAGCAGTATTTACCAAACAAGGGAGGGATCTTTGCTATGTGTTAGCCTGAAAACAGAGCAGGATTTGTTCAGCACCTTACAGGTGCTCTGTGCTCCTTCTGCTGTAGATAGGCTCTGTTCCACCAATGCTGTAGTGGTCTGAAGTTTAATTATTGAATTAACTTCATGAGACAATACCATAGTAAGACTGCTTTACTTACCATTTTCAGGAACATTCAGAAGACTTTGAGATGTTGTCGTTTTGGCTTTCCAATACATTTTATTTTCTTAACTGTTTGAAGCAGTACAGCGGGGAAGAGGTAGGATTGATTTCATGAAATAATTTAATTGCTTTTGATAGATTTTAATTGGAATTTAAAATAGCATTAATTAATAACTATTCACCAGCTCACCAGTGTTCCTTACAGGTATTTATATGTTCACACTGCTCTGTAGTGGTGTTGTGTGTCTTATACAAATAATAAGACATTATAAGACAAGTATAGAATTAATGGATCAAGGGAAATGAAGGAAACATCAAAGTGCTAAGGTAGGTTAAAGCCATGTCATGGAAGCTGCTACTTGATTTGAATCTTTCCACATGAGTTTGATTTGAGCTGGACTTCAGATATCCAGCTGTGTATATATACAAACCAGCTTTACTGTTTTATGGTTAGGGCCATTCATACTTACTGCTACCAAAATAGAAGAAAAACTCTGGAAAGAAGCAAAGCAATAAACTGCTCAGATTTTTCCTTTATTTCACTCAGTTGTTTAAGCTAAATCTCATCCCAAGATTCGAGTTTCTTTTAATTCTTTTCAGTTAGAAAGTCATACAGTATTTTTAATGGGGTTTTCTAGAACTGGGGTTGGAGATGCTCCCTCTCGTGGCCACTCTGGGCTGACACAGAGCCCAAACCTGTTAAACTTCATTACTAGCACTCTGTAATTGGGGCTTCAGCAGTAGGGAAAGCTCTGAATCCAGAATTTACTTTTAATCTACATTCTAATGAGTATTAAACACTTAACACATAGTTGAGGATTCAGAAGAGACTTTTGAAGTCAGAACTTTGCTAATGAAAAGTCTAAAAATAATATCCCTTTGCAACAATACAATGTAAATTTTTTTTGTTTGCCATCATAGTTGAAACAACTATGTTGTTGACTTTTTTTTTTTTTTTGGTGGTTTTTTGGGTTTTTTATATGCAGGGCCAAGAGGAGAACAGGGAGAGTTTGCTTTCTGTTTAAGAGATTTAGGATTTGCTCCAAAATTCATTGACATCAGTGCATGTCTGTCCTTTGGCTTTAGGAGCAAACATCAGCATAAACTGGAAAATTAAGTACAGAAAGCATCCATTGAAATTAGCTGTAGCTTTGACTCATTCTGAGACTGTGTTCAGCCCAAGATGAATAACTGCACCACATTGCAGTAACAATTTATAATTACCACATTATGTGATTTCTGTATTTACAACTCACTTGTAGGAATTCATGAAGTATAACACTCCACGTCAGAACAAGAACTGTTTGAAGCATTTTGATCTCTCAGAATACAGACAAATTCTCAGTGATTTGTCCATTCGAATATATCAGCAGTTCATTATTGTGATGGAGAACAACATTCAGCACATGATTGGTAAGACAACAGCAATCCAAGAGGACCTAAAAGTAGCTTGTGAAGTGTATGAAGAAAGCTTATACAGGGAGCAGAGGGTGGGATAGACTCCTTTTTCCTAGTATTTATACATAGGTGTTCCTGCATGTGTGTTTCTACATGTAAAATTTCACTGGATCGTATATTCCCAGACCTTTTCCTCAAAACTTCCTAGTGTAGGATAATGCTGGGAATCTGAGCAATATCATACAAAAATAAAAGGCTTCTTAAAAATTGTGTGTTCTGGAAGCCTTTGTCAGTGTCTTATTTTTCTTGTATCAATTGCTTTCTAAAATAGAAAGTAGGTTTTGTTCAATAATTAATGTAACTGAAAGGAGCCTCAGGAATTTGGATTTCATCAGTTATATTCTGTTGTATTTCAGTACCAGGCATGCTGGAATATGAAAGTCTTCAAGGAATTTCTGGCTTGAAACCTACAGGGTTCCGTAAACGTTCTTCTAGCATAGATGACACGGATACCTACACTATGACCTCTATCCTGCAGCAGCTCAGCTATTTTTATAGCACTATGTGTCAGAATGGCCTGGACTCTGAGCTCCTAAAGCAGGCAGTGAAGCAGCTTTTCTTTCTGATTGGAGCTGTCACCCTCAATAGTCTCTTCCTCCGCAAGGATATGTGCTCCTGTAGAAAAGGAATGCAGATAAGGTAAAGCCAGTAAAGCTTCAACAAGCCTGAGAATTAATTTTTGACACTTGTATGTAATAGCCTTTACCTCCAAGTCACTGGATATTCTGTGACCATTCTGCTGGAAGTAGCCAATTGTTTTTACTTCTTTTGGAAAAGCAAATCTTTGTATTTTGGGCTGAGCTTTCTCAACATGACAACTATAAATTGTTCTTTCCATGGAAACACTAGTGGAGGAAAAGGCAGAGAAAATTACAGTCTGCAGCTTAAAGTCAGACATGGTTAGGATTCTTTCCATGCTAGCTCATCTGTGATGTGACCAACAGTATTTTTAATTCTTTCTTACTGTAGTGAACAGGTGCAGTGTCCCAGGGCTGGCAGAGATACAAAAGCTGACTTGCATGTTTCATGCTCTGTGATGAGACAGGCACTGAGACCCAGAGCCTTGGAGGGGAGAGATGGAGCATCATCTCTCTTGTTGCAAGCACCAAGAAACATGCTTCTAAACTATTTTGCAGAAGAAACAGTGTCTTTGTTTTCTATTAGTCTGTCTGCACACTCAGGTGAAGGAAAATCAGTGAAATCCTGGCCCATCTGGGAACATTATTAAAAGAAAACTGGTCATCAGTTATAAGCCTGGCCCTGCTTTGTAGCAGCAAAAATTGTTCTTAGTTCCTGTACACACTCAGTTGTAAAGAAATGTTTTAATGCCATACAGTGCAGTGGACAATGCCAGTATATGTCAGTAATTTTCTGGAAACAGCAGCTAAACTAGTATCTTACTTTCTATTACCCAAGCTTTAGGAAATAAAAACTGGAATGTAACAAGGATTTAATTTATAGTTCAATTTGATTTTTATGGTCTGCTGGTATTGTTTTTAACTTAAAATGTATTAATTTGAACACAGTATTAGAAGAGTGTTTCTTCTTTAGCACTGTTCAAAATAACTTGCTTCTCAAGGGGAACCTGATATTTCTGTTCTTTGATCATGGTTTAACCCAGATGTAATATCAGCTACCTGGAAGAATGGCTTAAGGACAAGAATCTTCAAAGCAGCAATGCCAAGGAAACTTTGGAGCCCTTGTCTCAAGCAGCCTGGCTCCTTCAGGTTAAAAAGATCACAGATGATGATGCCAAGGAAATATGTGAACACTGCACATCTCTGTCTACTGTGCAGGTAATGAACCATCTATTTTCTTCTGGCAGCACTGATTGCAGAATCTTAGCTATCTAAAATAATTTGTTGCAAAAAGCCATTGGACTTTCATTTCGTAAAAGTAGCATTCCACATCATCACTCGTTAGACAGAAATTTTAACTCCTTATTCCTCATTGTTTTGAGCATTTTAACTGCTCCCTGTTTTGTTGTATCTCACATTTTTGTTCCACAATGTGGTTTTTTTACTATGTCAAAGGGGGTTTTTTTATTGTTTCCCTTAATCAATTCAGCTTTTACTACATCTCCTTGATCTGCTGACACCTCTGGAAATGAGTCACAGCAATCACCATATATGTAACAACTCAATAGGTGACAAGTCAAAATTTTCTCTTTACTGTAAAATGTTTTACTGAAACTTCAATTAAATATCAGTAAGAATGTCATAATAATGCTTTCTTCTTTTTGTCTTCACCCTTTTAATGACACACTAAAATAGTCTTTTGTAATTTGAGCAGATAGTTAAGATCCTGAACTCATACACTCCAATAGATGACTTTGAGAAGAGAGTGACTCCATCATTTGTTCGGAAAGTCCAGGTAAGAGCTGCAACTGCTGCTTCTGATATTCAGCTTATGGGATACTTTATACACATGGTTTTGGTGCTTGAGAGTTGTACTTGACCTTTACATCACATTACATCACATTTACATCACTAAGTTGCTCATCTTCTAGACACTTGAAAGTGATGCAAGCAGATCTGTCTAACGTCATGGAAAAGCACAATTTGCAATGGGAAGCAAGCTTTTGCTTTGAAAGGTTTTGCTTTGATTCTTAATTCAATGTTTTCACACTCTTTCTGTTCTGATTTCAGGCTATGCTGAACAACCGTGAGGATGTTCCACAGCTCATGCTTGATACCAAGCATCTCTTTCAAGTGACGTTTCCTTTCACCCCCTCTCCACATGCTTTGGAACTGATACAAGTCCCCAGCAGCTTCAAACTTGGCTTTCTCACGAGGGTTTAATGAAACCAGTGAATTGGTATTTCCTCAGAGACTGTCTAAAGACAGCAGACCTTCATGGTTCATTTCACCAACTGGTGGATAGTATGGTAGCATGCAGTGAATTAAGCTGTTAAAAACCTGTTCTTTGGTCAAGACTTGAACAGTAGGAGTAATTTTGACTTATTTCCTTCTCTTTTTTTACTCTTTTCTTGCTCTTCTTCCTTCATTTCAGTCCTGCAAGAATAACTTTATATCATCACCTGGACACAAAGGTTACCATACAGTTTTTAGTCCAAACCTGACAAGAAAAGCATTTATCTGACAAGTTTGCATTGCTGCCCTGTCAGCAGCAGTCAGAGGGGAAGACTGCCATGTGATAGATTTTACTACTTTACAATTTTCTTTGCCTTCACTTCCTGTAACGAGAGGGGCTTTTTTCCTTCCCAAGGCAATTCTATTCTTTGCCTTGATATACTGGATCTGCTTGAGACTGGCTTTCACCTTTCTGTGAACAGGGGAAGTGAGATCAAGCTCAGAGAATGGCTGTTACAAACCCTCAATGTCTGTTTGTAGGCAGGCTGGCTTAGCTCTCGGAGTGTTTGCATTGCAGCTGAGGCATTCTGCACAGCTCTTGGGCCAGAGCAAGAACTCAGGTGCTCTTCTTGGAGACAGGTTTCAGTTTTGTTCTCTACAGTGACACGTTTGGATTCAACATAAGTTATTGTAATAGAAAAGTTAGATATAAAATATATGCTCTGATCTAGGTTTGAATTACAAGCTTGGTTCTCTGAAAGACAGGAGTCATCTCCTGGATTGGTTCCATCTGCAGTGCAGTGTATTTCAGAATATTCACTGAGTATGCACACATCACCTTTCTGCCTTTCTCATTTTGCTGGTTTCCCTCCTCCAGTCCAGAGACTGAATAGGAGCAGATACAGCAACTGTGGTCTGGTGTTAATGATAAACCAAGCTTAATTCCTTACATTTCACCTTTGCTTACATAATTTCAGTTGCAAGATCCTTAAATGCAGAAATGGTCTCATTTCTGCTTTGTTCAGCCTTTTCCCTGTGGTCAGGGAGTAAAACAGTAACTTTATTTAGTTCTGGACCCTGTCAGAACAGCAGGGGAAATAGCATTCACCTCACCACAAGGGTGACTGTCCTTAAATAGGTAACTAATGCTGGGTTTCTAGATACTCTGTTAGCCATAGTTATTAAAATCAAGTACTAAAGCTCTCAAATAGTTACAGGATTATATTGAATTGAGGTAATTTAAAAAACAATTTCTTTGATTTTTTTTATTATTATTAATACAGTGTTAGTAATTGCCTAATTTCACAAACAATCTGTAAGTGTAAAGAGGGACTCATTCTTGCTGTTTAGTGTTCTTGGTGCTTACCATGTGCAGTGTCATATTCCTCATGACATCCACAGAGATATAGTCAAAATATATGAAGGAAATGTTTGGTGTTCTGTTCGACAACAATACAAGCTGTACAAAAGATAACACATGTAGGTAGACTAGTATTTTAACATATTAAATAAAGTAATTTTAAATGAATTTGTAATTCTTTGTGTGATGCAATACTTATGTTTTCAGTATGGAATCATTTGAAAGAAGTTGGATCTATGTGAATGTTTGTGAGTGCTGTCAGTCTTGTATTGCACCATAAACATTCATTTATTTAGTTGCTTTGCTGTAACATTGTGTATCTTCCTGTCAGCATTGTGTGCTGTCCTTGGCTCCTCGTGAATTTCTGGAAATAGTTTAATGGAAGCAACCTTTGTTGCTGCAAATTGTGCACAGCCTTTTTTTGCATCTCCTGGAGCTGCGTGTCTGTTACCTGGGCTGATGTGAGGAAAATAAATCACAGCCCACTCCAGCATCCACATCACAGAGAAGTGTCAAGATGTGTGTGCTGTTATGACAAAAATTGTTGATCAAGGGAAACTGTTCTGACAATTTTATACCTTGTTACTTTGAGAGCTTTGTGTGGAGTGTGCTATGAATGATGTGCATGCAAACAACGAGGTGTATTTTTAAAACAAAGTTTAAAATTATCCAGCTTACTGTATGCTCTCAGAAACTTACCTTGCTTTTGCTGATGCTGATGTCTTCAGCCAGAATTTAAGTGCAAAATTCTTATTGTTCTGCTATTCTTCTGATTATAAGAGGCAGTTTTAGTGAAGGCAGATACATGAAAGAGGCATTACTGAGGTTTAACTTTCCAAGAATGATGCTAAAGGAGAAGTTATTTCATTGAAATGGGAAAGTGTTGATCCTTACTGCAGTGGGAAAGCACTGAAATGGCTTACAGAGAGATGTGTAAGATGCTTTTGGCATTTTTGGATGTGTTTAGACATGTGACTTCTGGGAATAGAGCTCAGTAGCACAGGTGGCCCCTTTCAGTCCTGTGCTCCCATAACATTCCAATGGACTTTTACCCAAGTCTCTGCTGGGCTGAGATTTAGTTCTGTCTTTTTTCCCTCATTTTACCTCAGATCCCCTTGACTGCCAAATGCGAAATCTAACAGCATGAATTCAGTGCCTTCCACAGAGTCCTAATAGTAGATGTGACCTTTGGCACTTCTTAAATTTTTCAGACATGTTTTCATAAATTTCCCCAAATTCTTTTCCAAAGTCTGCAAGAAAAGCAGCAATTTTTAATCCTATTGACTTTAAATTTAGTGTCTTAGAACAGGAGAATCGTAAAAGTATAACCAAGAAAGAATCATCATGGACACTAATAAATTTGTTAGACTTGTAAATTTTTTAAAGAATATGAGATAAACTTAATAGTGGCAGTGCTGTTTGTCAGAATACCAAGTTGATAGTTGGAAAAATCAGTTGTCAGTCACCTCCCCAATAAATTTCATCTTTAATATCTTTTAACAAGCAAATACCAAACCATCAAAATCCTGCTGTATGGAACATGCAGGTAAGGTCTGGCTTGCCTAGTAGTTTCTGTTCTTTATCCTTTGTTCTAAAAGAGGGCAGTTAAAATAAAGTTGTTATCATCAGTAATCCCCAGTAACTGATCTGAGGTGATGCAACTGGAGAGGCTGAGCTTTAAATACCTTTAAGTAGAATTAATAGGAAGGTTGTCTTTCTGCATTAGCAGCTGCTCAGGGCTTACTTAGTCATCTTGAGAATCTCCAGGTTCTTGCTCTCTGAAAAGGTGGGTAATATTTTTTATTATTTTACAACAAGATTCATTGTACAGAATTTCTCTGTAATAATACATTTCTTAATGATTCACCATTTTAAAATTTCTAGTGTAACTTTAAAAACCTAGCAAGGTTTCATGCTGCACTGCTAGAAGCTGTAATGGGTATAGACCTTTTTGCTTTAAAAATCTTTATAAAATTGTCATAGTGATGGATTTGTATACTATCTTGGCAATAATACTGCTTTTTAATTATTCAGAATTTTGATGGCTTCTCTTGTAGCAGGATTTTGTAATGTGTCATAATCTCATCTGAAGTAAAACACTGATAGCAGATATGATTTCTCCTGTACATTACTCCAGCCAATTATCATATTTTATCAAAGATTAATTCTGCCCAGAGTATTTATTCCAAGCCTAATAGATCATTGTCAAAAGTGTCTGGAGCTACTGATGACATTTTGTTCAAACAAGATCAGTGATCCCTCAGGGAACCACTAATTCTATAAGAACCTTGGAATAACAGGTTATTCCGTTGTCAATGTCCAGTTTTAAGGATCTAGGAGAGCTCAGCCCAGGCATTGCAGTTATTTCACAGCAATACCTGCACAGAGAAGCTCCCTGGAAAGGGTGGCAGCTTGTGGGCTCAAATTTGCAAAAAAGTACATTAAAAGCTTCAGGCCTTATTTGCTGCTTTTCATCAAGTGGAATTTAAAGCTCCTTGACTGTTGACTGAAATCTCCATGAAAATTTGAATTTATTACACAGCAGTTCCTTCCAGGAGAGATTTCTTCCCACATGCTTTGGGAAGAAGTCATGCATCCCCTGGAGACAACAGCAAAACTTCTATTGACTTAAGAGTGGGCAGAATTTCTGAGTTTATTATCTTACTTTTCAAGAAGTCCACTGAAATACATAAGAATAAAAAGCAGAATGGAGCAGATACACAGAACAAAGTTTGGTTTTATTTTTGTATAATGTCCAGCCAGGCAAATTCTAAAATGTTGTATTTTCTTTTGTTCCATTTAAATCTCTCTTGGAATAACTGTATTTGATTGTTTACCACAAATTCATTTTTATGTACAAGTCTAAATAATGTTTAAAACTTCCATTTCTAGAAGAGGTGAAAGGTCCTATTTTCCCTATGAAAAGTGTACAGAGAAAAATGACACTACAAAATTATTCTCAATTGTTTGTCTGACTCTCAAGTAGTTTTTAATACTCTGTTGGTAATAGTGCTTTGATCTTAGAGATGCCTGGCTTGAGAACAAAAATGGATTTGTAATGACCCAGCTGTCAGTGTGCTTGAAGCATCAATTTCTGCTCAAACAGCATATTAGTTGTATTTGTAGCTGCTGCTGACCAAATCCTAGGTCATCTTTTCAGCTTTAAAAATAGTGCATAGTAATGACTGTTTTATAATGCAGTGGAAAAACAAAACTTATTGATCAGTGCAGGTTTCTCAGAAGTCCAGCTGTTGCTGTGAATTTTTGGTTATTGTCTGCTGGCAGTGGCTGGGTACAAATTAAAAGTACTTTGCACATATGCACAGCACATATTATAATGGTGTAAATACATGTTTTGCTTTATGTTTGCTTCATTAAAAAGACTGTGCAGAGCACATGACTGTGTTGTATAGAGTGGCAGTTCATCCAGCTCGAGAGATTAGTCACAGAGAGAGATTATCCAGCCTACAGATGTCTATGTACAGCCTGGGCTGCCTTGGCTGGCACAGCAGTGCTGGGAGCTCAGTGCTGGACTGGAATGCATGCTTTCCTTCTTCTCTTACAGCTCTGGTGATCCATCAAGATGGACCAGACCTTTTTAGCAATTGTGTTTGGTCCCTGCGACAAGTGCTCCAAAGATAAGCCCCTGAGGCCCGTGTCTGTCAAATCAGAGCAACGCAGCTACTGCTCGCTGTGTGTGGAAATGGTAGGTCACTGATTTCATCAGCCTGCAGAAAATGGGAATGTAGCACTGGAGTCTGAAGCTGGACTTCTATGGACAGCAGATAAGCATTGCTGGGCACACAGACTGCCACACAAACACCTGCAGGTGTTTCCACAAACCTACAAGGGAGGTGGGCCCCGGGGTCAAGGATACTTCTTGTGATTGTTAATTGGAATATGGCCATGAGCTTTCTGCCTTAGGGTACCACACTTGCTGTGCAAGTGTTACGTGCCCATCTCTTCTCCGAGATACATGTGTGCTCTGCTTGGCCTATGATCCTGAGTGTTTCCCATCTGCCTTTGAATGAACTTAACAACAAAAAAAAAAAGATGAAATCATCACAACAAAGTCCCTCACTAGAGACAGGGGCTATGGCATTCACCTAGTCTGTCTCAGACACCAGTGAAGGGCTGTCACAAACTCCTTCATGCCCACATTTCCCACTGTGACCAACTTGTCTCCTGAGCTATGTGCAGTACTTGGTGACAGCTGGAAGTTGCTATGAGGATATGGTGGGAAGAAGTTGCAGAGCAGTGGAATGTCTTTTGTTGGAGGCTTTCTAAGCTCCAGCAGTTAGTGGTGAGGTGATGTCCCACTCTCCTGGTAGGGAGCACTGTTCATTACAGTGGGGTTTTTTAAGGTGAAATACACAGCTAAGGTCATGAACCTATGTGGCTATTGAAGAGCTGGCTTACAAAACTCCTTTTGTAAACTTCAGAATTTTGCTGTCCAGCTTGTAGTAGTTTTATTTTATCTTCTTAAACCATTGTGCATTATCAGTTGGAGAAGACATCCATCACTGTTTCCTCCCCAGAAGTGTTCTCTGCTGCGACTGAGTAGGGTCCAACAGTTTGTTGTATTTGAGTGTCAGATGAAATGATCTCTGCAGAAATGCTAAAAGGCTTAGCAAGCTGTATTTACATAACACTGTTGTACAGGCAGATGAGAGCACTGATTTGGAGGTGTAGGTGGTACATGTGCACAATTTGCTGGCTGACACAGCACATTCTCATGCATTACTTTGTTTAGGAGGAAATTTAGATGTAATGACTGTAAGACAAAAGACAGTCCCTTCCCAGTTTATTTGCTTCTCCTGACTTTGAATTTGCTGCTTTGTTCAGGTCCATCTTGGCCAACAGCCTTCTTGGCTATTTATTCAGTAAATTTTTGCATGACTTGATAAATGCATGCTGGAATTGCAGGAAACTGGCTGTTTGTTATTTACAGTTCCTGCAACTTTCTCCCTGTTATTGGCAGTGTGGACGTCAGACTCTCAGCAGCTGGAACAGCTGGTGGGTGGAAGCAGGCTGAGACTTCAGGAAGAATTGCATCAGTACCTAACAGCCTGTTAGGCTTCCTATTGGCACTGCAGGGGGGTCTGGGCTTACTGGTAGATCTGGATTTAGCTTGCTTTGTGTTTTCTAAAAGATTTAAAAGCAAATATTCAGAATACAGAGATCTTTGCACAGAAATGCACACGAGTAGGGAGATTTCATCCTTGACTTTTAAATTGTTTTTTTCAGAGCTGTGGGTATGCTTTGGCTTATATCAAAATGCATCCTTTGCCACAGTTGTGTCTGTGAATGCACATGCATATTGTGGTGTCTAACTGGCTGATCTGTGCCCATGCAACTCCTAATTTCAGTCCAGCAGATGCACACATGCATTTTCATCAGCCAGTCTTGGTGATTTCCCCAAAAACAACATATGTCAAGAGATAACAGAATTAGAAATTGCTGATTCCCAGTATTGACATCATCCTACTTCAATTGTTTCCCTTTTACACAAAATAATCTTCTTCCTCTAGGGTTTTGCCTGCTTTGGAGTTTGGGGCTAATCAGTAGAAACTCAATGTTTGCTGGTTTACTTTCACCACAAAATTAGCTTACAATTTGAAAAGAGATCAGCTGGTGAATTAGTGAGAAACTGATTTTAAAGGCCCGACTTTTGAGGTAGGCAACAATTTGTTACCACTGTATATCCTTAATTTTCCCCAGTGTTTTATTACCAGAGCAGGATCACCTTTCTTCCATGGACCTCCATCACTCATCACTGCAATCTGGTGTATTTGCCATGTGTGGCACCCATTGGTGGAGTATTATGTTATCATCTAAATTAATTCAGCCCATTTTATTTAAGGCTCCCAACTGGCCCTACTCTAAACCTGCATGTTTGCATGGTTAGCTAATGATGGCATGGGCAGTTAAGTGGGAGTTGGTCAGATTAACTAAATACTTTTTTCTTTTTAATTTTTTTTTCAAATCAATGAAATACATATTATGTATCACACATTTCTACAACTCTCTCTGTTCAGTAGAGGCTTCCCTGTCACCTCATGGCTCTGCTGACCCCATCATCTCAGGATTAGTATCATGTATCAGCCTGCACACGTACAGTTCCCAAAGACTCTCAACTTCTGTGCTGTTCTTTGTAGACTTTTTAATCCCATTCCACAAGGCAGTGAGACTGTTCACATCAGTAAGGCAAGAAACTGGATTTTTCAATGTTAGAGCTATGCTGACTGTCTGACACATAGGTGTTATCTATGCCAAATTCCTGAGAGCTGATGAGTTCCTATCAAGTCAAAGAAATTTCCTACGCCTTTTGTTGGATTTAACTTCTGGGCCTCTCCACACTTATCAGGTGTCAGAAATAAGGCATTTGTTGTAGATTAGAATCCTTCAAAAATTAAGTTTCTTCTTCAGAATCTTCCTCTGCTAGTCCCCCAGGACACAGCTGCATTATTGAATTTAATATATTTTTTTTTTACTTGAAGATAACACACAGAAAAAAGCTTTCTGTCACTTTCCTGCTACAAAATCTTGGAGTTTCTCGGGGATTTTTTTCCCTGTTCTTTTGGTATCACTTTAAAAATTCTCAGTTTTAATTTCCTTGGGCACAATCTGTGCTGGAAGGCATTTCCACTATGCTGATTACTCTCGGGGGCTTTGAAGGATGTTCCTTTATGCAGCAGTGTGTGAACCCATAGCTTATACCACCTACCTTTTATTTTGTGATTATGAACACAACTGGATCGATGAGTTCAGGGCTGCTACATGGCCACCAGGCTGGTTGGGTTTGGTCACACCGGTTTCTGTGGACAATGAGAAGACTGGAAATAGATCCACTGCATTTGATTCTCCAGGGAAGTAACCTGGCTTCTGCCTGCAGAGCCATTGACTGAAAGGGATCTTGTGGACATGACCAGGCAGGGCCGGGGTTCAGCTGCAGAGTGATGGTGAAGAGCTCAGCAGCTCTGCCTGTGCATCCCAGCTGGACAGCAGAACTTCTAAAGCCAGCGTGGGAAGGGACTTTTATTTTCTCTGAAACCCACACTTCGTCCAGGATGTGCCCAGAGTACAAACAACAGCTGCAAACAAGCATTTTCTTATCTCCCTCTGCAATCTTGGCACATCCCCAGGTTGAACAATAGCCACTGGATTGTCTATTTTCTGGATAAAGGGAAATAATGGGAGTCAATTTGCACAGAGTTACTCCTTGTAGCTCAAGGACAATTCTGTAATAAGAAAGGGACATTTTCAAGGAATTCCCAGGGAACAAAAAGCTATGTGCCATGGTTCTTTCTCTGGGAGCATCAGCTGCTCCCTGTGCCCAGCATACATTCACATGAGCAGAACCCATAGAACTGAGCCCCTGGGTTCACACCACACCAAAGTGGAGGGCTATTTATTCCCTCTTTAGGATTTTGGGAACTGCTCTTTTCCAACAGCTGGAAATGTGCTGTTTGTGAAAGCAGGAGAAAGAGGTAGCTTATCTAAAGAATAGGGGGGCTAAAAGGGAAAGAAACCCTGATAACACCAAATTTAAAAATCAGGAATCCAAAGCATGGTAGAAAGAAGTTTTCACCCCTGCATCTGTCCTGCTGGCATAGGAATTGGCCAGAGACTTGCATAGCTGATTGTGCCAGTACCCTCTACCCACAGGAGTTTAAGGGAATGATAGAGGTAAGATGAGACTTGGTAAGCCTGGACAAGATCCGTCTTACCAATCTGGTATTTTAAAATGTCATTGGGGTGACCAATGACTTTTTTTT
Source organism: Sialia sialis (assembly GCA_009812075.1). NCBI lineage: Eukaryota > Metazoa > Chordata > Aves > Passeriformes > Turdidae > Sialia > Sialia sialis. The sequence goes on along the minus strand of VRYO01000100.1, from coordinate 11,985,984 downwards.
TTCTTCTTTCCCCCATATTGTACAAGTTGCACAAACAAGTTTAGGTATGCAGCAGAAAAAGCCATTGGCATATGTTTCTGGGGAAATGAAGCCTTTGGGCTGTTAAGAGGGTTTGGGATATGCATAGGTGCAGGGCAGGATGTGAGGCTGGTCCCAGCTGCTGGCCTGGAGAGGACTGGGAAGTCAGAATGGGCAGGACAGGGGACACAGGAGGGG
>VRYO01000100.1:11883731-11984768 GCA_009812075.1 Sialia sialis | reverse complement strand
GTACTGCCCGGCATTCCCCTCAGCCTGTGGATGCAGTGTCAGGAGCCACGATGAGCCCCAGCCATGTGGAAGTTGGTGGGAATTTGCTCTCATGAGGCCGGGATTTCACCCGAGGTGTGGAGGGGCTTAAAAAGGAGCATTGTTCCCAAAAGCAGCTCCTCTGCCCCCCTTGCAGGGAAACAAGTTGCAGGGATGCAGTGCTGATTCAGAGGTGCGGTGAGTCAGTGCTGGAGCTGTCAGTGTGTAACTCACTGCTCCAGGATCCAGGGATAACCCAGCAGAAATGATGGACAGACCTCCACCCGGCCCTCCCCCATCCGCTTCCCCATTCAGGAAAAAGCAGCTCATCTTGTGTTAATGGAGCTTTTCAAATAGGTGTTCACAAGTTCTGAGATATAAAAAATCCTTATATTACCATTATTTCATTTTACAATTACAATGATACATTGTAGGGTTTTTTTGGTTGTTTTCTTTTGCTTTTGGTGTTTTGTCTTTTTTTTTTTTTTTTAGAAAAACATGTAATTTAGTATTTCCATCTGAAATCATGTAGTTCTGTATTACAATTAGTGGGTGATTAAAACTTTTCTTTCATCTGTTTTGATGCCTTAAGCATTGAAAAGGAATCTGAGCTTGTATCCAGTGACTTAGTTTGTAGTGTTTTGTAAGAATGGACTGAAAAACACTTTTGATTTTCTGCTTGGGAAGGATTACAAAAAATATATATATATATTCTGGAATAAATAGAGCATTTGCTTGTCCAAGTCAGACAATCACATTATATGAATGTCCTGTGAATTGTTAAACAAACAGAGACATCCTCATTACAGAAACATTACCATAAATCACCATATTTCTGTAGTATCATTTCTGTGTCAAAAGTGGCTGGGTCTTGGCTTAACAGACCTCCTGAGCATATTCTGGAACCAATTTTTGCTAAAAGTTTTATCTATGATTGTAGTGATACTGTAACTGTGTGTTCTATTGATAGTGATCTATTGATAGTTATGTATAAAATCCATAAATTTCCATTGGAAGGATGTGTTTGCAAAGCCATTGTAGTATTTCTAAGACAAAAAGTGTTATGCTGCTGTAGAGCAATGCTCCCTTATGATAGTTTATATCATTGATTATGTATCAGAGCTGTTTTAAACTTACGTTATTCCCAAGTGCTGTTTCTGCAGAGTTTGCTAGTTTCAGAATAAGACATCATTTCTGGTTTCTGCTTGGTTGGTTGGTTTGGGTTTTTTTCCCTAATCTAAAATGGTATCTTCTGCATTTTTTCTGCTCGGATCATGACTTTCCCTCTGTGGTTCCCAAAACAAATAGCTGGCTGAAATAAGATTGCCCTTATTTGTTCAATTGGTTCTGAGCAGCAGCTCTCAAAAATGTGCACAGAAAAAGGAAATGCCAAATGTGCATTTGATTTCCAGTCTTATAATTTTAAGGAGTCAATTCAAGAGCTTAAAATTTTAAGTGTAGGCAAAAGTTTGTTCTGTGTGTGCGATCCATTAATTTTTAAGGCCAGAGAGACCATTAGACCCAACACAGGAAAGATCAAAGGCCCAAGAGTATCTGCATCAATTCCACTCCTCCTGTTCAGGCCAAGCAATATTTTTAAGAAAAATAGGCAGTTTTATCTGGACCTCTGTAAAACTACTCAAGCTGTTTACTGGCTTTAGCTGATCTACTTGTCTGAGTGCATGATTTTCCACTATCTTTGAACAATATTGGTGACTGCTTAAAAATAGCTATCTGACTCTCAAAACTGTGCTGGGCAGGAGCAGGGTTATTATGGCTGTGGTTGGAGATAAGCGTCCTCAGAGAATCAGTGAGGCTAAACCAGACAATTTCACAGAGTCTCAGCTGCCTCCACATAATGGAAACAGTTTGTCCATTGTCTGTGAAACATTTGTTTTTTCAGATGTATTCTGGACACAAGCATCTTTCCAGCTGCCATAATCACCTCCTGTCCTGTGTTTTCTTGTCTTTTGATTGGATCATTTGGCAGGTTTCTATGGGCAGTAGTAGGGGGAATGTATCTTTTCCTCAGTGGGTTTATGTGGTACTTTCTCAGAAACTTGCTTCCGATTTATGGACAAATCAGAAGGAATGGTGGACAGCGCTTGTGCCCTAGCTCAGGGAGACTGGTTGAGCAGAGAGTTCAGCTGAGAGCATTATTCTGGCACATTATTCTGGCCCCACACACTGTAGGACTGGTGGCTTTCAAAGACAACTCTTGAAAAGGTAATCCACTAGAAATCAGTTTCTGCCTTGGGCAGAAATTGCTTCACTGACCCTGTGCCAGGAAATGGTCTGTAAATTCAGGATGCTTGCTGTCTCACTGTCACACCCTTCCCAGCCCTTCCCAACCCTTCCCAGCCGTGAGCTTTCTTGCAGCCCCAGAAAAGTGATGAAGGGTGAAGTAGCAAGGCAGTTCCAAAGCACCACCTGCCATGGAGCTCAGGGCAGTGAAAAGCTCGAGATTTCCTCTACCAGCTCTTTAAAGCATGTGAGCTTCTCTGTTTATTTCAGAAGTTTGAGTCAAGCATTGTCCCCACAGCCAGCAGCAGCTGGATCATCTTAGGTTCTGGTGTGGACAACCACACACTACAGGAAATGCTGGATCCTATCAACTCTTCTCTAGACAGAGAAATTTTTAATTCTGGTGCCAAGTCTCCAGCCTCAGGATCTCTACTCAGCTGTGGGACTTGAAGTAAGTCTCACCCTCCCTCTGTGAAGAGCTGTCCCTGGGTGCTGAGATATATCATGGCTCCACTCAGCCCCATACTGGATGAACATGCTGGAGCAGGGCAAATAGGTTTCCTCAGATGACCCTTTCTCCCAGACATTTACAGGTGACCCCAGCTTGAGGCATCAGGGTTATATGAGGCAGGGTTATAGTTGTGTCAGCTGTCAGAGTCGGTTTGCACAGAAGAAATGTAAATTTGTCAGGCTTTTAAGAATATCAGCTGAAAGTTCTGCTGTTATATAAGATATGAAAGAACTGACTTCTTCACTAGAGGATGCTGCTCTAGGGAAGTTGCTTGCCTGTCCTCTGTTTCCCTCTTTTGTAGAAGGGACATCCCATGGAGTCCTTGATGTCCATAGTTATTGTTGACAAGTTGGGTAGTGCACTCTTACAGCAAATGTCCACCTTCCTGCTCACTCAGAGCTGTGTCCTGGCCCTTGTTGCTCCTGGCCACCGGAAGGGATGGCACAGTGGAGTCACCAGTGCCAGTACCTGTATCCCACTGCACCACCACAGTGCTGAGAGCCAACTGCAGCTGGGAGTCTCTTCCAGAACAATTATTTGTCCACCTTCAGGCCTGAGTATTTCCCAGCAAAGGGGGACAGAGGGGTAATCTGTTTTCCAGTTATACTAGGGTGGGATGGTCTGCAAGAGCTTCAGCTGCTACATCCCTGGAATTCAACCCTGATTGAATTAATCCTTGTCTGTATCTGGTGAATATGTTCCTATGCCACCCACCTTGGTGTTAGCCTCCTGCCAGCTCTGAAGCATTGGCTTGCACCATGGACTCAAACTTCACGGATTAATCCCTCCAGGGGCATTGTAAACAGATATTTTCCAGGGCAGAGCTTTGATGAAGGTCTGTCTAACCATCAGCTGTTTGCAGTTCATCAGGTGGCAGAGCGTGTGGAGGCGCTGGGACAGTTCGTGATGAAGACAAGAAGGACCCTGAAGGGCCATGGAAACAAAGTTCTCTGCATGGACTGGTGCAAAGACAAGAGGAGGATTGTGAGCTCTTCCCAGGTATGCTGTTGGGCAGGTGTTTTTCAAAGGTGCTGTTGAGCACAATACAAATCTTATGGCTCTGCTGTGTGCCATTCCTAACAGATGACATCTGGGATTATTGTAGATGTTTTCAAGATGGCAGTGTATTTTTTCAGAGTGTGTAAATCTAACCTTTGATTCATTAGTACACCTCTTGTAGCTAATACCCTAAATATTTCCTGTCCAGTCATACACAGATTTTCCCATATTCCCTCCTGCAATAAAAGCAATAGATGCATGTGAGGCTACATCTATTTCCTTGTTCTTTACAGATTAAATACTTAGCAAAATTTTCAGGTTATGTGTTCAGAGAAAATAATCAGGAAAAGATTATTTTAATTCTGATTCTTTTAGAGATTTCTTTGCACAGAAGTTTCTTCTGCAGTTTGTATGATTGATATGACCTTGAAAGCCTCAGACATCCTGCCAAAATTACTGCATTTAGTTGGACAGTTTGAGAAACAGTCCTAACACCTGCTCAAGACCAGTCTCATAAGCTGGAGGAGGTAATGAGATAATTACTTTCTAGATCCCCTGGTTCGTCCTGAGCCCAGTATGGCAGTGAGTGAGCTTGTTGCATCTCACAGCTGTTCATTGACCTACATGAAATCTGTCAGGGGTCTCACTTGAGGGATAAAAATAGGCAATCTGCATTGCAAGCCACCTTCACTTACTGTGAGTTTTTACCATTCATGGTGATTTCAACAAAGAGAATAATTTAAATATTTAATGTCACATTTTTTAAAGAGAGTAAAATGTTAGTGTGTTGATCAGCAAACTGAACAGACATGTTGAAATGCATTTTTTATTCTTCTTTTAAGAACTGTGTAAGTCCAGGTACAGAAGTAGTTGTTGCTTTTGTTGCATTTCACTTTCATGATGAGGGAAGATAGCAATATTATGTGCATAAGGCAAAGTTGCTGGCAGGAGTGTAGCTGGTGTACACCAAGTGATTGTACAAGGTTCTATGATGGTTATTTAGCTGGTTGTATAATGGATAATTGAAAGTTAAGTTAGTGTAGTGACAAATAAAGGGAAAACCAGGATCAGACTGGAAAGGGAAGATGAATAAACAGTGCAATATCCATAAAGAGTCAAGTGAGGCAAGTGAGGGCTTACAGGTGGCAGGTTCCTGAGGAGATGGCCTTGTCCATGGCATGTGCTGCAGGTGAAAGGAGTACTCATGAAGCCATTAAGAGGAAAGAGAAAAAAAAAGAAAAATAAATTTTGATCAAACATGAGTTGTCTCAGTGAGGAGGAGATCCACTTTTCTTGTGGTAGACACAACAGCACTACTGAGGAGTGTCTCCTTGGTGCTTCACTGTGACCACTGTGCTGTTGTTAAGATGGAGACAAAAGGACATAGCAGACTGGGGAGAGGAAATGAGCAGCAGAGTTTTCTCCTAGCTGAGGAGCAGGCTTGCAGCCACACCTCTGGAAGGCCTCAGTTTCTCTTTCTCTGTGCTTTCATTTAGGATGGGAAGGTGATCGTGTGGGATTCCTTCACTACCAACAAAGTAAGTGAAACTTCAGCAAAATTCTGTACCTAGGGCAAATGACAGTGGAATGAGGTGAAGGGCTCTCAGGTGTCACTGGAGACAGTGGGATAATGGGGTAAAATACAGACTTTCACTAGCACCTCAAAAAAAGGAGCCCAGGGTAAGCCATGTCCCTTGGCCTGTTTCTGAGCAAAGTCCCTGTCAAGGCACTGGGGTTTGTCATGATCTCTAGTGGGAGGCTCTGATTCAACCTCTGAGGCAAAGCCCAGTCAGCAAAGCAGGGGAACTTTTCCTGGGCACCCCTATACCAGTGTGTGATCACTGGGGATCTTCTGCTGTGGTGTTCACTGTGAAATTGTGCCACTGCTCCTCCAAGGCCTGCTTGGGTTGCGTCATGGCACCTACAGGTGAGGAAAAACTACTTGTTTTAACTCACTTTTACATGTGCAGCAGTGGGGACCTTTCACAGCACTGGATGACCCAAGAAAACATGCTGTGTGATCAGTTTGGGCTCATAAATAAGGTGGGAAGTGTCGGAGAAGGACTGGCCATCCTCCTGCTGCTCTGCTGCGTTCTGCAGTCAGGGTTGTTGACTCACATGTGATTGTGGCTGGGGGAAACATCTATACCTTGCACTGACCCTAAGGATGTCCCACAGAAATACTGAACTTGTTACTCCCACTGTTTTCCTTGCATGGATGAGAGAAGCAGTGGGGTCCCAGTCTAAAGGGACGCTGTGTTTCAGGAGCACGCTGTGACGATGCCGTGTACCTGGGTGATGGCGTGTGCGTATGCTCCATCTGGATGTGCCATTGCTTGTGGGTAAGTTCCCAGTTGCCACAGCAGCTTACACAGAGAAGTTGGATTTGTTGCAGTGTCCTGGTGGCTTCAGAAGCTGGCAGGTAGAAGTTTGTATGCGTGATTGTGGGTGGAAGGTCTACATTCAGTGCCTCTGATTCTATTTCCGTAATGGCTCGTACATATTATCTCCACTGACTTCAGTGCAATAACATTTCAGTGTAAGGATGGAAAATAATCCTCTTTTAGCATTTATATCATGGGTTAGGAATTCTGCATGCATGCAACTTCCCTTTTCTAGTGTGGTTTTTATGTTGGATGTATTTTCTAAGGGAAAGAGGTTTTAATTGTGCTCTTACTTTGCACTTATGACAGAGGTTTGTCATTAATGGTTACCAGTATGTGAACGGATCTTGCTAAGATGAGATGGGAAGAAGTAACCCCATCCTTGCCATCCTTGATCATCTACAAATTTTCTGGGGGCTCAGGTTTGAAAAAAAAAAAAAGTTTATATAGGGGAGAAAACAAAGATATTAAGTGTTGCCAAAACATCTTGTAAGAAGGGACTGGGTGGATCAGACAGGCAAAGCAAGCTTGGGTCAAAAGAAAGGAACAAAGGGAGACTTCAGTGTGCAGCTTGCAAGCTTAGAAAGCAGCAGACTGAGACAGAGAACCAGGCTCTGTACTTGTGTGTGGAAAGGAAACTGTTTTTGACTAGAACCCGGAGAGTGGCAAGCAAGCTCTGTCTTTACACTTGTAGCAGAGACAGAGAGAGTATGTATACATTGCACCTAATTCCATATTTCTGTTGTGCTGTCAGTTAAGTGCCGTGCACTTAATGTAAGTCACAGAACCAGCGACCGGTGGTGTGCTAGGATCCCAGGGACCAGGGCAGGACTGATCTACCACGGCTGAAGGAAAGGGTCAGATACCTTTAGAAAGGGTCCTACCCTTTAGAAATGAGCCCTGGCTCTGACACAGCTTAACTGGTACAACTGTCCAGGAGGAGGACAGCAGCTACAGAGGTCAGTGCTTCTGGTGCCTTTTTTCCAAACTCTTCTAAAGTTTTGTCTTCACATCCACTATTTGCTATGCTGCCTTTTCTATAGGAACTAGGTCACATTTGTTAGAGTAGGTGTATAATGATGCTGAAATCCTGATCTTGGCAATGACAGATGTCAGCAGAAAAATGGCAGTTTGGCTGTATGTGAAACGTTAACCCTGAGGTGGCTGCTGTCATCTCCCAGTTTATACTTTCGTGAGGTTTCATTCAGTGCCATTTATAAACTTGATAAGGGTGAAAAATACTGAGGCGCAGCTGTTCAAGTTCTGTAAAGCAGCCAGGCTGGTGAGGCAGCTGGGGCTTCCCTGCACAGGGAGATCCCACACAGCACAATACAGGGAAGTCGGTACTTGTAAGGCTTTGGCAGCACAGCACTGACAGGTGCTGTCCTTATCACCACTCGCCTTTTGTCGTTGCAGTTTTAACCAGTTTTCCTCTCTCTGTTACTGCTATTATTACTCTCTTCAGTGGCCTGGACAACAAGTGTTCTGTGTACCCTCTGACATTTGAAAAAAATGAAAATATGGCTGCAAAGAAGAAATCTGTTGCAATGCACACGAACTACTTGTCTGCCTGCAGCTTCACTAACTCAGACATGCAGGTAAATGTGTTCCCTGCTCACCATCATCTAACACAAGCTGCACTACGGTGCGGTGCATGTGTCCTTCCTTGCTCCTGGGGCACCCAGGGCCATGTCCTGCCCCTACAGGGGCTGTTGGAATGCTCTTGCAGGGTGCAATGAAGGTACTGCAAAAGCTGCTGTCAAGAAATGCTTGTCACAGACCGTGGCCAGGCTGTCCCTGCAAAGGCCTGTGGCTTCTGCACAGGGAACTCGCTGGTACCTGTATGTTCTCTGCTCCCCAGTTTGTGCTTTTAGGAGCCCAGACTACTGCAAAGAGTTAAAACCACAGTTCAGCCTGGACTGGGTTGGGTGCTGTGCCAGCTGATGGTGGCTGTGTTGTTTGCCTGTTTTGTCCTGGACATCCGGCAAAATTTGCTTTTGCTTTCATTCTAAGTATTTCTTATCTGTACCAAGTGATACAATTGAGCTTGAAGATGGCCCCACAGGGCTGTACCTGTTGTCTGTAGAGGCAGTGCTGTGTTCCCTCGAGGGAAATGAGTGATGCTGTTCCCATCTCACAGGCAGTGGGGTGGAGCACAGAAGCCCACAATGGGAGGTGATGGCAAAGACAGGAACTGAATGCAGATATTCTGAGACCAAGCCAGCCTTCCTCTCTATTGAATTTCTCAAAGATCTCTTTCTCAAAGAACACAGAAAATGATGAAAGGAGCCAGGATAATCCCCTTGTCCTCTCTGGTTTCTGAATTTAATTAAAGCTCTTCTCAGTGCAGCTCTGCAGCAAAATAAGTGGCAGAATGGAGCATTTTTATAGCTCTTAATGTCAATAGAGCTGCTGGAAAGGGAATACCATGTCCCCTTCTTCCAGATATATGGAGCTCTTCTGAAGGAAATATCAGCTCTCATTGCTTCTATTTCAGGACATGTGAAGCTGAGAGTATGTTGTTGTTTGTCGCTCTCTGGTTTCTCTAATGACTCTGAGGTGCTAATTTAAGTCCATTGCCATGGAAACAAATGGTGGAGGTACCCAGCACTCAGGCTTGCTTAGCCCTGACCTTCCTGTGCAGGAGCCATGTGGAATTAGAGCAGTCTAAATTAAGTGGAATGTTTTTCATGAGATATAAACCCTGTTTTCTCTTTTATTGTCTATACCTAAATACTTTGAGATTAAGTCTGATGGCAGGAAAAACAACAATTTATTTTTCATAATAAAAAGGAAAGAAAAGTTGGGTCTTTTCTTTTTCCATAATAAATACAGCAAACTTCATTGATACTAAAGGTCATGTATTGTTACTATTATAACAATTGTTAACTGTTGGTAACTATAGTTACATCATATCACAGTAGATTAAGGTGCTTTACATTTAGTGAGTCAGAAATTTTTCTAGAGTCTTTAAAAAGTTTTCATGTGATTGCCTGGCTTATAAGTGATCATTTATGGCACTGCATGTTATTCAAACAAATACAAGCAACAGGTTGGTCAGGCTTCTCTTAGGACACTGTTATGTAGCAGATCCTAGAGAATCCCAGATTTCTTATCTTTTTTCATTTACATAAAGGCCTCAGAATTAAAACTATTCAGAATTGAAACTATTCATTAACTCTGAGGGTGCAGAGTCAAACACTGTGCAGGAGCTTTCCCAGCTGTGTGCAGAGCAGCTCTGCTCTCCCAGTTTGCATCAGGAAGGATGTGATGCTATCCTGGAGCAGCTCCAGCATGAGGTAGAGGTGTTCCCAAGCCCAGTGTCCCCACAGCTGCCACTGCTAGGTGCTGCCAGGGCTGCAGCTCTGCCCTGGCTGCTGTCTTAAACTACAGCTCAGTTTTCCCATAGAGGCGTGGAATACTGGGTAGGAGTTTAGGGTTTAGAGTGCTCATGTGCTTCAGGCAGTACAATGGAAAGACAGGAGATCTGGGGGTGGCTCCGCGTGGGCTGGAGTCACTCCCAGGCTATGTGGGTGTCAAGAAAGGGTGTCCCACCCTGCTGCTTATCATGTTCCCACATGGGCCCTGAGCTGCAGGCTGGGTGACCCACACATCTTGTTCTCAGTGCCCCAAACCAGTCTTGCTGTAGAGAGCCTCCCCTGCCTCAGTGAGCAGAGAGCCAGGGAGCCTCACTTCCTAAATTAGGTATCTGCAGCTCTGTGGTGTGATAATGCTCCCCATGTGACAGTGCTCCATGTGTATTAATAGCAGCATTTAATTGGGATCTCAAGGGTTTGCATAGGGCAGGCAGCCATGCTTCAAGTGGGGCATGGTTGAGGAGCATCCTGGAAGTTGAGTCTATAACATTTCTCTGTAAGCATTAACTGGAGCTCTGAGTTGCCATCAGACCTTTCCTTTACACCTTTAGCCACTCCTGTTCCCTTGCACAGTGTTACAAGAGCAAATCCTCAGAGCTGAAAGTCTTCATTCCTCAGCCAAGTACAGATATTCCCCAGAACAGGGAAGTTCATTGATCCAGGCTCAAAAGCTGGCCAGGAAGACAAGTCAGGACTTTCTTCTGCTATTATCATCTGAGAGCATAAGCATCTCTCTCCTGCAGGATTCAGAACAGTCTGTTCTGCAGCTTTGCAGACCTCTGTTTACGGGAAGAATTTTTGGAGCATCTGTCAAACATGTTCAGTGTTTAACCTTCATGCAACTCTGAATGGTTTCGTGACTGTGTGATCATTTTCTTCTTGAAGAGAATTTTGTTTTTAACTTGTAACTGCCCACTGGGATCACTTGAGTTTCCTCACCAACCATGAGAAAAACCCGTGTACAAAACTGAGAGCCCTCCTACGTTCACCCTTGCTTCCTTCCACACCAGTTCACAGGGACTCTTTCAACCTACAGAATTTGTGATTGCATAACAGTTTCGGGTGCCAAGGGGAAATTTTGAACAATTGAGCATCATCAGGATTTAGCCACAATAACAAGCTCTGATCACATGTGCTTTCTGCAAGTACTGTAGCAGATGGGAAGCTGTGAGCTATGTTCAGTCAGCCCTTTTACACACAAATGGTTTAGGACAAGTGAGAGCTGATGGACTTATCAAACAACTGTCTAGACAGGCTTACTTCCCTTTCAGAAAACTCATATCTTAATCCAAATTAATTTGGTTTAACCTGACTGTTTCAAGCAGAAAGATAAAAAAAATTGGAGAGTTAAACAGGTATACTTAACTCCAAGAGTTCTTCCATTTATCTGAGTTGAATTCCAGCAGTCTAAATATGGATAGAGTGAAATACAGGGGCAGATAGGAATACCAGTATTGTTCTGCCTTCTTTTTAGAGACTATGAAAATGCCAGCAGGTCGTTACTGCTGTCAGTTGTGCAAACCCCACCACACAAAAGGGACCATCATTGAAACATTGCATAGGTATAGTAGTATCCATACAGCTCTCCTTTCCACACCACCTTTTTTCCTTGAAAATAAAAACCATAAACTCTCCTTAGGTTCACATTTGGCTTATGGCTTTGATATATTGCATAGTATTTCATTAAATAAAAACCGTTCTTTGGTGTATCTGTAGGATGTCAGTTGTTTCTTTGTGACCTGAAGGTCATCTGCTGATTCTTGTATAATGACTCTTCTTCCCATATCCTATAGATCCTGACAGCAAGTGGAGATGGAACTTGTGCTCTGTGGGATGTTGAGAGTGGGCAACTTCTACAGAGTTTCCATGGTCATGGAGCTGATGTCCTGTGCCTGGATCTGGCTCCTTCTGAAACAGGAAATACTTTTGTCTCTGGGGTAAGCAGGAGCTTTCCCTCATAATGTAAAACTAAGGAATATGGAAGTGAAAAGGCAGCAAAGTAGGAGGTTCACAGTGTTATTGAGAGAGTGCTGGAGTATATGTTGGATGCCCCAGTGCAATCCACTCATTGCAAGCACATTTTCCAAGCTGGAGCAAATTAAACCCCTGACTGTGGGGTCAAACCCACCCAGCCAGTCTGACTGCAGTTCTGCTCACTTAGCAAGTTCCACCCCACATCAAAGCAATCCAGCCTGAGATCAAAACAACGCCTCTGCCGGGAAGGGGAAGGCTCCGAGTTAGAGCAGTGGGCTCCTACCACAGTGGAGGTGTGAGTCCCTCTGGGTGGGAGCCTGGAACAGCAGAGGACTTGCCACACGTTGTTCTTTCCCTGTGCCCAGCTCCCTGGACCCAGATGGGGTGTGACAGGTGTTAGGTTGTGCTCAGGGCATCCAGGTCGGGTTGCAAACAACATGTGTGCCACTGTGTCCTGAGAGGCAGCTTGGACACTGCCTAACCCCTGGTGCAAGCTGGAGCAGGGAGATGAGGTGTGGCCACATCTTCAGCTGTTGTTTAGTCCTCTGTGCCTTCCAGTGGTACCAGAGGCATGTGAAGCCCCTTCATCAGTCAAACACTCTGCTCCCTGTCCTGGCACAGAGGAGCACACAAACCTGTGACTGGACTGGTCTGGGAAAGTACCCAGGGCATCTTCTAAATCATATTCTGCTGCTGAGGGATCACTGTTCCCAGGCAGCTAAGCCATTGGCACACAGCCTGGCAGTGAGGCAGACTGGGCATAAAGGTGGGTGAGATGGGGCTCCACTCCTTTTTGAGGTGATCTTAATCTTTCCCACGTTAGAAAATGAGTGTGCAGATGAGAGCTGGCAGGAGCTGAGAGCTTATTTGCTGCTGATAACTTTGCTGAAGGTACCAGTAACTTTGCTGGTTTCTGAGCCCTACCAACACTGGCCCATGGTTGATCCTGTATTTGGTGATGAAAATAGCTCTTGTGCCAGAGGGTGCCAACCATGGGTTAGGAGTGCTTGGAGTCATGGTCTTATCCCTGCACAATGAACCTGGACCTCTTCTGTTATGGCTGTTTTTATCAAATTTGGCTGGCACATCAGGAGCAGAGTCCAGCACACAGTTTGGCTGCTGGTAGCACAGCTGCTCCAAAGCGTGACTGAAAGCTAATTCCATCCAAGTGCATTACTTCTCTCGGGTTTTCCTGTCACCAAGCTTGCTTCCCAGAAAGGATAGATTCATTCTCCCTGGGAACAGCTCAGCTTATTATAGGGCAAGGAATCGCAAGCAGCTCTGGTACTGCTAAGAGAATATGTCATACTTGTGTTGATAGAGCAGCTTGGGCATGTCTGTGCTTACATGCATTCACTTAATTCATCACATGCAAAACACCACTGCAGTGAAGACCTGTCTTACATCGTGTCAGTGCAGGTATAGGCAGAGCAGTGTGAAGGGATGGTGGCATCGAGAGATTCCCTGAATACTGTGCCTCTGTGGTACAGTAACCTTGAGCTGAAACAAGCAATGTCAGTACATCATCATGTAGGCTGGGTGCTGTTACATTTGACAACTTCACTGAAAATTCCAGCCCTCCCTGGTAAGCTCAGGGCTGTGTCCCAGGGCTGTTGTGCTCAGTGCCTTTTGGGCAAGACTCCTCAGCTGAGTTGAGTATCACTCAAGGGGCCAGTCTCTCCACAGGTAGTGGCTGGTTTCTCCTTCAAAACCTTAGGAGTCAAAGCATCAGCTTGTCACATTGGTTTTGCCCCCAGACTCCCCCAGAGGGGTCAATAAGAACATGTAAGCAATATGAAGGACTGGGCTTGGGCTGTGGTAGGGCTTGAGAGGAAAATATGCTGGGTCCAAAATATCCCAGAAATCCTGTTTGGTTTCCCCAGTGCAGAAACCACAAACTGGTGCCAAGGAGCATTACATCTTTTAGATGATGATATCTGTACTAAAAACACTAGGATTTCATTTTAACAACAGAATTTTAAAAAGAGAGAGAGAAATATGTGGGTTGTGAAGAGACTGTTTAATTAGTCATCATATTTGATTAAAATAAATAATGTGTGGCATGGTCTGGTGGTCAGGGCACTCTGGCTCAGCAGAAGCAGCAGCCACCTGGCCTGCCCTGTTCTTCCCACACAGCCTCAGAGAGAGGCAAGTTTATTAAAATCCCCTTCACTTTTCAAAGCAAAGTCCATCTTCTTTTTCCTGTCACTACAACTGTGACAGCAGTGAGACCTTGCAGCTGAGAGTGGCCCTACAGGTATGAGATGGTTCTTGCCCCAAGGACAGTGTAGACTGCATGGGCCAAACCAGCCCCTTGCCCAAAGAATTAAGGGTGCTGAGCACTGAGTGTTAAATGATCCTTTCAAAATACAGTGTGGAAGGGCAGGTTTTAGCTTGAGGGTGAGATGAAGTGCTGCTATGCTGTTTTTCTCATCCCAACCACATCACCAAGCATGTGGGTGCAGAGCTCTGACAAGGGTTAGCCCTGGTAGGAGGGTGGGTAAGAAAGCCTCTGGATGCACTGATTTAATTTTCTCTTTCAGTGTATGAAAAGAATTTGTTATAAAACTTTAAATGCTGGGTATTTTTTTTTTATATTGATCATGTTAAGTGGTCAGGGAACAGGGGAGTTGTGCAGCTCTGTGGCATGGTGGGGCAGCAGCACAAGCAGAGCAGGGCTGTGAGTGCAGGGCAATTTCAGCCTTCATGTGGAACTCTGTTCCCACCTGCAACTGCACAGCTGAGGCTACCCCTTCAGCCACTTCTGGGGCTGCTTGGCTGATTAAATCCTCTTGGAACTGTGAATTCAGAGCCTTTGAACGCAGTGGACTTGATAACAGATATCAGGCACATGAGGGGTGAATGTCACTGTTTGCACAATTGCAATGATTTTTTTTTTTCTTCCTAGGGATGTGACAAGAAAGCCATGGTTTGGGACATGCGGTCTGGTCAGTGTGTCCAGTCATTTGAAACCCACGATTCAGATATCAACAGTGTCAGGTCAGTGTGTTTCTGGGAGAGGACACGTTTGCAGTGTTGAGCAATGTGCTGATTCTATTTCTGAAGTCTGACCTCATCCAAGTAATGTAATGTGTTCTGGTCTTCTTGTGCACAGATATTATCCAAGTGGAGATGCTTTTGCCTCTGGTTCAGACGATGCCACGGTATGTTAATTCAGCAACCTCATTTAGGAAAATTCTGTTGCTTCCCAAGTCAGATTTTCCTAAAAGACTAGGTCACATCCACAGAGGACTTTTAGTGACTAAACTGGGCCTGTGACACCAAATTTGCAGACATAATAATTATCATGTAAGATAAGGTATTAAATACCATATATAATGTTCTAGGGAAAATCACATAACACTGTAGGTCATTTCTGCAAACTTCTCTACAAGAGGTGCTGTCCAAAGATTCATTTCTGTGTCTGAAGTTTCATGCCTAAAATTAGTTGTCTTACTGGAAGATACTTGGCTTCACATATCTCTTGGTCACAGCATGGGAGGAACCAGCTGAAATGCTGCACTTGAGTCAGGAGATGCAGCATGTCCCAGAAAGCAGAGGGGCCATGGGCTCAGGGCAGAGCAGGGGAGATGAGGGTAGCTGGTCTCTGCAGCCCCAGGGTGGCCATGGGCACAGACATCTCTGTGAGCCCTGACTCTCTGCTAGCACTCTTCACTGCAGTGAGTCACTGCATCAGGTCATCCTAAATCACTCATGGGCCCTGAATGGATCTTCCTTATCTATGAGCAATCTGCTAGGAGGGGCTCAGAATGCATTGACAGGTAAATTCAATCAGCACAATGTATACAAAATGCCATTTGCCTCCTTGTGTCCTCTGCCCCGGAGAGATGCTCGGGGCTGGCGGCTCTCCTTGCAGCTGGTGTGTCCTATGGGGGACCAGGCTGTGCCCCACCAAACCCTGCAGGGCCTGAGCTGGCACGTAAGTGTAGCGTTAGAGCAGATGGTGGGGAGGCACCTGGCACCTTATTTCTTCCGTTTATTTATAAACATCACACTGAGTCACCTGAGAGCAAAGACTTTATCTAAAGTACCCTGCCCTCAGAGCATGTTTTGAGTCTGCTCCAGTGCTAGCTAAACTCGACAGAAAATTCCTTTTGTCTTCATTGGATGTGGAGACATTCCAAGGCTCTTTGGAGAGAGTGAACCCTGATTTTATGTTTTAAAAACTGCAACTAGAAGCTAATAATTCTAGCAATGTGGTGAGCCCAGTGGCTTTCTGCACACTTGGATGCAGTACTGTGAGCTCTTGAGATGATGAGGGAGTGATACAGAGAAATTGTCCATCATTAAATTCCAGTGAAAACACTGTCTTTTAAGGCCCAGTATCACAGGTTCTTATTAATCAATTTGATATTTTTTTCTTTTTAAACTATTCTTGACACCCCTGACTTATGAAGGAGAATGGCAAATTCCACCTCTGTACTTCTGACAGAGGTTTTGGCAGTTCCCATTTACCTCATTCTTTAAATGAAGGGGTTTGTTTTTGCAGTGTTACAGGGTGGTATCCTTGACCTGATTTATATACTTGGGGATTCGAGGAACAGATAATCCTGACTGGAAGTAATCCATAAAAGCGTATTCAGATGACAACATTGTCATCTGCATTGACCCCAGCTCCCTCTCAGGACAGTCTGATAAAGTTATTCATCTGTGTGGAGACCTGGACTGCACATACCTGGCAGCTCCCCACTGCCCTGCAAATCAAACATCCCCTTCTGTTCAGACTTGAATACCAGCCATTTTTCAATAGTAAAGTCTTAATATTAGCAATCCCATCTGGCCAGTGTTTGCTTAAGCTTAACTTATTGAGGAGGGGTTTCAGTTCACATAGTTTCAAAAGTGCATTTTGATTTCAGGGCTAGCAGACTGCCTTCCTGCATAGCAGTGTTACTCTGAAGTCTGGCAGTGAAGTCTGATACATGATTTCCATGTCAAACAAGCCAAATTTTGCTGGCAAATGATAAAAACAGGAAGTATAGGTTGTTAGAGGTGATTTGGAATTTTCCATGAGAAATGAAAACCAGAGATCTGCATTAAAATGTATTATTCCACTTGAATTATTTTCACCTAGGTTTTTCAAACAAGAGAGGCTCACAGAAGGGCAGGGACTGTTTGCTATTCTGGCTTACTCAGAGCCAGGACTACCACCTAGGCTTCTCTGTGCCACGTAGTCTGTTCTCAACAGTGATTAGAGATTTGATCCCATCTCCCAGGCTCCAGCTGTGGCTAAACTGTTGTTTAAGAGATTGTCTCCAGATCACCTCCCCAGCAGCAGGATGCCCTGATATGCACAAAAACACAAAAGGGAAGCAGGAGGGTGTGGGATTCCAGTGGGTACCATGGCCCAAAGCCCACTACTCATGTCTTTCTAGGACAGGCAGGAGCTTCAGAGAAGTGGCTTAAAAAGAAAATTCTTCCTGCAATGTATACAAAACAGCCTTGTGTTGCTTAGATCCCTGTTAAGAGGATCCCAGTTACAGCAGCCAGAAGCAGAAGGAAATGAGGAAGCAGAAAGAAGCAGAAGGAAAGAAGCCAAGCAGCCGCTTCCTGTGATGTCTCTTAAGCTGCACTTCCCAGTCCCATTTTTTTCCAAATATTGTAGCCAGTGCTTCCGGCATTTACTGAGGCATGTGTGTTGGTTTTGTTTTAATCCTAGTGTCGTTTATATGACCTTCGTGCAGACAGAGAAGTAGCAATTTACTCCAAAGAGAGCATCATTTTTGGAGCATCCAGTGTGGACTTCTCTCTCAGTGGTGAGACTTGAACTTTGGAGGTTATCTTAGTGTTGAGATTTAAGAGGAACTGTAAAATTTTTCAGTTTAATTTGATAAAACATTCGTTATTAAAAGCTATCAAAAGTAATAAGTACCAAGAGAAACATTTAATGCATGGAAGATTTTTTTTTTGCCTCTGTAAAAATAATTACTCTTTAAATAACCTAGCTGGCTATGGCTTCGTTGTAGTGATGAAAAGTATTTTCCTGGCCCTACTGAAGGCAGGAAATATTTTGCCATTAACTACAGCTGGGCTAGAGTTTCACAATAATAATGAAAAACATTTCAAAGGCAACATGAAATGTAGCTAACTGTTAAGTGCAGTTACATAAATAGTTTTTAAAAGGCTAACAAATGATTCATAGTAAAAGTATATTAGAGGGGTATGAAGAAAGAGACACTGCCACTTTTCACTACAGATCCTGAGACATAAGAGTCTTGTCTCTCCTCTCGCATCAGAAGTGCAGCCCCAGTCACCCTGGGTGGGGGTGAGTGGGTGGTGAACTGCCCTCCTCCTGGAACTGAGGCAAACATCTCTGTCATGGTCACAAGCACCACAGCTTGTCCCGTTGGCAGTGAATCACTTACCAAATTGTCTGTTAATCATTCAAGTATTTGTATTCAACTTCTTGTGTAAGGTCTGAGTGAAGTAGTATTACCCTGAAGCTGGTAGAATGCTCTTGAGTCTGTCACGATTTGAAGTCATCCCCCATCTCTAATGACTGAACACATTCTGTGTAATGTAACTAACATGTACAGTGCTTTTAACGAATAGATTGTAATTGTTGCAGCATTGGCCAGCTCAGGAGCACAGCTGGCCCGGGGCAGACAGTGGCCACAGGGTGGGCTGGTGGCTCCAGGGCTCTCAGTGTCCTGCAGAAGCCCAGCGACAGTCAGTGTAAAATGCCATTGTCTCTGCAGGTCGCCTGCTGTTCGCAGGCTATAACGATTACACCATCAATGTGTGGGATGTGCTGAAGGGGTCCCGTGTGTCCATTCTGTTCGGACATGAGAACCGTGTCAGCACCCTGCGGGTCTCTCCCGACGGGACCGCCTTCTGCTCGGGCTCCTGGGACCACACCCTCCGAGTAAGTGCCGGGAGAGCCTGCTTCGGCTGCGTCTTTCTTCCATTGCTGAATAAAAGGGGTGAGGAGGAAGGGTTGTTATAGGAAAACTGCTCTAGAGGAACTAAGGAAGGTATAAAACTGTAAAACATGAACAGCAAAGCCAAATAAAAATCCCCACAAGGTGCTAGCAGAAGTGCTGAGTTTGAGCTTGCTGTTGGGTTACATGATATCGTTGCTGCTGATACTCTGTACCACTAATGTGATCGCCTTGCCAAAGTTAATTTAAGGTTTCATGGGAGAGTCAGTGTCATAAAGGAGTGTTCAGCTCTCTCTCTTTCCTACAGATCTGGGCGTAACCCGAGATCCCGAATGCAGAATCAAATGAAGACTGAAACCTTGAACTACAAAAACTGCATAAAGAAGCCATTCCTCAAAATCAAATATTCACTGCAGTCCAAAAGAGTAACACTCAACCCACAGATTAACACAACTAGGTAGAAAATGTAGTCTGCTTGAATACATAGCAAACATCAACTTGTAGTAAAATGAAATGTTTTTTTTTTTTTTTTGAAACTATATTCTTTTATTAGAATTAGTTTCATTATTTATAAAGGGACTTTTCTCCAAAGTCACCAGTATCACAGAATTGAGTATTTCAGTGCACATTATGTATTTATTTGCATGAATTCAGTTCCTTTTAAAAATGAAAAAACAAAGTCCTGATTTTATCAGGTTATAGCCAAAAGGTTTTGGAAACATTCCGTAGTAGCATATTGAATTTTGATGTTAAAAAATGAAAAGAAAAACAATTCTGATACTTTATGATGTTATGGATCACTGAACCTTGGTGGTAAGTAGAGGAGCAAAGGACCTACTGTGAAGGTACTGGCTGCTGTCATAAAAATGTATTTTTTGTACAGAAGAAAATCCCTTCAATCCCTGTTTTTTCCTACTGTCTTTTTAGATAGAAATAAGTATTTCATTCATGTTACCTGAATATAAAGAATCTAAATATATACAAACTGATGAATAGCAAAGAGGAGGGATATAAACATGATTTACATAATCATGAGGTAATACTTAACCAGTAGTTTCTTAGAAATTTTTAATTGTATCACTTGGTGAGTGAATTTTCTTTTACTTAAAGAAATACTACATGCTAAGCACTAAGGGATACTACATGCTAAGCATTGAGCACCATTATACTGATGGTCAAATCTTTTCCAAGTCAGTCATAGTCATTCTATGACCATGATTCTTATTTGCATTTTGAGCAGTTTATACAACTTTGTCAAGGCAATGTAGCTTCAAGATATGTTCAAGCAGTATATGCCCATCTTAATGTACTTCTGCAATATTAGAGCAGTTGTAAGTTCATGCTGGTCAAATCACACAGTCCTTACTCTCACAGTCACCCCCCACTGCCATGGACATGGTTTTGTCATAGTTGGATTGGAGAGTGAATAACAGTGAGCTGTTGAAAATCTGCTGTGAGCCACAGTCCTGCCAGGGTTTGATACAGTGCTGACCAGAGCACGAGTCCATCTGATGCAGGAGTCACTGGTTTTCAGGAGAGTAGGACAGCTGGCCTCATTGCTGGCAACACCCAGCCCTCTGTGTGAGCATGGGCATGCCCTACAGACTGGCAGAAAAATCCCACACAGAAGTGGTGCTCTAGAATCAAGATTGAATCAGATAAAGATGAGAAACAATTAATTATAGAACCATTGTGAAATTATATCTGCATTCATACATTGAAAAGCATTGGGACTAGAGTGTCAGCTCTGCTCATACCAACAGGTACTGAGTCTCACCTGAGCACAGGCACATGGGGAGCAAAGAGCTGGAGTAATGCTGGGGGTTTGCACAGCCTGGTCTTTGAAGTGCAGGTGGTGAGGTACAGCTCTGAATGTATCATATGTATGGTTTATATTTAGATTGGAACAAGGGAAAACAAGCTTTCTGGAATGAACCTGTTTACAAGCTCACTGGTCACTGGAGTTTAATGAGAACATCCTCATTCTATTTGCAAGTGGTATTTTTTTACAATTATATAAAAATCATATTAGAAACAAAGTCTCCTCATCCATGAAAACATTAGGTTCTGTGAATCCATAACCAGTTAACCTAAGACACTGACATTTATACCAGCCTTCCATCCCTAATGGAATAGGTTGGCTGTTTTCACTTGGAAAAGTCAACTCTGATGCTTTGCAATATTTGTGGCAAACTATCCCTGTAACAAACTGAATGCACTATGGAAATGTCATATAGAACTCACTGTGCAATATTGAGTCAATACACTGTACACATTTGATCAAAAGATTAATATTAATGTTTAGATAGTATTTATTGGCGAGATGTTTGTTTCAAACATAATACATTGTGTTGATATTTATGAACAGCCTAAATACAATAAATTGTATTTTACATATTGACAACATGTGTATAGTAGTTCTTCCCATTGCTTAGGTATTTGCAATGGTCGTTATTTGGTTTTCTGCTTTTTTGACATACACTTTTTGCACTACACAGGTTCTTAA
Organism: Sialia sialis; assembly: GCA_009812075.1. NCBI lineage: Eukaryota > Metazoa > Chordata > Aves > Passeriformes > Turdidae > Sialia > Sialia sialis. The sequence continues at coordinate 11,963,856 of VRYO01000100.1, read as the reverse complement.
ATGGTTTCTCCTGCAAAAATCTTGGGTAAAATCCAGATCTATCAGAAAATTGCTTCTGGAATATCTTCTGTAAATTCCCAAGGCGAACCACAGCAAACGAGAGTGAGCAGCCCATGAAAGTACTTGAAATGCTCTGCATTCAGAAGGCCAGAATTCAGATTGCTTTCCTGCTCAGAAGGATCACAGCTAATGTAATGTTTTCCTTCCAGATCTTTATTGCCATACCCAGGAAGGAACTAGAAAATGCAGAGTATATGTTTTGTGGGAGCTCCTTGTGTTGCAGCTGAATGCTACTGAAAAGCCAGGCACTGAAATTCTGCTGAGGGCCCAGGCTGTGCCTTTTTGGGTAAACCAGCTGTGCAGATCACTTGGAGGTGCAGCAGTTCAGCTTTCTGCCTTGTCAGGAGAGAACTGAGCTGCGGCCAGCTCTCCTCTGCACTTCAGTGTAGGTTTTATGGTCAGCCTGAAGGTGGCTGGTGGAAGTGCTCAGCTTAGTCACTGAAAAAAGCACCTTCCTAATTTAGGTGCATTGTTTCATTTCCCCTCTTCTGAGAGCCCAGGGAAAGTGCTCAGCCAGCTTGTTCTGAGTGACATCAGTGCTCAAACTGTCACCAGATCCAGTGAGAATGAGTCTGACATTGCATCTTGCACTTCTGTTCTTGCATGGAGAAATGCTGTAGGTTTTGCACTTCAGGGCCACTGCCTTTGGGTGTGCATGGGCTTGCCACCTGTGAAAATCACCTCTTTGTTCCTGAGGTAATGGTGAAAACATGAACCAGGATGGGCCTCAACTTCCCATCAGATAAATGACACTTAGAGGAACAGGACACTGAAGTACCCATTGTGTTTTTTACTCACTAAAGGCCATCCTGGAGGCTTTGGAAAACCCAGCGTTTTGAGATTTCCCTGTTGGTATGTCAAGCTGTTTGTGCCAGAAACACCTCTATTCCAGAAACGTGAGCAGACAAGGGAGCTGTAGCTGGGGACACTGTCAGACGGCTCTGGCCTGTTAAACAAAAATGCTATATAAACAGGAAGGGTGGAAAAGGATATTGCTAGAGAAAGAGCAGCCTCTCCCTCTTGCACTCCTGCTGTGAGGAATGCAATAGGAAATTCCTGCTCCAGGATTAACAATCATAAGGAAAAATAGTTTTAAAAGCATGTATGTAAAGCTCTTGTGAAAAGTAAAGATTTCATTCCAGCCACAGCTCTAGTACATTACCAGACTGTATTTCCCTGCTTCAAAACAAAACAAAAGCCAAATACGGGGATGCAGAACTAAAGTTTGTCTTAGGAGGGACTCTAAGGGCCAATCAGGCCAATTCTTGATAGCGATCTGAGAAATTGCAACAGCATTGATTCCAACCACCTATTTTTAGATTTTCTAATGGAGATGTGAAATGGAGACAGCTGTATCTCAAGACAGATGGAGTGAAGCCAAGCAGCCCTGTGCTGGCGCGTTGGGCACCTTGAGGCGGTTGTGGGACGAGAGGTGAGAGCGTGCCGCGGTGCCAGGAGCTGCAGCAGTGCTCTGCACAGCCAGGCTGTGTGTGACAGTGCGGTCACAACCACCTCTGCCACACGCCACCACCGGCACCTCACCTGTCCTGTGAACGACACAGCAGGGCCAGCTGGGTGTACCTGTGCCTGCACCGGGGCTGAGGTGGCATTCGGGGTGGGAAGTAGCCGGCGGTGCTGGGAGCTGCTGGGGCACAGCGGGGATGCAGGGGACGTGTCATGCTGGGCAGCTCTGTGTGCTCTGACATGACACCCTTGGCAAGCGCTGTTCTCAGCCGCTTTACTTTACACCAGCAGTGTGAAGGGCCCGACCTTTGCACCATCAAGGTCCTAGTTCTATATTTTGCCTGTATGCTCATCAAAAATCCACTGCATTTGCTGGGTAAAACTCGGTGCTCTCACCCCGTGATCCTGGAAAACCTACACCTCCTTTACTGCAAAGAATGCAGGTTCGGGCGGGCCACTAATGTGGAACCAAAACAAAACCGAAAAGGAATTAAAGCAAGTATTTGAGAACCAGCACCCGAGAACAGCGTGTCCCCCGGCTGCCCAGCAAGGCCCGCAGCACTCTGCCGCACATGTCCTTTCCAGGGATGCGGGCGGTCCCTCCCGATGGGAACGCGCCCGCCCTGGCTTGGCCCCGCCCCGGAGGCGGGGAGCGCCCGTGGCGGGCCGGGCCGGGCCGGGCCGGGCCGGGCGGAGGGGCCGCCCCGCCTCTTAGTCGGCGGCAGCTGCTGCTGCGGGGCCGCCGCCGTGGGCAGCTGCCATGCCGCGCTCGCTGAAGGAGGAGACGGCGCTGCTGCTGGAAGATTACTTCCAGCACCGCGGCGGCGGCGCTGCGCTGCCCCCCAGCCCCACGGCGGCCGCGCTGCGGAGGGCGGCGGCCGAGCTGGAGCGGCAGGAGCGGCCCTTCTTCCGCTCCTGCGCGCCGCTAGCGCGGGCCGAGCCGCGAGAGGCGGCCGCGCTGCTCGGAAGGGTGGCGGCGCAGCTGGAGGCCGACGGCGGCCTCAACTGGGGCCGGCTGCTGGCGCTCGTGGTGTTCGCCGGCACGCTGGCGGCCGCGCTGGCTGAGCGGGGCTGCGGCGACGGGCCGCGCTGCCTGGCCGCCCACCTGGCCGCATACCTGGCCGAGGAGCGCGGCGACTGGCTGGAGGCGCACGGAGGATGGGTGAGCGGGGATGGGCGGCGGGGAACGGCCTGGGGCGGGTGCCAGGACCCTCGCCCCCTCCCCGGCGAGCGGGGCAGGGCAGCCCCCGGCTCCGTGCAGCAGCTTGTCCCGGGGGGATACGTGCCCGTGTCGGCGTCGGCGATGGGCGAGCGCGGCAGCCGCACGGGGAGCGTCCCTGAGGGCTGCTGGCCGTGCCACATGGCCACACGCGGTGTGTCCCTGAGGGCTGCCGGCCATCTCTACGTCCCCACACGCGGTGTGTCCCTGAGGGCTGCTGGCCATCGCCACATCACCACACGCAGTGTGTCCTCAGGGCTGCCGGCCATCTCTACGTCCCCACACGCGGTGTGTCCCCGAGGATTGCTGGCCATCGCCACACGCGGTGTGTCCCCGGGGCTGCTGGCCATCGCCACACGCGGTGTGTCCCCGGGGCTGCTGGCCATCGCCACACGCGTGGATGTGCTGGCCCATTGGGGTGCCTGTGGGTGCCCGGTGCTGAGATCCCCCCGGTGCCCGCTCATGGCTCCATTGGGATGCAGCCTCCTTGTATCGCAGGAGTGATGCTTCTTGCTGAGGGAGCGAGGTTTGCCTTCCTTTCTGGTCTGCAGCCTGTGCATTTCGGCCAGCAGGCTTGCACAAGTCCTCTCCCAGGTGTGAGCACAAACCCATGTTCTTAAGTACACCTGTTTATTAAGGCACTCACCCTCCAGACCTGCAGCTCCTTTTCCTGTCTGTCCCAAAGCCAGTCAGGTCAGCTTTTAAGCATTGATGAAGTTCTGCCTGCAGTTCTGAGCAAAACATCAGCTATCCCACAGATCTGCTTGTTTCCTATTCCTAGTCCTAGTGGAATACTTTATGTCAGTACAAATAAGCACTAAAAATAGAAAGGAGGGGAAGTAGCCACTGGTTTCGTTGACTTTTCCAGAGACCAAAATGAACTTGGTTTTCTAGTGGTCACTGGTCCATCTGGCCACTCAGTTGGCTGCAGCATACACTGTCACTTGGCAAAATCGGCAAAACCATATTGCCTGTTCACACAAATCAAAGTGTAAAGAACAAAGTTCCGGAAGAAATTAAGAGTATAACTTGTTTACATAGACATCTGCGGAGCAGAGTTCAAACACAACCATCTGGAGTTGTATTGCTGCCACTTCTGATTATCACAATGATCTGGGAGAGCAGCTGCCAGCTTTGCTCTGTCATAGGTCAGCTCTGAGCAGTGTCCACCCGGCCCTTCCAAGAGAGTGTGTAATCAGTCCCACATCCACTGAGATGGACTGGCTTTGGGCTGCTGTCTTAAAAGTGGAAATTTCCATATCCTGTGTTTTAGATGCTTTCTGAAACTTAAATTAGGAGGAACAATGCTGGCAACTTCCATCAGAAACTTGCCTAAAAGGGCAAAAATATGTAATGACACATGGAGCATCTCAATAGGAAGTGTCCAATTGTCTGTTGAGCAAAGTATACAAACAGTTGTAGCTGCTCCTTTCAGTTGCCTTGTGCAAAGGCTCTCACAAAGCGTTTTTGCCTCTGCCCAAGGCAGTGGGTTTAGACTTTGATGACTGAAATAGAGATTTCTGCAGCTGATGGAGGCTGAGCTGGGAGGGTGAAGTGGTGCTCAAAGGCTTGTTACAGAAACCCAGTTAATTGCAAGCTAAGCAACTGAGTGTCCTTTCTGTTGGTGTTGCAGGATGGCTTCTGTCGCTTCTTCGGCAGGCAGGGCTCCGAGGCGGCTGAGCAGAGCAGCACCATTGGCAACGCCATCATGGCAGCGGCGGCGGGCCTCGGCATGGCAGGACTGGCTTTTCTCTTGGTGCGGTAGGCCCACGCACGGACTTGGGAAAGTACTCAAAACTGACAGTTTACCAGATTTCACTTTATTTTCTATAGCACAGACCCTCTAAAAAGAAGTCTATATTTTTAAATGGCTCAGAAAACTGCCTCACCAAATCCTCGACTATAAACTGCTCCACTCGCTACCCAGTAATGGCACAGACAAATGTGTACTAGAGCACTATTTGTGCATGTTCAAGACCTGTTGTCTCCAAACATCTGGACTTTCTTTTTTGAAGATGTAACCTAAACTTTAGCATAGTTCATGTACTGTAACTTCTGAGTGCTTGATGTTATGCTAGGAAAACATTATGGTGGGCTTGCTACTAAACCCTCTGTTCAAGACGTCTTATTTACGTGGAGGCAAGTCTTGGAACCCGCGTTCATTAATGCTGTAAAGTGGGCGAACATTGACTGTGATCTAACGTGGTTTATGGCTTCAAACGTGGTGCACAGCATTTGTAGTCAAAAGGCAACTCATTTGTTGATTTAGGTGCCTGTGATGCAAGAAGCATTAGGGCTTAATGTAACGTAAGGCTGAATTCATTACACTACAAGAAGTAATTATTGATACAGGACAGTAATGGCTGCAGTACTGATTCCTACTGAAAGGAAAAGAATTTAAATATTAAACCTTAATTGGTATATTGAAATCCAGTGAAGGCTGGAATTTCTCTGGATTTCCCTTACAAAGTGAGAATTTCCATATATCTTAATATATTTTTGAAGTATTTATCACTGTATAATACTTGTAGCCATGACATCTTTATTTTTGTTTAAAACTTAATGCTGGTTCTTGTCACTCTAGTGTGTATCAAACATTGTCTTGTTTGAGTAATATTTCACTCTGTTTTCAAAATGCTGTGTATTTCTTTCAATGCTTGTACAAATTGCCTTATGTTTCTGGTAGCTTTTTTTCTGAGTTATTCACAATGTGTACAATTTTACTATGCTGATTTCAAATGTAAATAAATATTAAGTATTTTTATTTTAAAAACCTTTCTGATAATTACATTGGATGGGTGCTGGTGCTCAGACAGTGAGTGTTTTGGTGGTTACCTGGATGCATCAGTTTGTATTCACTGCATTGCTGGTGCTTTGGGACGAGGACTTGTGCAGCACCAGAGCAGTTTGATACCAGCTCCAGTCCAGACTGGAGCTAACACAGCCTGAGGGGAAAATCCCATCCAGAAGGTCCATCTTCACTGTGATGACTGGAAACAACTTGGTGGTTTTGTAGGCCAAAGCTTTCCAAAGTTTACTAACACAGCTGGGTGCAGTCAGCCTCCTCCAAGAGCTGCTCTTGCTTGTAGAGATGACAGAGCTCTTGTTTCTTCTCTGCCAAGACTTGCTGCTGCCTCTCTCACACATGCATGCTTTTCTACTGAAACTGGAGTTTCTGATACATGTTATGATGTCAACTGTGCAGTGTGTTGCTGGAGTTCAACCTTCTTGGATTAGTCCTACTGAGCAGCTGTAATCTTCGAGGGTATTGGGCTTTGCTCTTTTAAAAGGTGGTCTCACGCCCCTGTCTCCAAGCTGGGGGCTCTGATGCCTGTTAAATGCTGCAGGTCCATTATTCAGCCTCCCTACCTGGCTGCCTGTGGGCCCATGGCTCTGCCCTTTTAGAGGGTCCTCCTAGGTGGGACGAGCACCCAGTGGGCTGCCGAGTTCCTCTCAGCTCAGCCTGGCAGCCAGGTCAGCATCACTGTGGCTGGCAGTGGCCACCCTGCTTCTCCTTCTGCTGGCCACTGGCCCCTGGGGCAGCCGTGCGGCAGCCACGGCCTCAGGCTGGACAGAGCAGCAGTTGTGCTGGCTGGCCACAGATGCAGGGAGAAGGACAAAAAGGGGCATTCAGGGATGGTAAGTCCCACGGAGGCAGGAAGGAGCTGGTGGTCCTCCCCCTCATGCTGCTGGTTCTGAATAAACGGCTGCTTGTTCTCCAACTTCCAGTTCTCTAAACTCCAGCTTGCCTCCTCTCAGCAAAGGACTGGGAGTCCATGGTGCAGGACTGTGCTCAGTTCCTCTCTCAAGTTCCTGCAGGGATGACTCCCACGTGTGGCAGCTGATTGCTCTGGGCATCTGCCTGCAGTCATCCAGGAGGCTGCAGTGCCCGAAACTTTGTCCACAGTGGGAGTGAGTTGGTTGGTCCTGGGAACTGAAAGTAGTTTCTAAAATGTGGGATGCTTAGGGGATATATGATAAAAAGCATGGGGAATTACAGGACAAGAAGTGCTCCAAACAGAGGTCAAATGTCTCTCCTGTGCCAAACAGAACAAAGATAAAATATCTGTATCTTGATTTTTAGTGTAATCTGATCTGGCAGGCCCCACAAAAACAATAGCAGAGAGAATATTTATGCTGGCTTTTACAGTCTGCTCTGGAAAAATGAAAAAAAAAAAAAACCCAACAAACACAGCCTTGAAATGTCCTTTAAAGTCACATCAGCTTTTGGTGTAAACCTGACCCTTTCCAACGTGCAGCTTGAAGAGCATCTACCAGCCTTTCTTGGCCTGGGAGAAGCCAGGAGTGGATTCTAGGAGCCAGGAAAGCTGCAAGGCTGAGTCAGAAGGCTGCAGTGCAGCTCTGCAGCGAGTGGCAATACTGTCTGGAGCCAGGCTGCTCTGGTCTCTGCTGGGAGCTTGTGCTCCATCCCTGAGAGCTGCTGAGGGGCACTGGCTGCTGGAGCCTGCCACGAGGGGGTAACTGCCTGTCCTAGCCAGAGCCATGCTGCTGCTCTCTGCTGAGATGAGAATGCAGGATTGAAGAGCAGGACTTAAATCACTGGAGCCTCATTGATTTCAGGGCAGTTCAGACTAACTTATGTTTGCATGACTTCTAATTTGTTTTTTAAAAATTACTTTCATTTCCACCCGACAGTTTATCTCAATGAAGTAATGTATTTCTCAATTGAAAACTGCTGCTCATCTGCTTTTCTGCCTCAGAAAAGGGAAGCAAGATGCTGCTGTTACTTGCTTTAAATGCAGAAGGAAAGTAGGTGGTGTTTCAGTGCAAGGCTGTGTCTAATCCTCACAGCAGATTTTGGCTCTCCAGCACTGTTGTATTTCTTGGGCCTAGGATGGATGCAGCAGGTTCATCGTGTCTGAATATTAGCACATGGCAATAGTTGCAGGTTCTGCAGGGAACCCAAGGAGTGCTGGTAGGATCTTGCATTTGAGGGAAAAGGAGAGGAGTGAAGGTGCTGGCTGGGCTCTTCCATTACCTGGCTGCTCAGTTTTGTGTCTTTCCTGCTGTGCAGTGTATGAAGACCTTTGGAGGGCTGAGGGATAGGGAAGGTGTTCCCAGTATATAGTGGTGCTCACAGTGGGCTGCTGGTGCTGCACCTGCTCCCTTCACAGTTCCCTTCTAAAGGGGCATCCATTGGAACCACAGGCCAAGGTTGCAGTGCTGTTGCAGCAGCCCAGCTGCTCATTAAAGGAAAAAGCAATTTACTCATCAGGCTTCTTAAGAGCACTGAACTAGCCAGTGGGTTTCTTCTTGGCTTGGAAAAAATGAGGCACTGTTAGAGCTCAAAAAATACGAGTTGCAGGATGGTGTTACATGGCAGTTGGTGAGCTGCTTTGCTGCGGTATGCAAAAGATCTGGTCTGGCACGTCTCACTGGAGGAATTGGTGCTGGTGCTGAGTCCTTTTCTCACCATGCACACTGCAGGGTGGTACCCAAGTCTGGTAGGACAGGAGAGCCGTGTTAAAATGACTCAGCAATTGGATGGCCAAAAACCCCTCCCAGAGAATCACTGGAAAGAAAAGAGGTCAAGTGCATAGCATTTATTCACATAATTTCACTTGTGCTCATTCTGTTTAGATAATGAAAATAAACTGAGTTTTACTTCTGTTTCTCTGGCTGCTTTCTGTACCAGGCTCGAGCTGAGTTGTCTTTGCCAGGACTGAATGCTGGGTGGGGAGAGCAGGCACAGCTGGGAAATTACTTGCTTTCAGGTTTGAAAAGTGCCAGTGTAATTCCTTCTTAAATGCTGCCATTTTTAGGAACACTTTTAAATGTTATCTTCAAACAATTATCTTGTCGCTAACTGAAGTTTTTAAATGAAAACAGAATTAAAAGCATAAAATCTTGATTTACTTGAAGTGAAATGCAGGAAGTCTGAAAGTCAACTCTGCTGAACTAACAAGATCATTTTGTTGGATTTTTTCTCTGCCTGGGCTTGGTCTATTTGTTTAATTCAAATGAGAGGTGGAAGAGAGGACCTGGCTTTCCTTGTCAGAGTCCCTTTTCAAACTGGCTCTGTCTTTTGCCCAGCCTGTGATAAGTTTCTAGCACTACAGCCTGGAAACTGATACTTGCCCATTGACAATCTCATGGTTTCTGGATTTTCACCCAAGCTGATGTGTGTTGCACATTTCTTTCAGTTAAGAATTAAACCTGTTTAAATGAGTATTTTAATTCAGTTGGGGCCACAATAGCCGTGGGGATGAGTGAATCTGTCGTGGTCTGTGGTAAGAGACTGCAGTGCAAGGCATTGGTAAAGCCTGTGTGCAGAGAGCCATGTAGGCATTGCAGAATGTTAGTGCTTTCTGGAATTAATATCTTTAATGATTCTGACCTGTGACTACAGTTCACTTGAGGGAGTTCTCATGTTTGACCCAACCTGCTCTTTTGTTTGTCTCTGAACAGCTCAGCACATGGTGAGTAACAGCAGGAACCCCACACCCTGCTTACAGCATCTGCTACTGCCTTTTTTGTTATCAAATGTGGCTTATACCCTTAAGAAGCTGTGTGGGGAAGGGTGGTCTGGTTCAGTCTAAGCACAGGGGAGATTTCTGTGCTGCATTGCACCTTGGGGGGACTGGAGATGGCAGCTAGAGCTCTGCTCTGGGCAGCCTGCTTTGCAGCTTGACACCAAAGCCAGGAGTTCTTGCTGGCACTTTTAATTTGCAATGCATAATAGTAAAAGGGCAAAACCACTGGGCTTCATCAAAGGCTGGGGAGAGAGCACTGTTTGTAGTGTGTTTGCTAATGGCTGGTTGGCTTCCTCCTTGTAGCTATTACTGTCTTCAGGAGAATCTCAGGCTTTTGTAATTAATTTTGAAACACCCATTTTGAAGCTTTGTGACGAGCTCATTGGGAACTCCTAAAACACAGGCAGAGCCATGTTGCACTGGTAAGGAGTTGGTGTAGGACAGACAGTGTTAACTCCTCTCTCTCTGGGAACTGCCAGGAAAAGCTCTCTCATCACTCAACCTCCTGGCACAAGGGCTGGACCCTCCAGCTTCTCTGGCTGGACATGGCTGCTTTGTGCCCCTGCCAGTCTGGGGTTTTCTCCCTCTCCTTAGACAGAGGATGTGCTCCCAGAGGTCCCAGCAGCCTGCCTGCTGGAAGCATGGCCCTGCTGGGATGCACCCAGTGCTGGGCTGCCCCTGGCAGCATGGACATGGCTGCCTCTTGGTGCCCAGCATAAGCCCATGAAGGAGTGGCCACACAGGTGCTGTGCTGGTGGTTGGATGACTCTAATGATTCTGATGCAAGAACAAATTCCACCAGTCGTGTGTAAAAAACCTTGTAAAATTGTGCTGTTGTGATCACTGGCAGCTGAGAGCTGATGGTGCTTGACAGGCAAGGCAAATGCTTGTTTCCTGATATCCAGCAGAGATTTAAATGTGGAACCTGATTATACTGGGAGTGAACAAGTGATGAGGTTCCCTGAGCATTTCATACCCTGGCTGGATTGGTGGCATTTCCAGGCAGGTGCCAGTGCTGCCAAGGAGGGGCTGGATTTCTGCCCGGGCTGTGCTGGAGCCTCACACAGCCCCATGCAGAGGAGCACCACTGGGCTGTGACAGGCTGTGACAGTGTCCCTGTGACAGAGGTGTGGGCTGTTGCACAGCCACTGCCCGCTGTGGAAGCCTTGACCTGCAGTCAGCCACTCAGTAAGTGGTTTCCATGCCAAAACTCCATAGAAGCCCCTGGGTGTTCTGGCTCTGAATAGTCTGTAAAATGTGCAAGGTTTGAATATTCTCCCTGGTTTTTTTTCTTTTCTTTTTCCCCCAAATGAAGTGCCTGACTGGCAGTCCCAGCCTGGGCCCCCTTTCTGCCAGGGCTGCTGCTCAGCACAGGTCACTCACAGCTGTGACATGAAGAATCTGCCATCCTTATGTGTTTTCACTGCCAGTCTTGTAGGCAGCTCTCTGCCACAGCAGCATCCCCTTCTCCTCATCTAGAAAAAGGAAAAATAATTACTCATAAACTCTTTGGAAAAAGGCACAAAACAGCACAAAACTTGCCTGTGTCTGTTTTCAAAGAAAAGAAAAATCATCTGGGGTCTTGTGTATTGTCCTTGGTGATGTTCAGAGCAGAACACCTGCCACTCTGAAACCCTTCCAGGTTTCCTGGTTGCTTTTTCCAAGTGAAGTCCTGCTCCATGGGAGGGAAAGGTTAAGCGTGGGAGTGAGCAGGGCAAAAGATTATGTGAAACAGAAATCCCAGCACTGTTTGTTCTGCCATCTGCTCCATGCTCGATCCAGGCTGTGGGTGGTTCCCGGAGTGCCCCTGCTCCCTTTCCTGCACGGCTGGCAAAGGGCTTTGAGCTGCCCAGCTGGCACACTGAGCTGGGTGAGCTACGTCCCCACTGTCTCGGGGGAGCTGCCCTGCAGCAGGGTGAGGCTGGGTGCTGTGCCTGGCCAGCAGCTGTGGCAGTGCTGGTGGCTATGCTGGAACTGCCACTGAGAACCTGTCCAGCAGCAATCCAGGAAAGCCTGGACCTCAGTGCCTTTGGCACAAACTCAGTGAGTGCTGGGATGCCAGGGGCACATCTCTGCCATCCCTGCTGGGAGCACTGGGGCAGGACAGCCACAGCTTCCCATGGTTCCATTATTGCAGCCATGCATCAGTGGTGCAGGATGCTCCCCGGTGAGCAGGGCAACTTGTGCCCATGTGAGGTGCTGCCACCATCCCCAGGAAGCAGCAGCAGGGCAGGCTGGGCCCTGCACAGCCCTGTGCCACACACATCCTGCAGTGGTGACATGCTCAAGTGTGGGATGATGGAGGTGGTGTTTGTCCCTGCTTCAGGGAAGGCTGGTGAAAGAAAGGTGAAATCATCTTGCCTCTTACCCCTAGAGCCTTTTTCTGCTCTGCCTCCTCCCCCAGCTCCCTTTTCCTTCTCTCCCCTGGTCCCCAGCCTGGCTGTGCCGGGGGCTGGGGGTTGTGCATTCCCTGCTCCTCATCCCCCTCTGCTCCCTGCCCACCCTCCCCACACTATGTTCACTTGGGAATGTGACCTTGCTCTCTAGATTATTTACAGACAAAATATTGCTTCAGGCCTGGGGAAGGGTTTTCTGTGTTGTTTTTTCCTTTTTTTTTTTAAGTGACTGGATTCCACAAAAACTGAATTATTCCAAGGGCGTGGGGGGCCTGGTGGGAATGCTTTGCTCTGTTTGGGAATAGGCTGCCTGCAGCCATCTTCCCTGGCCAGCACGAGGATGCTAGAGGCTGTAAGTTTCCCCAGCTATACGGAACAATCTGTCTCTGGTTTTCTTGGAAAAACCCACCCCTTGCTCGGGGAAGGCTGCCAGGATGGGACACAAGCATTAACAGGGCTGTGGCACGCATGGAACCAGGAGCTGGGCTGCCTCCCAAGGTGTGTGAGCAGGCACAGAGAGCTGCCTGCAGGTTAGTGCAGATTCAGAAGTGCTTTAGGTGGCTCCCCTCCCCACACCCCTGGAGCTCTCCACTTCCCCTCACTTGGGAGCTCCTGCGTCGCCTGCTGTGCTCGCAACGCAGACTTGGTTTGCTGAGGACCTCAGACAATGCTGTCACATCCTATCGGAAGCTGTGGTGGGTTGATTTCTCCTTTTTTTTGCTTTTACTGGTAGGATCAGCAGCTGCCCTTTTCCCACTGCTGACAGTTCTTCTGTCTAGCTGAACTTCTGAAAGCCTCATGGTGGTGGTTTCCCACTGAGCCGAGCCCTCACGCCTTTGACCTTGCATGGCTGCGGCCGCATCCCCTTCGCGCGGCTGCTGGAGGCCACAGAGCTGTGCACTGCACACAGCAGGGAGTTGTTATGTTCCAGCAGCACTGGGTGTTTGGGATGGGGCTGATGTGGGGTCCCTTCCTGGCACTGGTTTCCTTGCAAGGTTGGCATAAGCCTTCAGGTGCCCACAGCCTAGGAGTTGTTCCAAGTAAGGATGTGTGCTCAGCTTTTATTTGGGACTAAGCACTGAGCTGAAGTTGATCACAGACAGCGAAGGCCTGTTTTGCTGTGGGAAGGGTTCTTATGCCAAATGCCTTGGTCTGGCCCAGCATGCAGCGTGGCTTGATCTCTCTGGAGAATGAGCTGGGGCTGCTGAAGGTCTGGCAGAAGCACACTCTCCTCCCCGCTGAAACCGGGGCTGCTGCCGGGAAGTTGCTCAGCAAGCCTGGCCACAGGGGTTGACCATGAAGCAGGCACTTGCAAATCCTGCTGTGAGATTGGTGCCAGTCCTTGGAGTGACTGCAGCTTTCCCAGCTTGTGGAGGTGATGGTCTCATCCAGGCCCTTGTGAAAGTGTTTGGTGCAGGAAGGATGGTGAGCAGTGAGAGGATGCTGAGGGGATGGTGCCCCTCTCAGGCAGGACCTTGATCAACCAAAAGTGTTCATCTGGTGGTGGTTTGGAAGCCCAGTTTGCAGCAGACTTGTCTGGGTGGTGAAGTCATGGGAAGTGCTCTGGTCCATGTGCTGGTTTGGATACTACTGAGCTATGGAGTGCTCTGGGGCAAATCACAAATAGCATACTGCTTATAAACAAGGGTGAAAAGCAGCAGATTTTGTTCAACAGAATTGTGAAGTTTCCCTTGTTGAAAAGCTGTAGGGAAGGCTGGGACAGGAAGACAAGTGGTTTATTATTTTCATCAAATCCTTGACTTGGCTGCAGTCAGCACATTCAGCAGTGGGGTAGAAACTCACCAGGTGAGAGGCAAAAAGTACCTGCAGAGATGAAGTGCAGAGGCAGCAGATAAAGGCCATCACGGGGCTGTGCTTGTAGGGACTGCTCCTTATCAGCACACCTGCTGACTGCATTGCGAAAGCAGCCCCTGGTCACCTGTGCCTTTGTGTAGCTGGGGATTTTTCTGATGGAGCTGGAGTTTTCAGGGATGTTGCTGTTACCACCTGGCAAACCAGGAGGGAAGGGAGCACCAGGTCTCATGCTGCCATGAGAATGGGGCCCAGTGCACCTTGCTCCAGATCTGCTCTGCATGCATCCATGTACAGATAATGCTGCTCCTCACTAACTCTGGCACTTTACTTCCAGCCCAGAATTAATGGCTCCACTGGCTGAGGAACCAAGGGTGACCAGCCTCATGCCATGCAGGGGTGCAGAGCAGCCCAAGTGGATTCCACCTCAGGAAGGGGTCCTGTGAGGTTGCTGATGAGCAGCTCTCCAGTGTCAGACTGGTAGTGTCCCAGTTCCTTCAGCTGGGGTTTTCATGGGCACCTGTGCCCCCTTAAACAGAAGATTTGGCATCCTGAGCTAAACATCTTCTGTACCTGGATGTCCCAAATGGTTAACAATCCCAGCAGCAATGGATGGGTGGTGAGGAGATTGATTGCCTCCTGCAAGGTACATGAAGTCCCGCTGTTCTGCAGAAACACTTGTTCAACCAGGTAAATAACTGGTTTAAAATCCCCTCTTGCAGCAGCTGACCCTACATGTGTTTATCCAAGTGACTGGAGCTGTGCCAGTCTCTCTGGTAAGTGACCTTTCCCGAATTTTTCTTTTCAAGTTGACATTTAAGAAGGGGGGGAAAAGTCACAGCAACAAACGGTGTTTTAATAGTGATAAAGCTTTACCTGTCAACAAAGCCAGGAAAGCCACGCTGGAGCCTTTGCTGGTGGCTCTGCCATCCCAGCCAGACTCCATATGGACAGCACTGGCTTGTGTTTCCTGACCTGCTTGGGTCTGCATGTACAACATCTGCAGTATCCGTGGGCTGCTCCCACTGCCTGGGCTGGGCTGGATAGTTCTGCAGCTCCTGGGAAAGGCTTCTGGGTGCAATTAAGTCTAAGGCAGCTGCTGGCAGCTGGAGGCACTCAAAGTATTAGTTCATTACTGCAATTCAAATGAGGAAGAGTCTTAAATCTCTGAGAAGAATCTGGGTTTGGCAGGCAGTGGAGTGCTCGGCTTATTGGGAAAACGCCTTGGATGATTTTGGTAAATGTTCTACTGTGTGTTCAGGAAAGTAAAATTTACTCCTAGTTTTCATATTCCTTAGTTCTCAGCTTCAGCACTACCTGACTCACTCCTTGTTCCTGACAGTGCTCTCACATGGAGGTATTTGAGCTCTGAAGCTTTGGAGGAGGTTTACCTCTTAGCCCAGATGTCCAGTACATGAGCTCCTCTTCCAGGCTGGAAGTCCCAAAGGCTTCACAGAAAGCTGCTCAGCACATTTGGGTTCCCCAAATCCTGTTCTCCCCACATCCTAGCAGATGCCATACCTACAGCATACCACCTGTCAGCCACTCCCATCTCCACTGGGCTCTGCAGGATCTCTTGGGTGCTCCTGCCTGCCTTCTCCATCTGCAGAGCACCCTCAGCCCTCCTGGCCAGCCCCTGCAGCCCTTTCCCAGGCTTTTGGCTTTGTTTCAGATGTGAGCAGCACTAAGAGCAGCAGCTGGTGTTGGTGTCTCCCTGCAATCCTCCCTTCCAGCTCCCCTCCACAGAGTGCTGCTAGACATGGGCCAGCCTGGGGCAGTCCTACCTTGAGAAGAGAAACTGAGACAAGGATTTCCCAGCTGGTTGTGTTTCCTGTAACATGAGGGACAGGAGATTCCTGGAAGCAATGGCACCACGGTCCCCCCAGACCTGGGTGCTTTCCTGGCATTTCTTGCACACGTCCTGATGGGAGTGGCTGCAAAAAGGCAGGAGACAAGGAGGGGACAGGACAGGGGCAGCGCTGCAGTCAGACAGGGACATGCTGCTGGGTCAGGGTGACCCTGGGCAGCCCGTGCCAGAGACCTGTGGGCTGACAGCAACCTCTGTTTTCAGACAGCCACTGTTTTGTGACAAAACTCTATTGAGAAACACTACGTGCCTCTGTTGAAAGAGGCCTGATAGATACACTTGGCTTTGTGGCTATGCTAGTTCTTGGATTTAATCTATCTGTGCTAGAGGAAAAAACAATAACAAAAATAACCCTGGATAAGTGGAACAGTAAAGATGCTTTCAGTGAACTGATAGCGAAGCCTTGCCTTTGCTGACCATGTCCCTGTGCAGACACAGATCCACAGGCAGGGCAGCACAGCCCCCAGGCTGCCAGCAGCAGGGCCAGCAGCTCACAGAGTCCCTGTTAGGGGTGTCCATCTGCCACAGCTCTCCCCACTGTGCTGTCCCCAGGAGGGCTCTAGCCCTGAGCATTCACACGAGGCAGATGAGCTTCTTTGCTGGGCTGTCGCTGTGTGCTGCTCCTGTGAGGCTCTGGCAGTGATGGCAACTTTGGGAGCTCATGCACTAAGTTATCTTTAATCTGCTGTGGCAAGAATGCCTCATTTCGCTTCTGCTCCGGGCCAGCCCTGCTGCTGGCTTGCTGCAGGGTCGGTACGTGAGCCCTGGAGCGGGACAGCCTGTATCCGGAGCCTTCCTTCCTCTGAGATAACGTCAGTGCTGGAAGCAGGCAGCTATTTTGGTCCCAGGAATGCCAGCGGATGATTTCACTTTTGTTTCGTACCCGATAACCTTTCCCATCACAATGAGAGACGACGTCGGTGCTCCCTGCGCTTCCGTGTGCGAGGGGAAAGCCATTCAAGCGCCTCTGCAGGGGAAAAGAAAGAGCCAGGTTAAAAATAGCTTCTGATTGTCCATGGAGCCTGGGCAAAGGAAGGGCAAAAGCCTTTCCTTCTTCCCCTGCCCGGTCCCATACAGTGGGAGCCGCTTTTCAGGCTGAGCCGGGCCATGAGGACAGCGACGGTGGGAATATCTGGTGTGCTGGCTCTTTGCATCAGCCTCGTGGGGATGGGGAGATCTGGGAGAGACTTTCTTCTCTATGCACAGTTGTCCTGATGTGGGGCTCCAGGAGTGCTGCAGCCACCCCCTTTGCTTGTCACCTGCGTGTCTCTACCCTTCCTGCCCTTCTCCCAGTCCTGTGCCTGCTGTGTTTTGTGGCTGGATGCTTGGTCAGGAGCTTGGCGAGACAAACTCACCCCAGGCCCCAGGCGAGATAAGTCTGGTCAAACCCAAATTGCTGAAGCTCAGCTCCAATTTTTATTTCCTGTGGGGAAGGAGTTGGCGAAAGTAGCTTGTTTTTTTTTTAAGCTTTCAGCCTTTGACTTCCCACGAACTGCTGACCCATCATGTGATGGGGCCATGGTGGGGCCACTGCTGTGAGAGGTGCTACTGGCACTTATCACCCTGGTGCTTGTGTGGGGAAGAGCCCCCGGCTGCCCCTGGTCCTGTGTGTGCTGGGGCTCTGCCAGCGCCCAGCTCCAGCCTCTGGGAGTGGGCAGACCCCATGTGCTGTCAGGGGGAGGGCAGTGAGCCTGTGTACCACCAGAGCCCATCCCTAACAGAGAGAAGATTCCCTGCTCCCCTAGAGCACCTGCCTCCTCCTGCCCAGCCCGGCCTTCAGAGCACATCACAGGCCATTTTGCAGGCTGTCAGACCTGGGCTCCTGTTTGACCAGTCGCTTTGCTCAGTCTCAGGTTTTTGCTTAGTCTCCCAGCACATGACTTACAGGGTGGCTCCAAACTGCTCTTGCTCTTCCCCGGCTGGAGCCTGTTTACAAAACAGTGGCTGAAAGCTACTATTTATCCTTATGTACACATGGCTTTCAGAGTTGCTAAATAGGCAAGCCCAAAATGAAAGTCATCTGGGTTTTCTTTAATGAGAATAAAATCTGGATGAATCATGAGGTTCTGTACCTCAAGGATGCACCAGGAATTGACTTTGGCTGCAGACAGCAAGGTACAGCAGTCAGCAGGGCCGGCTCGCTGCCTTGACATCTGCTGGAAAGACTTGTTTTTCCCTCCCGAGTCACATGCTAGCTTGTGATCTGATCATGAGATACAAAGGATAACCTTCCAATATTTGCTCTTCTCATCTGCAATTTCAAAAGGCAGAGGAAAAGAGCAAAAAGCAGCATAAGGGAAGGAAACACAAGCGCCTTTCCTCATTTGGTTAGTGTTGCTGAAGGTGCTGTGCTTGTTGCTGGGACAGGGCAGGAGCCTGGCTGCAGCACCAGGGGCTGTGCTTGTGCCTTTTTGGGCTATAATAGAGCATATCAGTGTGGGCAGAGCAATGGGTGCTCGTGTGTTCATCCTCCCTGCCGTGCTAGCACACCTGTGTGCCAGCAGAGGTGGGCAGGGGCTGCCTGTCCCAGGGTGACCTGCGCTGGCACAGGCAGGGGAAGCCTGTCCTCCCCCGTGGCTGCCCAGCACTGGCCCTGTGCCATCCTTCAGCATTCAACTTGCACATTTTATTATAAATGTCAAAGTGACATTTTTGGTAACAATATCCTAACGTAGTCAGCTAGGCAGGTGGAGTTACTTGTACGTGCTCTAGTCCAAAGGTTTATAGCAGGCCCAGCTGCAAGATTAAACCAGAATCACCCTTGAATAAAATCCCCTATATAATATTTGGGGAATTTTTGCTAGTGCAGCTTGGGTATGTTTACTTCTGTGAGCAGTTGCCTATCAAGGACCAAAAACCCCCAGAACCACATCATGGTGCAACGAAGGCTGTTGGGACATTTGCTTTCAGGCTTTGCCATTTGCTTGGGACATTTGCATGAAGGTTTTGAGGGAGCTCCTGCTACAGGGAAAGCAGGACAAAGCAGTGGGGCAGGGCTGTTTGCTTGCTGAGCTGGAGAGGTGTGTGCCATTGAGTACCAAATCTGCCACAGGCTGCACAGGTGCAGCAAACCTGAATTGCCTGTGGAGTGGGATTGCTCTGGGAATGGCAGGCTGGCATCAGCAGTCTGTGTCTGTCTTCCCCAAACTGTGGAAGGGGAGATGCTCCAGGCAAAGCCAAAAGGGCTGTGCCTGCGTGTGACAGGATGTGTCAGCCTGACACAGAGTGAGGAACACCACCACAGCTGCCCTGGAAAGCCATAACTGCTTGGAGGAGCAAGAAGGGGAGGATGTCACTGGGGAGAGGCAGCCAGTACAGACTGAGTGATGAGAGCAGCACCTGGCCACAGCCTGGCCACAGCTATTCCAGTGTTTCCAGTAAAAACACCACTGGTGTCAGGTGGGGAGGGAGGCAGGGAGCCAGAGGGGCACAGTGGGAAGAGCTCGCCTAAGAGGGAGGCCATGAAGGGAGGGTGCCTGCTGGGTGCCTTTGATGTGGTGAAGGGTGGTTTGTGCCAGGCAGGTAGATCCCAGTGCTGTAGGGAGCATGGCTGATGAAGGTGGATGAAACCAGCCTGCAAGGCCCAGCTGGCCTTTGCCAGGACCACAGCATTCATGAGAGAGGCTTTGGATAGCTGGGACCTGATATGGTTCCTGCACACAAAGCTGGGGAAATGTGAACAGGAGGTGATTTTAAATTAAAACCAACTATCTGTGATTAAGGGCTGTCTCCAGTAGGTATGGTTATTTTTAATTTCAGGTTTTGGGAAGTCTTGAAACTGTTTAAGTCCAAGATGTATTTCTCCTGCTATTACAGGAGTTTCACATTGCAGTGTCCTAACCTATCCTCCCCTGTCTGCACTTAGCTCAAAGACTCATTTTTTTCTGAAAAGTAAACCACTTTCCTTGGGCAAATATTTCTGTGGCCTCTGCTGCAGCATTAGCAGAGATAATCAGGAGGGCTGTGACGGGCT
The DNA here is from genome assembly GCA_009812075.1 of Sialia sialis. NCBI lineage: Eukaryota > Metazoa > Chordata > Aves > Passeriformes > Turdidae > Sialia > Sialia sialis. The sequence goes on along the minus strand of VRYO01000100.1, from coordinate 11,944,571 downwards.
GATGAGGGGTTTGGTGTGGCCATATGGGACAGCGGTGTATCTGCCTCTGGCACATGGCATTTGGAAGGTGTTTGGGTTTTGTGAACCTGGTTGACCTGTCAGTGTGCCCCAGAGGCATTTCTGAGCACTGTGGTTTCCTGGTTCACTGCCCTTTTGCCTGCCTCTATGAAAATTAGAGCAGGCCTGACCCAGAAAGCTGGATGCAGAAGTGATCAATAGGGCTGGTAATTGGCCAGCAGTGCTGCCTGGCTCTTGCTGTCTCAGTCCCAAAAGAAATATATGCATTCAGAACACATGTAGGTGTTCTGGCTTCTATGTCTGCCTTCTCAGCTGGAGGAGGATTCAGCCTGTGGTCCAAGGGTTGTGGAAGGCAGAGTTCACCAATGATCCATCCTGGTGAATGACTTTGGTTCTTCTGGTCCCCCTTCCTGGTGATAGTAGTTCTCCAGCAAGTTTTGCTGTGTGATATGTTTATTCTGCAGCAGGAGAGTGCCAAAGGCTCAGGTGAAGGGTGGCAGCAGGGCAGGTGCCATAGGAGGGGGACACAGCAGCTCTGGCTGTGATCCCACCAGAGTGAGTGCCTGGGGAAGGAGATGCATCTGCTCATCCCTGAGGGCATTGTAAACACTTGCTCCTGGACGAGAAAGTTGTCCCCATCTGTAAGGAAATAAACAAATCCTAAAGAACATCCTTTTGGAGCAGTCCCCTCCTGCCTGCTGTGTCCCTAGAGGACAACAAGGGCTTTGTGACTGCTCAGGGCTCTTGGGAGCAAAAACAACCGCGGTATGAGCTCAGTGGCTGTAAATCAGCAGGCTCCAGCAGCTCTAGTGCTGCGTGCATTCAGTGCCGATTGCTTTGATCTCAAATGCTTTTATTTCATACCCTCTGCAGAGATAGACACAAGGTCACACTAATGGCTGGTACATGAAAAACTTATGTGGCCTTTATTGATTTTGGAGTGATTAATGAATCAAAGGGAAGGACAGTGATTCATGCACGTGAACAGTGCCTGGGAATGAGCAATGCTGACCAGCGTGGCCTTTAATTCCATAATGGAGCCTGTATCCAGCTGCTATGGGGTAGCAGCACTGCTGCCACTGACGTCTTTGCACTGGGCAAACACCTGCTTGTACGCAGTGAGCTCTCGTGCCTGCGCCTCCGTTCTGTTTGCCTTGCTTTTCGCTGTCCCTTTTGAAAGGGATCGAAAATAGCCAGACCTAAACTCTCACTGTAGCTTTGTTGACAAAGCCTCTTGAAGCTTTGCTGCTGCTATTCCAGGTGGCCCAAGAGGAGAGGCCTGGGAGAGGTAAAGCAAAGTGCCTTGCCTAGCCTCACGTCAGGCAGCAGAGCACTCACAGGAGGCATCCCCCAGCTTTGGCCCTCTGGTCACCAGCGTGTGAGCTCAGTGAAGGAGCTTCAAAGCTGGCTGCTGTGATGAGCCTTGCAGACAATGGTTTTCGAGTTGCTTTTCTGCTCCCTCAAGCAACCTGGAGGCTGCTGAGCTGTGGCAGGGTGGACACCTGATTCCACAGCCTCCCTCCCAGTGCACTCTGTGGATGGGATCCACAGCCTCCAGTTTGCTCTGTGCCACACCTTCAGCTGGAAACTGATGCAACAGGAAGTCATCCTAATTTTGGAGGAGGACATCAGGCCCAGCTTGAACAATCTGGGCAGTGGTTATGCAACTTTCCTTTCTGGTATTTGAAGAAACTTCCCCCTCCTGGTTGTCCCAGCTTTGTGGCCATGACCTAGCCTATTGCTACCAGAGTTCATTCTGCTGGGCTCTCTGCTTTCACATGGGCTGTCTTGCTGAGTGGGTCAGAGACCTGCTGCACCTCTTAGGGCCTGAGGACTTGCCACAGCTAGGAATTCATTTGTTGCTGGTACTCTGGTTATTTTTCCTCTCTTGCCAATTCATTATGTCTTCCTGTGTACGTTGAACTATGCCCGTGTCCTCCAGCTCCCCAGTCCGACCTCCAGAGCTCTACCCCAGCCCCTCACACTGTGGCAGAGGTCCCAGCTTGTTGGGGCACACTGCCCTAAAGGGAGGGCACAGGAAAACGTTCCCGGTGGCACAGGCAGGTGACAATACCCACCTTGCAAATGGCTGTGGTGCAGTGCCCACGCTTCTGCCTTTGCTTTGCCCACCACCAGCACGGACGCAGAGCAGCCCCTCACACCCCCATTCCTGCTCAGGAGTGGCCATAGGCTGTTGGGTCTATCCAAGGGGACACTAAGGGGACACGGGATGTTGAACCCAGGGCTGTCCTGCTGACCATGGCACAGCAGGGGAGGGTGGAGACCATCACAGGGAGGTACACAGAAAAACACTGTGTGCTCCCAAGTTAGCTACCAGACCAGGTTGGTTTTCCTGTTTACTCCCTAAGTGGAAAATAGGAAGGGAGTGAAAAACCTCATCCCCTTGGCTATATAAAGAACTTGTTGTGTGGGCAGAGAAATTTTACCTTTTCATTTTTTGCCTTGCTCTTACCAGGTGTGTGGCATGGGCTGTAGCGTCAGTAAAGCAAATAAAAGGGGATGCTGAGAATAGCAGCTCCTCTGCAGGAGACATTTCCTCCCAGACAGAGAATTCGACTCCTTCAGTGGCCTCTGGTGAGCGGCTGTACTGAGGTTCTGCAAAGCATGAGGGTCACAGAGGGTCAGGCAGGGCTTGTGTTGTCTGTGCTGGGGACACACAGAGCCCCAGGTACACCTGACCCTCCTCGCTGCTCACATCTCAAAAAATGGGCAAAAAGCGGGGAAATCACATTATCACTACAGCAATTAGTGACTAGGATGCCTTGAAAAGGTTGGCTGGCAGGCTTGGCCTGCAGGAGTGAGAGGTTGGAGCAGATAAGACATTGCCACACCAGGAAACTGTTTAGAGTTTACAGCATCAGGATGTGTTATGGAGATCTTAAACCCTGTGATCTCCCAGAGATGTTGCTAAACCTTGTTTGCCTTAGATTGTTTGCCCGAAAAGATACCAAGAGATGAACTCTTTCTTCCCTTCATAATTCCCATAATCTTATCTGAAGCCTCTGAAGCGTCCTAGAGACCTCTCAAGGCGATAACATGGAGATAACTACCAAACAAAAAAGAAGTCCAAGAGCAGCTATTTTTGAGGTCTGCTGGGGAATGGCATGGAATTGCCCAGCTTTGGTCATCCTTACTCGTCACAAAGAGAATGCAAGGAGGCCCAGAGGTGTCCAAGACTTGCTTAGGCAGTGGTTGACCTTTCTTGTCTCCTTGCTCCTCTGGAATAGCTGAAGCTGTTTTGAGGAGTAAAGCCTCAAAGCTGCTTTAGCTAATTACTAGAAAATACTACTGCATGAGAGCTGCAGCCCATGGCTCAGCTGCCCAGCTGCCTAGGCCAGTGGGATTTGTGTCTCACCAAAGAGACACAGTTTTTGGTGTGTGTTGTGGGCCTTTGGATCCCCTTCAGGCAAGGGCTTTGCTGATAGATCTGGTAGTGGTTTCAAGGCACCTTTTACTTCACAGGGTTTGTGGCTTCTCACTTGAGAGAGGAGCATGTAATCATCTCACCATAGACTTAGAGGAGTATGTGCAATCGTAAAAAGGATCTTCCAAACATAGTATTTTCTTTAAAATTCAGTTCAGTGTCTGTGTCTGACTAGTCTTCCCATAATATTTACTGCCTGTCCAGTTCTGGAGTCAGGATCTGGATTCTGTGTTAATTATGGTTGTTTCATCCAGGTCATTGATTAAAAATGTGCCATTTCAAGGAGAGAAGGAAAAATTCTTCTCCCTGATGCTGGTTTGTGGCTTAGATATGGTTTTCAGAGCTATGAGCTGGCCAGGTTTTGCCACTGTTTTTATGTGCTATGTGACCTTTTGTGTCATTCTGGTTCTCAGTCAAAATGCAATACCAAGTAAGAGCTGTACCAAACGTGAGCATCCTGTGTCAGCACCATTGCAAGTTACTGTGACCAGATCTATTTTCTGCAAATCTTTCTTGATTAGCTAAATAAACCTTCTAAGGGAGTAGAGCTAAATTAATCAAGCCATGCTTTGGCTCTGGGTCATGGTGATTTGCCTCTAGCACTGTCCTGTTTACTCCTTTGAAATCAGTTTCCTTTTGGATGAGTCCCTCAGCAGCTGGAGCTAAGGACACACATCCACGCTCCATGTCACTGGGGGGTCCTTAGTCCAGGTGCAACACGTATTTTAGAAGTTAATAAAAGGGGAGGTGAAGGGTACTTCAATGTCAGGTTCTCCCAAGCAAAGCAAACTAATGGGGCAAATGAACGCTTCTCTACCCCACTGTAGTGATTTCATTAATACAAACCAGTTCACAGGCAGTAAGGACATGCTGTCAGAGCAAATTGATTTTTTCTACTGTTTTGCTCCCCCACTGCCAGCGGGACTTGTCCCTGGCTCGTGAGTGCACCCTTTGCTTCCCAGCACTCAGCCCCACACACCTCTGGGGTTCCTTGCTGCCCTGGCTGCAGGGCTCTGCCCACAGCTGAGCCACAGCCGTGTTCCCAGGGCACTCATGGCACAGGTCACCCCTTGACAGCACTGCTGAAGCCCAGGAGCGGGCCCCAGGAAGCCCAGCAGCCACAGGAGGTGGTCAAGGATTGGAGTGGGTGGCAGGACTCACTCTGTGCCCTGGGAGCACAGGGACAGGCGTGGGGCAGTTACAGCCCCTGGCCCAACTCTGCCAAACCTCACATTGCATGGTCTGTGTGCAGAGGCTGCCCCAGTTCGCCTGGGGGTTACCACACATTTTTGTCATGCTTGCAAAATGCTGTTACCACAATTGCAGAAAACAACCTCATCCCCATCTGATCAGAGCGAAACCAGCACAGCTCTGCACAACGTCTCCAGCATGTCCGGTCCTCTGCGTGCTCCTGCAGGCATACAGCTATTGCTCACACGTGCTTTCATTTGCTGCTTTTGGATTTTTTTTTCCACTGCAGACTCTATGGTCTGTGAAAATGGCTGGTGACCACTGCAGCCAGCGTGCTTGCTGCCACAGTGACTGGCCATGGCACTGCCTTTTGCTGAGGGCTGATGTGGCCTTTCTGTGCACAGCTGGCTGCACTAAAGCTGAAGGTGTCAGGGATTCTCTGCTGTGCTCCTCCTGAGCAGAACATCGGGGCTGCCACCAGCATCCTGTGGACAGAGGTGTGGCTGGGGCTGGATGAGAAGCCCACCCCAGGGTCTTCATTCCCCGCCCACTGGGTGGGCAGCACTCCCTCGGGTGACCCTGTCCTGACAGGGCAAAGCGAGCAGGGCACCCACTATCTCCCCGCTGCCAGCACCCAGGTTCCACCTGACAGCTCCTTCCCCCTGATAGCTCCTCCTGACCTCACCCTAGCCTCTGCAGTGGGACAACCACGTGGATGAATGAGTGGCTGCAGCATGCAGGCGCTCTGGGACACTCTGGGCATTCCCAGGAGCAGAGCTGCTGGTAAAAGTAATATATTTAACAATTAGTACGAGTCCTGGAGGCTGTTTTACCTGAGTGGAGAACAGCTTACCAGCAGCAGTCCTCATGCCAGACCGCTTCTGTCTGCTGCGGGGCTGTGCTGTGGCTGGGTGCACATGCAAACTGTTGGGGAGCACTCCCAATTTCTAGAGCTTACCAGCTGGGTTTGGCTGTGAGACACGCTGGAGTTCAGCCGCTTCCAGAGCCTGATGGCAATGCTCTGAGTGGCTGGGCAGCCCACGGATGCTGGGAAAATCTCAGGTAACAGACACAAGATGCTGTAATGAACTGCAGCCCCAAGTTAGAGCTGTGCTCTGCCTTCACCCATGAAATGCAGCAGAGGCAGAATTATCCCATCAGTCCCACTGCCACCACAGTGGCAGGGTGTCTGTGCAGAGCCATCCACTGGGGACACACAGGGCCACAGCTCTCTGCCTTAGAATGCCATGTCATATGTCATATGCTGGGATCATATGGTTCATCTTGTGCCGGTCATCAAGTGACTCAAAAAATCAGGGCATGAAAGTTCTTTAGCAATAGTAAAAGCAAAACATAAGGAAAAAATTCTCCTTCCCTTACTCCACTGAAGTTCAACATTGTGCAGATGATCTAAAACTTTTTTGAAGTGCTAAAGGCTGTCTGGACTGTAAGTGTTTTATATTTGGTACAGGGATCTCCTGCATCTGAGACACTTCAGAGGGGAGCCTTTAGTCTTTCTAGACAAGAGATACAGGACATACAGCAGAACCCTGCTATGCAGGAGGCTGGCTGTAGGAAAAGCAACTGCAAATGGCCAGTCTTGATATTCTGCTGTGCTTTGTACATGAAAGTACATGTTTTATCATGACAGGTGAGGAGAAACTGAAAGGCTTACCTTGCTCCGGGAGGCCTCCAGGAGGTTGTCTGACTTGACTCCAGCCCAGGTCATTGTGCTGGTCCTATCCCCTCCCAAATTCTTAGTTTTGCACCTTCTCCTGTGTTGCAGGCTCAAAGATATTAGCCAGTTTTACAAGACAATTTTCCAAAGGCCCTTAGAGCCTTGCCTGTGTGCCTTTGGCATATGCAGGCAGGCATGGCAGGCAGATATCCTTGCTTTGAGTCCGAATAGATTTGCAGAATGCAGCAGATTTCTGGGGTGCTGGACTTGTCAAAGCCTGGCTTCACCCCCCTGCCTGAGCCAGGCTTTGCAGCAGCTTAGCTCTGCAGCCTCTGTGGGTGAGGGGACACATCACACAGGGCAGGGACAAACCAACACCGCCCCGCATTTCTAAATGAGCACTGCGCTAATCATCACGGCTCGTATTTCCATTCCCACCTGTCACCTATGTCAGCTCCTTTATGGGGACACCAGAGGGCATCGGAATGAGGAGAGCACTTTGGTATTACACGGCAGCTGGAGCAGCAGCTGAGTGAGGGCATTACAAGGCTCCAAACACCTCCACTCTTGGCAGAGCCGCCCTGCGGGGGTGGGACACGTTCCCCCGGGCCCGGGCTGGCCAGCAGCACGGCTCCCGGCCCTGCATCCCCGCCTGCCCCCGTCCGTCCCTGCGCTGCCCGGTGCGGCGGGGCTCTGCGGGCTCCGGCTCCCCGCGCTGGCCGCAGCTGCCGGGGCGAGCAGGAGCCGCCGGCGGGCCAGCCCTTCCCGGGGAGCGGCGATCAACAGCGCCAGCCGCGGCAGCGGCGATTCAGGGACACACGCTCAGCATGTGCGCAGATCAGCAGCCGCATCCTGTGCGTGTGGACACACATGAGGTGCGCGCGTCTCTGTAAATTGATGTATGTTTGTGTAAACATGTACGGGTATGTAAGCGCGAATACATTCTGTGTGTATATGGGTATAATATATATAAATATATTCATACCTGTGTGCATATACACGCAGTGTGCGTGTACATAAACTATCCATGCTGCAGCCTGTGCGCACACACACGTGTGGATGTGCACAGACGGTGTTCCTGTGCCTGCACACACGGGCACACCGGGGTGTCCCTGTGCTGTTCAGGTGTCCCTGTACCCCTCAGATGTCCCCAGGCCCCTCAGGTGTCCCTGTGCTGTTCAGGTATTCCTCAGGTGTCCCCATACCCATCAAATGTCCCCATACCCCTCAAGTGTCCCCATATCCATCAAATGTCCCCATGCCTCTCTCGGTGTCCCCATGCCCCTCGGTTGTCCCCATGCCCCTGCGGTGTCCCCAAGCCGGGCCCATCCCGCTGCCGCCCGGCCGGGGGCGCTGTTGGCCGCGCCATCCCCGCGGAGGCGGAACCTGAGGGATCAAGAGCGGCTCTGGGAAGTTTTAACAATTAAAAATACCGCTCCATTAATCTGCAAGTATGTAACGGAGAAATGGGGGAAAATGCCTTCGGGAGAGCGGCACAGTTTTCGAATGTATTTCTCTTAGAAATGAGTTTGCACGTTTCTCGCGTCGCATTAGAGATGCTCTGCTTGTGTTCTCATACATGTAATAAATATTCTACTAGCTGGAAAAACTCAGGTCACCCGGGGAATGTTTGCTGTACCCGGGAGCGGTGAGGGGCGAAATAACCCCAGGTACAGCAGGGGCTGTCCTGGCTGGGCTGTGACCCGCACATGGGAGGCGCAGCAGGAGGAGCAGGCTCCGGGCATGGCCACGCAGCCACCCGGGGCTGGCAGGGCTGGCCCCGGCTGGCCCAGGTGGGGCTGGCAGGGCTGACCCCGGCTGGCCCAGGTGGGGCTGGCACAGCTGACCCCGGCTGGCCCGGAGCTGGGGCTCGCTGGGGCACGGCAGCTCCAGCGGCACAAGGTGATGGGTAACTCGGTTTGGGTGACTAGCTGCGGGGTCACAGAAGTGATGCTATGCAGAAAAGTTGTAATGAATGACTGGGTTTAATCTCATTTGAACTGAAACGAATGAAAAACCCTCAACCCCGCAGAGCAGAGTGCAGCAGCCATGGGTTTATGCTGACTGGTGATTCCGCAGCACTGCGTGAGCATGGGGACAGCAAAGGGACAGAAGCTGCTGGGGCTCCCTGGAGCAGGGAGGCTGCTGAGGGTGAGCGGGGCCATGGCATCGCCCCTGTCAGCAAAATCCCACCGAACATAAACCCTCCCAGTCGCCCCAGCTAACACTCCTGAGAAAGGGCTAATCTTTGCATGCCTCAGCCTTTCCCAACACATCCTGGTTCACAAGTTCAGCGGCTTCAAAGTTATGTCTGATCATTAACCCTGAAAGACTGGAGATTACTGAAGCGTTTAAACTGCATGTTTGAGAGGGCTGAGAAGCACAAAGCTCAGGCACCAATCTGTGCCCAAATCCCGAGACAATCTTCATGAGGCAGATGGAGGGGTTTGGTTCAGCTGTGTGATGCCTGCACATTGTGTAGGTTTGTGTCTTCATTTCTTTTTAAAGCTGCTTTTGAGCAGCTGATGTTTCAAAAATGGTCATGGGTTTTGGATGTATCTGCCCATGTGGTCTGTGGTGAGTATGGCTGGGCTCACTGTTCCCATGGACTTCTGTAAGAGAGATGAGAGGGTCACAGTTCTTCATTTTTACAGTGATTTTACAAAAATGGTTCTTTTCTTGTGCATTTTCTCTATCACTTTTATTCTTGATATGACAGGTACAGAAGAAAAAGCTGTTTGTGACCACATTACACACAAAAAAAAAAGCAGCAGCAGGCAGAAGCTCCATCTATGGTGGAGCTAGTTTTCAGGTTGTTATTTCCATGGGGTGGCTTTTGATGTCAGAATCACTGGGAAAGGTAGGCTGGAAGAGGCCTCCTGAGGCCACCTGACCTCCCTCTTGCTGAGCACGAGTCCAGCTCCACTGAGTCCCTTAGCAGTGTGATCCACAGCACTGTGACAGCAATTTTGGAAGGATCTGAATGAGCCCTGAGGAGCAAAATCATTGGTATTCTCCTTGATGGGATTTAATCTTAATGCAGCTCTTTAGTCTTCAAGGGTGGAAGTCTTGAACCCGAAGGTGCCAAAGGATTAACCTACATTTAAATTCCGTAGGTATAGCCTCAAAAAATGGGAGGTGAAGGTAACATTATGAAGGAAGCTCATCAATACAGCTCTGTCTGTAACTCTGGAGCTCCTGTGAGCAGAGGTCGAGCCCCAGGTGCCCCCAGGGCAAAGCTGGCAAAGGGCTGAGGCTTTGAGCCCTGCTGATGGTCCTGAGGGACAGCGAGGGATCTGCTCCAGGCAAAGTGGAGCCCTTGTCTCATCTCATCCTTAAGGAGGAACTGCCGAAGCAGCCAGAATCAAGCACAAGCTGAGGTTGGTGCTGGTTTATTTTTCACCTGTTTGTATTGCTGCTACCTGGCAAACTGGCATCAGTGCATAAAGCTGGCATCAGTGCATAAAGCTGGATCCTGCAGCACCCTGCAGCACCTGGGCAGGCTGGGACCGCTGGCAAGGTGAGCTGATGGGCCAGGGGCTGTTCAGTGAGCAAGAGAACGTCTTACCTGCACATCCAGGCACTGTTCCACCCGCACATCCAGGCACTGTTCCACCTGCCCATGGAATCACTATCCCACCTGCCCATGGAGTCACTGTCCCACCCACACATCCAGGCCCTGTCCCACCTGGACATCCAGGCACCGTCTCCTGCAGGCTCCACTCCCAGGGCTTGTCCCAGTGCCTGGAGGGCAGCGGGTGTGGTGGCCATGGCCAGCATCTCACCCACCAGGCACAAAACACCAGGCTGTGGCTCCATCTCATCTTTTGTCTTTCATCTCCTAAAATTGTCCCACAATGCCCAAGCAGGCTGGCGTGTTTTCAGCACTGAAAACCAGATAGTGCCAACTTTCCAGCGGTTGTGCTTGGTGCTGTTACTTTAGCAGAAGTATGCACGTCATGCCTCTTGCAAAAACAGGATTTATTCTTTGAGCAGGGGTCGGCTCTGTTTTCAGCCACCTTCGTCTCTGTAGCAATGTCTGTCTAGGTCAGAAATATTGCTGTCAGCTTCCCATGAGCATGGGTTCAGTTCAGACTCAGTCCTCTCCCAGCCACCTGCTTACCTGGCCACTAAGCAGCTGCTTGGTTTGTGCCTGCAAAAGTACTCGCCTGAGTATTTGTGCCAGTAAAATGAGTTATTTCTTCCATCTGTATTTTTAGACATTGAACTCAGAGTTTAGTCACCACCTCTGTGCTTCCTATCTGCGTGCAAGTACTGCAGAAGAGATAAATATAGATATAGATATATAAATATACATATGTATAGATGTATGTATATATAATATACACACACTAGTGTATATATATGTATATATACATAATACACACAAATGTATGTATAGATAATATGCACATTCATTCTATGCAAAAGAAAAGGAAATCTGGTACCAGGGGATATGGGCTTTCCCCAGACAAAATGAAAATGAAGTTTGGAGGAGGAAGGAGGCCCTTGCCTTTGTGTGCCCTGCAGAGGTGTGATCCTCCTGCACCAAACCATCCCTGAGGCATCAGCAGGGAGGAGGGCAGGCTCACACAGCGGCCAAAAGGCTTCTGGCAGAGTGTCTCAGATGTCCAAAGAAATGGTGCCAAGCCACATGGGCCAAGGCTTGCAGGAACTGCTGTGTAAGTTGCCTCAAGTTTTAATGAGGGAAGCTCATGGGTGTAAACCCATGATGAGTGCCCAGCTTCAAACCAGTAAAAATAAGTAAAATTCTTCCAAAGTTTTATTAGCATTTTCTTTCATAGTTACTGGAAAAATAAAATGGCACATTAGTCATCTCATAAATACAACAGAGCAGTATGAGGGCAAGGGGTGGGTTTTTAGTGACAGTAGTTTTTGTGGAGCAATTACTGTAACTGAAATGTAGTCTCCTTCAAGAATTGTAAGCACAAATCTGAGCAGGGGGAGAGAGCTTGCTACATCAGTTCAGGCTGCCTTTTTACCTTCTTTTAGAAGCCCAAATAGAAGTGACAGCTACCTCTGCAAGAGCAAGCAGACGTGTTCTGCTGTGATCTGGGGCACTGAGCAGCTGTGGAGTGGAGAACAAACTGAATCCTTTGGCTGGGCAGGGCAAACACGGTCACTGTCACCAAGCTGAGAACAGCTTGGTGCCTGTCTGCCTGCACAGCAGCTTGGCAGACAGGTGTCTTTAGCACTGAGGCAGGTTCAGGCTGACTCAGGTCCTGGGAGTCACTTTTCCACTGCACAGGCTCTGGGCTGGCCGTCACAGCTGAGTTCCTGAAGGAAGGAGCACTGGCTGTGTGAGAACCTTGGGCCACTGACAGGGCCCTGCACAAGGTGAGCCTCCCTTCGTGTCCCTGTGGGTGTGGAGAAGTTTGTACACATATATTGTACATAAACACATATGTAGACATGTGCATGTATGTCTGTACACTCACACAGTGTGTGTATACACATATTGCACTCATAATTGTGCATACATACCTGTGTTCATACACATACACAGACATATATATGTAAATATATGGACACGGATGTACATTATACATTATAGAGACATTATACATCTATGTGTACATATATAATGTATCTATACTTTTGTTACATGTAATACACTGCTATATTGTATATATACACACATATTCAATGTTATATATTATATATATATATATTATATTATATTATAAAATACATACTTTTGTTGTTGAGATCAAACTATCCCTGAGGGGACTCAAAGGCTGGGACTGGTTTGCAGCCCTCTCTGCTGTTTTTATCCTGTCCTTCAGCTCCACCATGCTTGCTGAAGGGCTGCAGTACCTCTCTGTGTGCCACAGTGGGTGAGAGCTGGCAGAGCCCTTGGTTCAAGCACTGAACATTCAGACCAAGGTACAGCTGTTTGGTTTGGTTTATTCTGTTTGTCTAATTTTTATCTGCAGATGACATAAGGGGCCATAAGCACTTGTACTACACATAAGTATTGATTTCCAGAGGGAAGTGGCTGATGAATCACTGCAGGTCCAGCTATAAAAGATGCCCAAGTGCTGCTTGACCCAGCATTCTCCTTGGGCCTGCAGGGACTGACTCCCCAGCAGTCGTGAGGGCAGTGGAGACAAAGATGAATGGCTCATTTCCCCTGTAATGCAGCACAGAAACAGGCTTTTATGAAAAATAGAGCACAGACAAGATGGAAAGGGCGACAGTCGCTTTCGAAGGTCGCACATACCATTTCTTTATGGCAAGTTTGACCCTGTGACTGACAAAAGCGGGACAGATCAAGTGTCTTCCATCAGACCTGGATTAAAAATGAAGTCATGTTGCTTGGAGAACTGACAGTCCCACCAAAAATAATAGATGCTGCTGACAGTTCTGGCTTGGCAATAAAATGCCTCTTCCCACGTTGTCAAAAGAGCTTCTCTGGTATGGGCATAAATAAGGCATTATTTGAATGGAAATTGTTAATGGTAAGGAGGTATAAATCATATAGGTCTGCTGCAGTAACAGACTGTAGCTGAAAAGCACGTTCTTGTTTCTCATGTATATGGAAATAAATGTGTGTATAAACAAGATATGCACGTCTATTCATATCCCTGTATATTTATGTATGATTCTATGCATGTTCCATACACAAAATGGTAGCTAAAATTACTTAGCAAACAGTCCTTCCCCTAAGAGCAAATGTTTGGTGTGATGCACTGGGGGCTGTTGTGTAAGGTTTGACTGAGTATCTTTCCCATACATAAAGGTTGTAACGTAGCAACCATTTTTTTCTGCTCAGAAAACCATGTTTACCAGCTAATCATTACTGCCCTTATCAGTGGCCTCTATCTTAGCTCCTGATGCACTGCTGGGCTGGCAAGAGGCTCAGCAGCTTTGAGCAGCCACAGCCGGGATGAAGGTGGTCATGGAGAAGAGGCATGGCAAGTGAGGGAGCCCTGTGGGGGCACGCTCATGGTGAGACAGATATTTGGCTTAGGAGCCTCAAAGTGTTCCAAGGGCCTCACTGTGGCAGGGAGCTGCCCCTGGCTGCTCAGGGGGACTGTGGCCACTGCTTGGGAAGAGCCCACAGCCCAGGCCACCCTGCTGGAGGCAGTCAGGTCTTTCACTATGTCATCCGTGTATATATAAATATATACATCCATATACACCTATATATACATGCATTCAGATATAGGTATGTTGTATAAATGCATGTACATACACACAGATATCCCTGCATGGACATTGAGGTGAAGGAGAATTCCATTCCTAGACTTTCAAAACAACCTTCTTTGCCCAAAGGACCAAAGCACTGACCCTAAGGGACGGTGTCTGCAGTGCCCAGCTGTCAGTCTGGACAATCTGTGCTGCCAGGGCCCTGCAGCTGGAACCAGGGCTGGAACTGTGACTTTGCTGGAACCAGGGCTGTCCCTGCTGCCCCAGGTCCGACACAGCGGGAGAACCACAGGAATATCCTGCAACTGCTGCTGTGAGCAAACCCCCGGGCAGGGAGCAGGGAGGGAACTACACATGAGAAATTCCACCCCAAGTGCATCTCTCCCAGCAGGCACTGGCCCTGGAGGGGCACTGCCCGGTGGGCTGGGGACAGGACGGGGATTGCTCTGTGCTGCAGAGGCCAGTGCAGTCCTGGCTGTCCATGCTGGCACCAAACTGGGCACTGCCAGCACCTCACACTGTCCCCAGCCCTGGGCTCACAGCTGATGGAGGTGTTGGGTGCAATGCCAACATGGGGTTATATAAATGTAAAAGCATTTTATATAAGCCTATTTTATCTGCAAATCATTTCTATTTAGAACACCTATTTCTACTGGAAACACTAAAACCATATTACATAAGAGCTTGTTTAAATCCTTTGGCTTAAGGCTTGGGCAGGGGGAGGGGTTGGTTCAGACATGGTGCATTCAGGCTGCAGTTTATAATCACAGCCTCAACCAGCAGCCAAAACCCAGTCTTAAAATCCTTTCTGCTTTCATTCCACGCTGCCCTGACAATAGCAGAATACTTCCCTGAAGGGCAATTTTCCTCTTTCTCAGTGCTGCCTTCGTGTTTGGAAACTTTCATCATTTATAGTGCTCTGGATGTGCTGCCAGCATAGGAGAGACAGCAGCTGAGCAGTGCCCGGTCATGTCCTCATGCCCGGGCTGTGACAGTGGGTGGGAGCGCTGCTGACATCACCTGAGAGGCTGCCGAGCCTTCCTCAGGAGTTAAAAAATGCATTAACTGGAAATGACCATAAAATTTCTGATGTCGTCATTCATGCAATGATGTTTGCTAATGAATGAATTATCCCGAGCCCCGCCCGAGGGGGAAACAGGAATGGTGGTGATGATGGCCACCAAATCCATGTGTAATGCACTGAGGGCAGCTGGACCCTTTGGACACTCACGCTGCCCTGCCGCAGCCCTGAAAGCCTCTGTTCCCACCATGTGCCACAACAAGCTGCTCCCACGAGGCTGGGGTGAGCTGCACCACCCACCCCTGCTGATGGGCCATGGTGACAGGGGGCTGTGTTACAGCACAGCTCTGGGGACAGAGGTGCTGGGGTGGCCCCCACAGCACTGCTGGGGCAAACAAGTCCTCACACAGCATTCAGATGCTACTCCCACCTTGCTTTCCTAGTGTGAGTGACTCCAAAAATGGAGACGTGGAGATCCCACCCCACAGTGATGATGCCATCTGTGAGAATTCTCTGTTGGCCCAAGCCATCAGTGCTGTGAACAGCATGGCATCAGCCACAGCAGCTACAAATGACCTTCCCTCCTTTACAGTCAGTCTAGACCAAACCATCTGTCTTGCTTCCCTCTGCTTTTGAAAGTGAAGTCAGGAATCACTCCTCCTCACTTGCCTTCTAAGGCAGCATGGCCAGGGCACTGTCTCCAGGCTGGATGTGCCCTGTCCAGGTGGGATGTGCTACCTCTGCAAACACACAGCTCTCCCAAATGAACAGGGCTGGGTTCTCCCACTGCTTTCTCATCTGGACATTACCTTTAATCACCATCACTGCTCCAGCTCTCCCTGTAAGTGCTCCACATTCAGGTGACATGGTTCATTATTTTCTGTAAGTGCCCAGGACACTGCAGAGATTTCAGGGACAAAGTAAGAGCTAAAGCTGGAAATTTCTTTTCTCCTTACCTTAATTTTCCAACTCCCTTAAGGTGACTCAAACTCCAGCAGAGGGGGAGCCTGGTTTGTCCCACCCCAAGAGCACCCTGCTCTTGCAGGATGAGGTCAAACTGCTCCATCTTTCATTTTCCTTGCTGTGTAGTGGAGAACACAACACACAAATTTCTTAGTGGTGCAGGAAGAAGTCAATTAACATCTGTGCATGCTGCAAAGCCTCTTGAGACTTGCTTTCCTTCTGCAGGATGGGAAGGTACCTTAAACTCTTGGAAAGCCATGTCATCCCCAAATTTCTGTGAGCTCAGCTGGGTGGGTGATGGGGCTGGGGTGCTGTGTGGCAGAGAGGTGGAAACAGAGTGCCCTGGTGCCCAGAGGTGACATTCCCTGCTGGGAATTACCCCAGGACATGAGCAGTAGCATCTCCAACTTGGTTTTTAAAACAGCTTCGTGAGTATTTTAAGGAGAAGGGGGAAGGACTGAGTTGACCTGCTGCCACTAGCCTCAGCTGGTGCAGAGCAGGGTGCCTGTGCTGAGGGATGGAGCTTTCCTGAGCCCCCTGAGCTGCTCAGCCCCTCCATCCCCCGGGCTGGTGCAGGGCCTGCCTGCTCACCCAGCTCCCCACACATTGCCACTCAAATCGCTTAAGCAAATTCTTCTCATACTCCACTTGAGCCGGACGCTGTAAATTGGATTGGAGTGGTGCCCGGAGAGATTTCTCGTGTCAAATGTGTAAAACTGACACGAATTTGAACTGTGTCTGGGCTGGCACAGGGGTGTTGCTCCCCACACTCCCCTCCTGGCATGCAGGGAGCTCCCCTGATCTGGCTCCCTGGGTTTGAAGCCAGCTCTCATGTGACACTGCCCACAGGTACCAAAATTGATGTCAAAACCTGCAAGAGTGAAAAAGTTCATCTTGAAAACACATCTCTTTATTTATAGTCTTGGGCAAAAATTGTGCAGGGGCTGATTGTTAAAGGAGCTGGGCATCCTATTATTCCAGAAAATGGCCTGAGTTCCAGGGGAGTCGGGCCACTGACTCCAGTCAATTATTTCACTTTAAGTACTCCATCTCCTCCTATTATTTATCACTCATCTTAAAAGTCAAGTGATGTAGTGAACATCATGAACATTCATGGATGAGCATAAGACTATGACTATTTCAAGGACCTGGAGAACAAATCTGTCTCATTTTTTGAGTGTGGAAGAAGAGAAACCAAGGTTATAGGAAACATTGGTTACAAGGGCATCCTCGGGATCCAAATCATCTGGAACACTCGTGAGAAAAGCAAGTTGCAGATACACCAGGGAAAGCCCAGTTCCCCTGCTGCAGGACCTGTGTAGTGCTGGGCAGAGCCTGCCCTTCACTGAGCTTTCCTGCCAAGCCCCACAGCCGTGCCTAGCCAGCTGGGATGCCTAGTGGGGAAAGACCTGATGTCTGGGAAGAACTGCTCTGTGTTGACTGGCTGATAAAAACTGGGGACATGGTCCTCATCCAGGGGCTGTTCTGCACCCATCTGGTTCTGCACTGCATTGACAAACACTGGCAACTGGTAATGTACATAGTAGATTCAATTTAGCCATGGAAAGTCAGTAAGTGGATAGCAGTTTGGACTCATGGAAAATAACAATTTTACCTAAAGAACAACCCAGTTTGATTTAGCCTTAGAGATTTTAGTATACATTTTCTCCTAAATTATGGGGTACTGAATTCACACTTGCTTCTGAGCAGGTCCACACCTGGGACCTGCAATGCAGAGCCCTCTCATGAGCCCACCATGCTCTGCAGGCTGAAACCAGGGTCTGGCACTGCAGCTGCCCTGCTCCCAGAGCAGCAGAAACACCTCAGTGCTGGGTGTGCAAGGCACTCGAGAGGCTGTTTGGGCACTGGCCAGCAGCCCCTCAGCAGCCTGTGACAGGTCACAGCCTGGCACTGGGGATGGGAGCCAGCTCCCTCAGCCACCCCAGGACCTGCCATAAATCCACAGCATTGACTGCTGCTGTCAGCCCCTGGAAGGAAGGGGCAGTTTAGTGAGAGACAAACACTGTTTGGTTTTCATTTTGTATCTGGAAGGACGCCATGGATGGCAGCTTGGAGAGCAGGCTGTGATCAGCTGGGAGATATGCAGCTCCCTGCTGGCAGCCGGGCTCTGGAACAGCTCCATCCCTCCGCCTGGCAGGTCCTATCTCTTCAATAAATGTGATGCCAGGCTGATGTGCTGAGGGGAATGGTTTATGACCTTCATCCAACAAAAAAGGATTTAGGCAGGTGTTGAGAGAAGGTGAGTGAACACATCAGTGGAAATAGCCACAATCAGTCATATTTTGGGGAACACAGGATACCAGTCTGCTGCCAGCAGAGCTGTGCTGCCTCTGCCTCAAGGCTTTGGTGTGGGGCTACACATGTGAGAATTGGGTGTTCTGCCCCAAACAGCCTGTGTGAGAGCCTCCCTGCCCCCAGCAGCTTTCTACAGCCAGCCACCCTGCACAGCCCCCTCTGTTACCAGCTTTCCAGCATCCTGTTTTCACCGGGATTATTTTAATCTTCCCATTTCCCATCATATTTTTCCTCCTGCCCATGCCAGCACAGACTGCAATTCCTGGCAGGCAGGGTGGAAACCTTGTCCCCGGGCTGCAGTAGCATTTTGGAGGATGAGCTGGACTCTACCCTGGTCACACCTGGCTCCTCTGCACTGCTGGTGCTGGTACCCAGTGCTGGCCCCCACAACCACCCAGCTGCTTACAGGACATCACTTTGAGTCCACTCAGCCAGTGAATCATTCAAGCAGCTCTGTGCTTTCATACTTTTCTCTCTCTTGGCTGAAGAACCCAAACACCTGCTCCACTGCTGAGGTCTTTATGGTTTTATCAGGGCAGGAGAAACACTGCAAGGTACTGATTAACTGAGCCACACAGCTGTGGGCAGCCAGCATCTTCCATGTTCCAGCTGCAAGCCAGGAGCCTTTCCATGGCTGCCCAGCTTGCCACAGCTCCACTTAGGCTTCCAGGGCTTGCTTTTCTCCTGGAACTGCTCTGCATGATGACTTTCCTTGCCTTGTGCAGGTCCCTAAGCCAGTCACAGGCTTTTTACCTTGCCTTGCTGGAAGTGGATGCTGTACTCAGTGTGATGCAGTTACAAGGCCAATGGAAATACGGATACAAATGCCAGCAATCCCAAAGGACATTCCTGTCCACTGCACGCTCCAGCAGACTGGCACCTTGCTGCTTCACATGATGCATGAGACTCAAACACCTGACAGTCCCTCTGTATAGAAGCAAGTAAAAAGAAAATACAGAATCATAGAAAACCAGTGAAATATCATGTGTAAGGGTCCCTAAGATAATTTAGTATCTAGAAGTAATTTAATCTTTCAATATGTGTCAACATCAAATCTGCTAAGACTCTAACAATAGCAGAAAATATCTGAGATAAATATGACACAAAACAAAACCCAAACCCATCTGCTTTCCTAATCATAGGCTGTAAGAATGTTTCTGCTAGTTACCCAGCTATTTGAAGAGCTGTACTGTCTAAATCTATACCCAAACAAAAACAGAAGTCACAATAAATCTGTCATTCAGTTATTCAGGTCTATGCTTTAAATCCTTCTAAATTATAAAATTCAAGACAGACATTAAATGGAAACATTGTTTCTCTACAGCCTCCAGCACTGAAGATTTAAACTCTAATCCAGTCTGAATGGCATCGCCAAGAACGAGAATGAGAAAATGTCCTTCCAGTGCCTGAGTCTGGCTTTGGAGCATCCACTGCTGAGCCTGAGCTGCAAATGGAAAGATCAAGAGTCTTCTAAAGAAGAAATTCTACCCTGGCTACACTTGCTTTTTGGGAAGATGCTGTGGAGATGATGACACAGAAAAATGATGAGGTTTACGCTTATCTCGCACCAGCCATAGTGAGATTAGTGTGGCAATGAAGATTCCACACTACACAGCACCAGAGCCCTGGGATATGGCTTGAGGAAGATGGCAAAGTTCAGATATAAAGAAAGCCTGTATTTTATTAGGCCTCACATCTGTTCTGAGAGTGGCCAGTGACCTTTAACCAAGCAACCCCCTTGCCTTGGACTATATTCAACCATGAACGGTTACTAGAAGAATATAATAAGCCAAAACCGAAAGTTACAAGAAATCTGGAAAAATGAAAAGTGTAAGTTAGACACAAGTATTGCAGAATGATATCAAATTAGGACAAAATAAACCAGCCTTCTACCAACATTACAACTGAAGAAAACCCATCAAACCATCAGCCACCAACTCAATAATGACTCCGTGCTCGAGAAGCACAGATTGGATGTAAGCATAGATTAATCTAAATCTCCAGGGACAGATGGAAAGGCCCTTCCCTACTCCCTTTCCCTATAGCCAGGCTCGTGCTGCAGGAATCATCTCCCAGCACCTTTGGGAACAAGGGAGCCAAAGCTGGGACGTGAAGGGCAATGGAATTGCTGGCTCTGATGCTGGACAAGTCACAAGTTCTCTGTCCCACCCCCAGCTGCCGAACGCACGCATTGGTATTTCATACCACACGTAGCAATCCAGCCTGGGTGACATAAAGGTTAAAAGTAATTTTGGCTGCAGTAGCCCAGCACAGAGATTAGAAAAGGTATTTTATTATCAGAGTTCTCTATAGAAGGGCTGCTTGGCAGTCAGGATGCAGCAGATTCCCGAGGAAAGCAAATGACACGTGTGGCTGCTGCCAGCTACTGACCCAGCTGTTTGCAGAGCGTGGCCATAGCTGGCCATCAGCACATCCCCAGGGGCTGCTGGGCACAGCCCCCTGTGCACATGGCCTGCTGCACACAAACCACCCCATCAGCCATGCTACTTCCCTGCCACAAGCACCCACTGAACTTTTCAGCAGTCAGTCTTTTAAGGAGTTCTCCAACAGCACTCAGCGTAAGCAGATAACCATTTTAAATATAGACACAGGAATGGAAGCCCAAGTGCTGGGTGCCAGCAGCGATCTGGATTATTTGCTTGTTACTAAATACCCCCTGGCATTACTTCCCAGGTTGTTCAGCTCGAGTCTGATGCAAACAGTGGCAGGACAGCAAACAAGAATTTACAGGAGATTGTAAGAACTGAAATAATTCAAGGGGTAAGGAACAAATTGGTTCAGGGCTGTTGTTGCTCAGGGCTGCATCTTTGAAAGAACGAAGACAGGTTCCTGTAAAACCCAGCTGAAGGCTTTACAAGTACTTCCAGATCTCAGCAGCAGGAAAGCAACATGAGTATAAATAAAGAAAAGAAGACCTGTGGGAGCAGATTTAGCTCAAGGATTGTTTTCCTCTTGATATCCAGCAATAATTGCCCCACAGTGTGCCATTGAATTCCTTGGGACCCTGCCTACAGCTCTCTGGGGTTTGCAGTACACACGTGTAGAGTAGGGGATCAAAGTCCACATGTGGAAAAACTACATCCCTGACTATCACAGAGGTTAGAAGGGGACAGAATAAAAAAATAGCAACATTAGTTCTATATGCAAAAAAACTTCTCTGGTGGATGCCTGTAAAAAAGGCATTAGAAACCTGTTCATAAACTAGTGCCTCCAGGCAATCAGCTGGACAAAAGTGGGAACTTGGCAAGGCTTTAAAAGGATGCAGCAGGCATGGCTCTAAGGGCTTCTGCAGCACAGAAAAGCCAACAGCAAGGTAAGAGGAAAACAAAGTACATCAAGGCACAGATTTTGCTGCAGGCAGTGAACCCTTGCTGCAGGTACAGCCCTGCCCCAGTGCCCCGCTGGTCACAGAGCCCCACATCCAGCCTAGAGCTCCAGCAGGCCAGCTCTGCTCACAGCAGAGACCAGCTAAGCTGTGCTACTCACACTGTCATCACACCACTACCAGCAGCATGGGCAAAGGCTTATAAAAATAGCCAAGACTATATATAGCAACTCTGATTTAATTAAAATTAAATACAACTCTGAGAAAGCTAACTGACCATGGCTGAGAACTCTTGACCAGAACAAACTGTTCAGCAATTATCAGATCTCATGTGATGACAGGATGTGTAAAAGGTTCTGTCCTGGTCTGTTGTAAACATCACCTCTTCTAGCTGAAGCTCTTGTTAAACATACTTCAAAATGCTGCCTTTTAACCAAAGGCCACTTGGAGAAGAAAGGTTATTTTAAAAGATGGTTAATGTTCTCATTTCTATTTTGTTTTTTTGTTACGTAAGGGTGTTCCATTGTACTTGGCAAGCACCTTGGTGTGAAACAGTGGTCCCTTTATCTGGTTCACGATTTAAGCCTCTTCCATATTTTGTTTTTAAAGACAATGCTGTTGCTAGGTCACAGCCAAAGAGCTACACATGTAACTGACCTATTTTTTCCTGCGGGGATAGGCAGGGCTGATGAGTACCAGGCAGGAACCGTCTTCTACCCCATGGAAACAACCTGTGACTCCCTGCACTTCCTGCAGGCTGCTCTTCCAGCACTCTTGCAGTTTGCCAAGGGAGCAGCCAGCACCACACCCAGAGTACCTTCACCTTCTAGCAGTGATTTCATTTTGCAGGGTCCTTACGAAACACTTTTGTCTCTACATAGGGAATTGCTTCTACTTAATCCTGGCTGCCCAGCTGCACCCTACAGTGATGGATGGAGCCTGTTGTGAGAGCAGGGTTTGCACCAAAGCAGGCAGCACAGCCTGAGCAGCATTGCTTCCTCAGCACAGGTAGAACACAAAGGTAATGATGAACCATGCTGGGTTTAGGCTCAACACTTGACTCCTCCCCTCCTTGCAGTGTAAAATGGTCGCCCTTGCACCCTTACAGGCTTCTTAAGAACTGTTAAGTTTCATATGTGTTTGCAAAAAAAAAAAAAAAAAAAAAAAAAAGGCAAAAAAGATACTTCATTTGTATGTGTGTCTTTAAGCTGAATTTTGTTTCCTGTTCGTCCACACTTCCCACCTACTGCTTTCCTCCAACCTCAAGAAAAGCCCCCAGAGCCCTTGAGAAGAGTTCCTTGCCCTGAAAGGGCAGCTGGCCACAGCCCTGCTGTGGCTAAGCCCAAGGACACTCCCTGTCCCCTCTGCAGTGCCCATCCTGTGCCACACCAAAGGGGCAGAGCCTTGTTTCAGGCCAGCTGTGCCAGAGGAGCAGGGATGAACAATGTGGAGGAACTAAAACACAGTCATAGGAAAAGTTGTAGGAGTTTGTCAGGAGATGCAGCTTTATTGTACAGTTAATTAGCTCCCTCTGGAACAGCCCTGACGGGAACTGGAGAGGAATACACACTGTTCCAGGGCTTGCTGCAACAGAGACCTGACCTGCACATTTTGAAACATCCCTGAGGATCATGCTCCCAAAATCTCCTCATGGAAGTGCTCCAGCCAGGCTCTTGGCTGAGGAACCTGCAGGCTCACCTTCACTCCAGGCTGCCAGCAACATGAAAGTGCTCACACACACAGAGCAGCTTTTCCTTTGATCTGTCTATAATGTTGATAAAACAGTAACTTCAGTCACTCATACGCCAAAAATCAATTTTTTTCAAACAGAAATGGTTACATTCCCGCTGTATATTTGTGCTTTCACAGCCACACCACCACAAGGGATTTTCCTGGGCTGCAGGCACCAGGACAGAAGGAAACTCTTGGGAGTCTCCTTGCAGGATGCTGCAGCCCCACCAGCTGCACTTCCAGGGAGAGTGTCTCATGCTTCCAGGAGCACCCTGTGCTGGGCAGTGACCCTCACAACTGCAGCCCAGCAGCTCTCTTCAGCTAGGGGTGTGTACAAAGCATCACAGACAGCCATTGTTGCTGGCCATGTTTTTATTTGTTTTAAGTTTTAAACAGGGGAGCCAATGATACATCCAGTATTTCAAAAAATCAGAAGGTAAAACAAATTTTTAAAAGACCGAGATGCTACATGCTATATTTAACCTAATTTTATTCATGCTTGCTTTTGAGGGGGGCTGGGAGCGGGACAGGAATCATTCAGTAAAAACATACAGTAAAAACAAAATGTCTCACCATATAGAACTTTAACCTACAGTAATGTTGTACCTTAATTATTTCCATGCACACAACTAACATTACAAAATTTTTAAAAAATGAACACAATTAAGACTTCTAGGAGCATTTGATAATAAAGCAATTCCTAATTTCTTTTGTAGAGATCAAGCACCTCCAATTACAAGTTCCTATACACAGTGAGTGCTTTACTTGAAATGAAAACTAAAAAATAAAATTAACAATGTATTGGATAGCCTCAGAATAAGCCGATGTTAATATATATCCAGCTATGTAGGCAATAAAACCATAGTGCTAAACAAAAACTTTTATCTGAAAAGTAACTCAAAAATTGACTTTCTATAATTACAGAAATATACTTATTTGCTAAAATAAATAAAAGTGCTGCATATTAACACTTCACTATAAAGAATGCATACCAGAACATTTATAAATATTGAATGATTTTTCAATAGGAATAGCTACTACAACAATGCTGGCTAAATAGAAGTGCATAATGAGAAGCACTATGGGTGGTTAATGTTTTGCCACATACTGCTGTTACCTTGAGGTAGATAACACATGCGTACCAAATTCTGCATTCATTTCAGTTGCTGCTGGTATCATGTGTCTAAGAAATGTGTCGAGTATGAAAAACTCTAAAATACGCATGAATGAAAAAAATGTCTTGGGAAAAATAGATATTCTCATGCAATTATGTACAGTCTCACTGTGTAAATTTCAAGGCAAGTTATTTTTCTGCAAAACATGGACACTGTTTTACTGAGAGAATGGTTTTTTTTTTACTTGGTTTAGTGCATTTTTTGTTACCTCCTGCATTTTGCATTATTTTGCTCTATTCTTTAATTTTGTGTGCAAACGACATGCCAGTTTAAAAACAAAACTAACTCATGTATAGAAAGTAATTCTGGATTGTAAAAACAATGGTAAACAGAAAACTAATGAAATCCATACCAAAATTACACCATCTGATTCAAGTAAAAAAATTACTTACACTAGTAATAAAAAAAGACAAACACATCTCATGAATATAAAAGAAATGTCTGCTGAGTGTTTTAGTTTAGATGTTTCAGAATGCTGCTGTAGGTTTTGTGGGGAATCTGGGGAGATGATTTCATAGCAGAAGGCGTTAGCGTGGCCTGGATGGACTTGAGAGGCGAGCCAACAGGGCTGTGAAACTGAGGAATACCTATAGCCTCAAGCTGCTTGTTGAAGAGGAGTTCCCCACTGTTACTGAGAAAGCTCTCTTCTCTTTCCTTCTCCCCAAGCTTCCCCTCTTCTACTGGCTCAGGTTCTAGCATTTCAGCATCTTCTTTCTTACTAAAAAACTTGTCCAAATAACTGGTGTAAGTATTTTCTTTTTCAACTTGTTCATCTTTCCTTACTTCGCAACAGAACTGGTCTATAAGGAAGCATCCCTCCCCACCACTGACAAACTGACTGTCCCAAGAGGTTTGGTACAGAGCTTCTAACTGTGCCAGATTGGCCATTCCTTTCTCCTGCTTCTCTCTGCTTACTGACTTTGATATTATTCCTTTCAACTCTATCTGAGACACTGAACTGTTCAAGTCATTTAATTTATCAACATCAGTAGACTCATGTTGTAAACTAAGCTGGATGGTTTCTGCTATGAAAGAATCAAAGTCAAACCCCTGATTCTTCTCCCTTTCTTTTTCAACAAGTTGCTGTGATGCTTCCTCAAGTGCTATCTGAGCTTTCACCAACCCATTCTTTTCACATTTAGACTTGCCTTTCTTGTCAGACTTTTCTTTGCTTTGTTCCTTCCAGTTTGAAAGATCTATAATAAGCTTGGGCTCATAGTAATGGTTAACTTCACTGTCTCGCCAAACTAAATTATCTAGGTATGAAGATGACCTCATTTTGTAATTACAAGTGTGACTACATTCCAGATCACAATACTTGTTTTCGTGGTGATCTGAGTACTGCCAGCAAGGCTCAGTAGAGAAGTGGGTGTCAAAGGCAGGATCCTCCAGGTACTTTTCACGATCTCCATCCAAATATTTGCGAGGATCTACTTGCACTTCTTCTTCATCAGTAACATCAGAAAGAGCCCTTGGATCACGCTGAACTTCATCAGCTTCATAGTTATTATGAATAGGCCAGTCATGGTCTGAAAACTGACTTTCATGGTATCTGTAAAATAATTTCTAAGTGTTAGCAGCTTAAAAAGAGTCTTCTAGCTCCCAAGACAGAGAGAGCTAAGTTTAGAAATTCACTTACAAAATAATGACAATTCAACACAAAGTTTTTCCTTAATCCAACTGGGTACCTCTTCCAGGTTTTTAATTTAATCTGGCATAAAGAAACAGAATTATGTAGAATAGCTCACTCCATTTACAGAATTCTTTCTAAAGTGTGTTTAATTGACTTAAGATGACTACTGTGAAATCTCTTTACTATAATATGCACTAAGTATTAGATAAGAATCATAATTAGAACTCTCCTTTATTTTTAGAGTAGTATTTTGGGGAAGAAAAAAGAATGGAAATATTAACTTTAGATTCTAGAGTCCTGAGTGCAATTCAGGAATTCATCAGCATATCCAAGTCACATGAATGGATTATAAATCCAATGATAATGCTATAAGGGAAAATTTTATTCTCAGGTCAATTCAAGAAGGCAAAACAAACAGAAATGGAAATAATGCTCATGAAGCAATGTCACTTCAAGCACAAAACCATCCAGTTATGTTACCACAGTAAGTGAAATTTACCTTTCCCAATTATAAATATGGCTGTGACTCTCATCCATCAGCAGAATATCATCAACCTCATCTTCAATGTGAAAAGGATGACTTGAAATAGGCTCATCCGTTGGAAAGGAATAAATGCTCATGTAAGGATGGGACAAAGCTTCTTCTGCTGTCAATCGATCCATGGGACTGAATGTCAAAATTTGCTCCAGAAAGTCCAGCGCTGCAGAATATAAACCACCATTAAATGGGAAATTTCTGACATTTAGAACTTAACATTAAGGTGCAGTGCTTTGCTCTAGAACCCTCTAGTTGTTTTGAAGTAGCTGCCCGTGAAGTATCAGCTGCTGACAGCACAGTGCCAAATGTGCATCTCATAGCCATCAGAAAGAGAGAAGTCAAATCTAAGACCAACCATAATTTAACTTAAAGCATAAAACAACAGCAAAAGATAGAAAGCTTCAAGCTGAATCAGTATCCACCAATGGCTACCAGGAAACACTGCTGGTTACTTTGGCTAGCGGACTCTGTTAAAAAACATTTGAAAGACAGTTCTTCTATAATGACTCCATTCCAATGATCCCTTGTATTTAAAAGGCCAGGGTCTCAAAACAGAGCAATTCCAGTTCAAACAGGTCCAGCAGAGATTCACAAGTTTTACTCTAAAGATAACCAAGCAGTCATCACGGAAGTAATTTTTTTTTTATTACAGCAGAAGAGAGTCTTTCAGAGAACACATTCTTCTAGCTGAAACTTGCTTTTAACAATCACACACCTGCACCTCAAAGCTGCACACTTTTTGACGATTTTGAAACATCAAAACATTGAATCAAGTTTTTCTTTTCATTACTTACCTTCAGGACTGATGCCTGGAAGCAACTGAGTTAAAGGTTTGTGTGGCTCAGTCATGTCGTTTCTAATGTAAACTGGAATTACATTGAGAAGCTCCTGACGGTCCTCCTCATGTACAACAGGAATTGATTCTAGAATCAACTGCATCTGTTCAAGCTCATGTGCACCTGAGCACCAAAAGAAAAGACAAGCTGCTATTTCAGCTTCAAACATTTCTGATTCCTGTATATGAAAGGCATGTCAAAATTCTGTGCTCTGAGCAGCTATTTCCAGTAAACGATTATAATCTCCTGCAGCGGAGGAAAGGCTGAAGTTCTGAATTTAAATGATAATAAATCTGAAGAGCTCTCAAGAAATGCCATGGCATATGAAGAATTACAGAGCTGCTACTCACAGATAAAAAGACCTAACCTTAAGCTTTTCTAAGGATGTTTTCACCATGGATTAAGTACTCTACAGCAATATCCTTTTTATTACACACTACACACTGCAATCCTCCCCTTTCAACTGATCCACCTAATTAATCCAGTATTTGACCTCACTTTGAATTAGATGTCCCTTATTAATAAAAACAGTACTAGTTTTGCTCAGAAAGACATTTTGCAGGCCCCAACTATGTGAATGATATTCTTCTCTGAAATCCTGCACCGAGTGAAAAGAATAAGACAAAAATCACCTGTCAGTTACATAGAGTGATACTCTTCTTGAAAAAGTACTCTATTATAACTGGAATTATAGTACTCTTCTAGCACTACCTGAAGTTTCCCTGGGTAAGAAAAATAAGGGCCTATACAACAAGTCAATTTTGAATAATGGACAACATCTATATTCAGTACTGAATACCCAGAAATACAACTTGCCAACTTCAGCTTGTTGCTCACCTCCAAGAAGGATGTCAGAGCCTAGAGATTCATCTAGCAAATGAAATTATATAGGATTATTTGCAGTCCAGTGCTTCCTTTCTTCACCAAGCAACTCTGGACAATAACAAGCAATTCTGATGTGTATGACAGTAAATATAAAAATAAATGAGGTCAGCAAGAGACTGTACCATCTCCAAATCTCCACACATCAGCTCACTTCAGTGCCTGAACAGCAGAGCAGTCTGCACTGGACATCCTATCACACACTTGCCAGGTGACTAGAAAAGCTGAGGCAAAGTTACTGCAGAAAATCTGACAGAGTTCCCCAAATGAATCAGTACTGCCTCATGTTAACTTCTTTACTGGACTGAAAGAGCTATTTTGTTCTACTTCAGACTACAACAAATTACTTAGTATGATCTATCAGATGTTATATTGCTTGTAATTTGCTGGAAAACAGACTCTACTATGTAATTAGTACCATCCTAAAAATTAATCAGCTTTCTGTCCACTATCAGCAAAATAGCCATTGCAAAAATATCAATTTAGAACAAAGAATGAGAAGTTTGGAAAAGCTACGGAATTCCTCTGCCTCAACTTCCCTTCCCTTACTTGTTCCAGGTATTCTGGAACATTAATCTGCATTCTTCCTTCCCATTCTCATCAGCTTTCTGAACAGCAGGATTCCTAAGGGATGGCTCAGAAGCAGACAGGAAGTTGCAATTAACCAAATCACTCCCTCTGAACAACTCTGCAACAGAGCTTTACTCAGAGTCTCAGGGCAGAATAATTACCATTATCTCCAACCATCTCCCCTTTCCAAATGCATGACGTCAAGAAATCCACTTTTCTTTAGATTAGAAAACCGTGGCAGTGCTAAATTTTCAGAGAGGCACACCTATATCTAAAATACTTTTCTAAGTATCTACTCAATGGAATTAAGGCATATAAACAAGCCTACAAATTTAGGATTTTGGTGACTAAGACCAAGCTTTTTAACATCATTCTAACTCCGCGCACAGCTACTGGGCCAATAAAAAATTGTGACAAATACCAATGCTACTCAAAGAAAAAAAAGCCAAAATGCTGGCAGTTGTGATCAATCTGTGCTGAACGATGAAATCTGCAGACTTTCTTCCATTATTTGCCAGCAGAAGTTCTTGATGCAATGGAACCGAATAAATCTTGTATCAGCCAAGCATTTAATACTCTGGGGATATTACTCTAGTAGTAACTCAAGCAGTGAAAAACGCACTGCATGTAAAAAGACATCTCTGTACGTAATAATCACCAATTTATACCAAATAATGCTTACAAGTGACAGTTCTCCATTAGCTACTTAATGGGAAGTTGTTCTCAATTCCCTTGCCTTTTCATGCAAAGTTCAGAATGACTGCAGAGGTGTGCTTTCAGTCCACAGTGTCCAGAGTGTCTAAAAGAATGTGAACTTTGAATGCAAGCTTAGCTCTCAGAGGTTTTATCTGTATTACTCCTCTAATTCAGGCCAACAGGAGCAAATCCAAGAGTGAGCCTGAATGAGACAGCTGCTGCTGAGGCCCTAGGGTGCACAAAAATAAGCATTTCAGAGTTTTTTTTTCACCACTTTACTCATCTGTTCCCATGGAATGAGTGCCTGTCAGCAGGTGGTGATCTCCCATAGTGCCAATGATGGTTTCACTTTACCGAAAACACTCTATAGTTTGTGTCTGAGCTAGGTCAGCAACATGGTACAGGATGGCCACCAAATATCTACTCCTGATCCTAACCAAAGCTCTAATTTAGATGCACTCAATGAGACCAGAGCATTGCTTCCTATCTTACCTGAATCAATTGAGGGCTGCACATTTCCTTGCTGTGTTGCACTAAATTTTACACCTTTAAATCTATGCCCCTGGGGCCTCAATTTAAAATATAGAGAAGCAAGAAATGATTAGGTTGACTACATTAAAAAAAAAAAAAATCTTTATGCATATGATTCTCAGGGTATTCATAATCTTCAAATACTCCCTGGATACACCAATTCACACATGTAACAGAACACTTCTTAGGCAACAAATAAATTCAGCTTAACATAAATACAGACAGATTTACCATGTATGACTTCTACATTAAATTGTGATATTTATCTAAATACACACCAATACAAGCAATAAAATTGAAATGTCTTTTGCTTTTCAGATGCATCAATTTATAGTTTATATAAGTGTATAACGTAGCATATCCTGATAGTCAATGACTACTGATGTTAGCCACGAGAACCAATCTTTCCTGAAGAAGATAATTAAGCAGAACCACTCCTTTTATGAACATACAGGCTGATTTTATTCCACCCACCTGCAAAGAGGGTTTTCCCGGTCAGCATTTCAGCAAAGATGCAACCTGCAGCCCACATGTCAATGGCTTTAGTGTAGTTGTTAGGAGAAAGCAAAAGCCGGGGCGATCTGTACCATTTAGTAACCAATCCTTCAGAAAGATGGCCCTAATGAAATTAATTTAAAAACTGATTAGATTTTTAAGACTTATGTTTTTGAATTACTTATTTTTAATGAACTACTAACAAGATTTTTTTTAGTCTCAAAGTCCCAGGGATTATATTGTGTGCATTTTACTAAACCTTCTTTCTACCTTTATAAATATCTTTAAGTAAATAGCGACAATATAGAAATATGACACTATTTATTAGTCAAATGAGGTACTGCAGCAAAACTTTCTCATTCCCAGATGCCAAATAAAGCAGAGATGATACTGAACTCTCTTGTGAAACATCTAGACCAGGAGGACAGTATCTCTAAGCCAATCCCCCAAAGTAGCCACACTTGCACTATGAATGCACTACTTATAAGCTTATCTCAGGCTTCTATAATTAAATATAATTAAATGTTGCTCTTAATCTCAGGTTCTGTCTTCACTGTTAAAACCTTTGCTTTTCTGAACCCATTAAGTAAAAAAAATAAAAAAATTTTATGCTTGCAGTAGTCCTATCTGAGACAAACCATGCTAAGGAGGCCTTCCACAGCCTATCTACCTGTGCAAATGGGAGAAAGATTCTATTTTAAGAAGGCACAGTTGTCAACATATCACTTAGATATTCCCACTCTCTGCATACCTTGTGGGAATAATGAGGATCCATGATTCGTGCAAGACCAAAGTCACCAATCTTCAGCACCAAGTCTTCAGTATTAATGAAAAGATTAGCTGGTTTGAGATCTCTATGCAGAACATTTGCAGAGTGAATATACTTGAGCCCACGTAGCAGCTGGTACATGAAAAGTCTGGCATGATCTTCCAGTAAAGGGCCTTGCTCTAGCAAATTAGCCAGATCTGTCTCCATGTATTCCTGGACAATGTAAACACAGTTCAATTCTGTCAGGGAGCCCACGTCATCTGTTAACTGGCTTCCACTGGGACCAAGAATTTCAAATACTTTGACAATGTTATCGTGGTCAAGTCTTCTAATAATTTTGATCTCGCGTAGAGCATGTTTAACACTCTGGGGATCTGTAAGGACAATTTTCTTGACAGCTACTCTTTTGTCACAGTCATTATCGACAGCAGAAAAAACTAAGCCATTTCCACCACAGCCCAGTGGTTTTAAGTCCATATATCGAGAGCCCAGATCAAAACCATGAATGTTCATGAGACTTTCAAATTTTTCTGCCATTTTAAAATTCTTTACGTTTTTCCTCAAACTACTAAGCTTCTGTAAACGCACGGAGACACTTCCACTGGTATCTGAAGGAAAGGTCTTAGAGAAAGGGAGAAGAAACACTTGGCTTGGACTGCAAGATGGTTTCTTGACACTCTCATTTCATTATGAGCCAGCCAGGCCTGTTGTGTCCCCTTGAATTTAGAGCCTGTAAGCTCTAGAACTCAAACCAAGCATAAGATAGAAAGATTGCAGCATTCATAGTTCAAGAAAGGTGCAGCATTTCTGCAGACATTAAAGAAAATACTCACAACAAACTCAAACGGAATGAAATGACATACTATGCACTCAGCTCTACTGTGCTAATCTGGTTAACATTTAACAAAAATGTGAATAAATATGCACATAATAGGCTTCTATTAACATCCTCCTCCTCACAGTGCAGATACATTCAGTGTTGGACTGGTCCTGAGCAGCGTCATTCTATGGTGCTGGTAAGCACTATTTTTTTTTCCTTCTTCCTCCTTTTTCTCTTCTTTGTTTACAGTCTAATTAAATGGGAAACTGGCAGCTCTTGATTTACAAAAGATGCCTTCTGTTAATGATCAGGTGGCTCCAGCTCACCACAATCACAATCAAAGCTACCATCCATTTTACTCCGTGGCAACCTGAAAAGCAGAGAAAAATACATCAGTACCCCAGCACATACAAAAGTTTTCCTCCTCCCCCAACTCATCAAGTTGTCCTAAATATACAAGTTATTTACTGTCCAGTTACAAAAATAATAAACCATCAAAAAAGCTAAACTAATTAGAAACTATATGTACTTTTCACACTTGTGGAGGAAAGCAATAATGACCAATCACTATTTCTAAAACATATATTGTGAACATTTTTGATGCAATCTATTGAATTTATGGCACACAACAAAAAATCCTCCCAAGTCTTAATAAAGAGACGAACAAAGCAAACTTAGTAATTCTCCAATAGAGCTGTTAAGAGACAAGCCAGAAGCAAAAGTAACTGTAGCATCTGTCAGCAAATTTTGGAATAATTCTTTTCACTAAACTTTTATATGAAGACAATCATGTTTAACCGTTTCATCACAGTTAAGAGGTAAGTAGGTACTGGTCACACGAAAAGGATAAGGCTTGTACACTCCCCATGTTTACTGAATATACAGCACACATCTAATGCCATTTACAAACCTTTAATCCCTGTGATTTTGGATAAAGTTTACCAACATCTCAAACAATAACTTTGCCTCTATAGACTCATTGTTACAGGAATCATGGGGGGCAATTCCTACATATCAGACAAATATTATTACTTTATCCATTATTTCTACACTTATCCAACCAAGATTACAATTAAAAACTATCAGTAAGCACATTTTACAGAGTGACTGATATGTTCTACAACCATTTCCCCTAACATATGGGCTCTTTCAGACATCATTTATTTTTTAATAGCGTAATGAATTCACCTACTGTTTACGAAAAACCAAACTGGCAATTTTCTCAATAAGTTCTCGTCAGCAAGAGCAGAACGTAGTCATAAAGACCACATGGTGCATTTTTGTACAACATCCTCACTTCTCTTAAAAACTCAAAAATGCCACAAACGGAAGAGTCAGAGGTGTATGCTACACAGTGTGGTAAGCTTTGGGCAATTCCACTACAAGTTACTTGAATGTTCTTCCCCAACACGTATAGGTCACATCAAACCACTAAGTGCCTCCTGTTCAATCTTAGATCAACATATTTCAGCTCTTCCCTCAGCTCCCTATCTAAATGCAAAGGTCTCCACACTATTCCAACACTTCAGAATTAATTACACGAATGTTTTCCTTTAAAACAGTGCTAGCCTTTCAGTGGGACAACTGAGAGCAAGCAAAACAAGTCTCCTCACTCCTAACAGAGCAGCAAGAGCAGCTGACAAGTTATTAACATATTTTAAATAATGGCCTCAATTCACTAAAGTAATCAGAATTGCATAGAGAAAAAACAGGGAAAAAAGACACACTGACAATGAGAAACAGACTGTTTCAACACATTTAAATATTATCCTTCCTTCAGCTCAAGCCTGACTGCCATCCAGACACAGCCCCAATGCCCTGGCTCATTCCTGCCACACACCACCTGCCCCCAGGTGGTGACAGAACATGACGAACAGGGAAGAAGGAAACACATGCTCAGTTTTTCTTTTTAAATAAAGATCACCAAATGCAGTATTACCGAACTGAAGAGCATTGAGCTGCCCTCTACTGATGTGGTATACCCTGTCACAAGGGTGATCTTCAGAGCTTTCTCTACTCAGCACATACAACTTGAGACTGCCTTAAGATTTCTTTCTTCGTGCCTTGACAAGAGTCCTAATTTTAAACAGTGTTTTACAAGGGTTATCACAGCCTCAGTAAAAACACAGTGAGGTAACACTACTTTTCCCCAAACTATCTTGAATTTTAACCAAGACATTAGAGCAAAGACCCCTTTTAAAATACCCACAAATTTATTTAAAGAACAAAATATAAATTTATCCTAAAGAGAACAGCATCAGCAACTATCCAACTCTGGTCACAATTATACAATCCACATGTCTAGCCCCTCTTGATTTTTAAATTTTTAAACTTGAAAATATTTTCTCACTCACACGTACTACTTTCAGGTTTACTCATTCTTGAGCTGCTGCCTGTACAACAGTTTACACCACCTCATTCACCTTTCATTCCAACATCCCCCCAGTAGTTACAGAAATTAGTTTTTGTGCCAATACTTCACATTAACTTGAGGTCCAAGGCCTCTGTTCAATTACCCTGCATTAAGCAAGGTAATTACTCTGTATTTTACATTCTTAGGACCATCTACAACCAGTTGTATTCTGCCTCATAATTAGGCTTATTGTTTCACACTGCTGATGTCTTCAACATGCAGCAATACCGAAACTGTTTGCACCAGCTGCATGACACATCTGGAACCTCTCTTTTAGCTAATTCCATTAAACAGCCCAGGAACAGATTCAAAATGATGCCCATCAGCAGCAAAGATTAAGATCTACCATCTCTTTGTCACAGCTCAGATCTTACCCCCTACTGCCATGAGTGAATGCAGCAATGAAAGGACTGCTTCAGGGAGAAAGGGAACTATGGCCCACTTGTTTCCTGAAGTAGGAGCCCTAAAATTTTCATTCTGTATCTCTGAAATGTTGCATTTTTAATCATCAGTTTATACTTATCCTTTCACTAGGTGTCCACTAATTATCATGTTCTCAGAGAGCATGCAATGATCTCCACAATCACACTGATTTAACTAAGAAAACAAATGCTGACAATATAAGCAACCAAGCCGGTGTAGCCTTCATTTGACCTGATCCTCCTCCAAACTTCCTATCTGTGAACAAATTACTTAATCCCATGTTGTACCCATTTGAAACATATAATGGACTATTGTATAAAAAAGGGGGGGGTTATCATCCCAATTTGTGCTGAACAGCCCATTGACGTAGGCACTGACATTTTCAGCTAGGCTGACACCTTGCCATGACTACCAGGTTTTTTGTAAGTGATACTTTTACTTCTTCACACAAAGTGTAAAGAGGCAAACACAAAGACACCGGTTTCTTAAGTGTTTTACAACTATGGTTTGAAAGTGGTTGGGTTCCCGGGAGAGGGTAGCAGAGCCCACAGGAGGGCTTTGAAATCACTCCTAGTGATGATCATCACACTTGACCAGCTTCAGGCATTGCGCAAGCAGCCCCTTCAAACCACGCTCAACTCCTGCACGTGGATTTATCACCGTTTTCAGGAAACAGGATGTACACCGAAACAGTCAAGTATGAGATGTTTACTTTATCAGAAATACAAATAAGACCGAAAGATAGCAGTTAATTTGATTATGCTGACTGTATACTGATCAAATTATTACTCACAGGAGAAAGACTGAGAATGACTAATGATATATTATACAACCTGCTAAGTACTATCTCTTTGACTAAAAAAATACGGGGCACAGAAGAACTTTTTTTTTAGATCAGCCACGTTGCAGTCAGTAGGCAGAGTGAGTCATCGTCCAACTCATGAAACTGCTGCTTTCTAAAGCCTCCTACTTGCTCCCCACACTGTTTAGGGAACTCGGTGCTGGCAGTAAGCAAATGTTACTATTAGTTTATAAATCTTCTGAAGGACCTGTAAAAACACACAAGAATCCAGTGTAGTTTTATGTGATTAAAAATGGCCTGGCTCACCCTTTAGATAATAATGAAGAAGAAGCCCACCACGCGCTAACCACAGCCTTCTGCACCTCTGCAGACCTGCTACCATCTGCTGTTCCACTGAACAGGTAATCAGTCAAGAGCGAATTCGAGATAATAACCACACAAGCAAGAGCTGAGCTTCAGCAAAGGGCTGAAATGAAAGTTCCCGTTTTAGCTTTAGAGCACACATTTTCTGAACGCAATTGCCAAACCAAAATGTACCTCTATTTTAAGCCACCGCTTTCCGGAATTTGTAACTGGTTTATAAACACATAATGCTACGACGACGTTATTTTTATATATACACACATCTATATACGAAACTTGCTGGCAACAGTACTGGCCATACGACAACACGCCGAGCGCCGTCTCTTTTTCCACAACACAATTAACAGCCATTGTCAGGCTGACCCAAACGGCGCTGAATTAGCCAGAAAAAGAGACACATCTTAGAGACGCCAAGCGAGAGCATCCTGCCTGCCTAGGCAAGACTACCTGCTCCCCAAACCCCAAAACTCGGGCAGTCTCTCTTCAAGCCATTTCTGTCGGGTGTTTAAGGCTAGTTATTAAGAGCATTAAGTCACTTTTCCCACATACGGTTCCCGGAGCCCGCGGGCTCCCGGGAGCAGGAGCGAGCGGTACCTGTACCCTATGTGCCGGCTCGCAGAACCGCGCAGCAAAACTTCCGCGGGCGGTGGAGGCCGGGCCCCCCGGCGAAGGACATCCTTCCTCCCGCCGCCCCCGGGCCGAGCAGCCTCGCCGGCCTGCGCCGAGGGACCCGCTCCCGCCGAGCCGCGGGGGCCAGCCCGGCGCCGGGCCGCACCGGAGCAGCCCTACCTTCAAACGCCCTTCAGGCCGCGCCCGCCGCCCCCAGCACGGGCGGCCCCGGGCCCGGCGCCGCAGCCGCCGGCAGCGCCCCCCGCGCGGCCGCCCCCGCCCGCCCGCTCGCCCCGCTCGGCCGCCGCAGTGCGGAGGGGCCGGGCCGGGCCCGGGCGGAGGGAGCGGGGCGGAACGGAACGGGCTGGGGGCGCCGCTGCCGCCGGGCGGGATGGAGGGAACAAAGCGCCTTTGTGCGGCGGGGCCGGGCCCGCGCGTGCGGCGGCCGAGACCCCCCGCGCCCCCCGCCCCCAGCACTCACGGGCCTTCCCAGGCTCATCGGGGGTGCGCTGCTCACACGGCCGAGCCCCGCGGCCCCGCCACCGGCCCTCGCCCGGCGCCCGCCCGCCTCGCCGCAGTTGCCGCTGCCGCAGCCGCCGCCATGTAACCCGGCGCGGAGGGCAGGGAGGGGCGGTGCGGCGGCGGCTCCGCCCGCCATGGGCGGCCCCGGGCGGCCCTCGGGGCCGGGGGCGGGACGGGACGGGACGGGACGGGACGGGAGCAGCGCCCGGGTGCCTGTCCCTAGCGGGGTGGCCGCGCCGTACCCGCTCGCTCACCTCACCGCCTCGGCTATCGGCCTGGGACACGGCGCTCCCGCTGTGCCAGCTGGCCCGAGCGGTTCAGCAGTCTGGAAGCACGGTTGAGTCAAACACAGCACGGAAAGGCGGCGAGCGGAGCGGTGTGCCCGGCCCGGTGGCCCCTGCGGCAGGCGGAGCAGCGGGAGGCCCGGCGGGGCCCCCCGATCGAGCGCTGTGCCCGGGGCTGGCGGCGTGCGGGGCTCCAGCAGCGGCGAGCGGGGAGCGCCCCGTTCAACTGGCCCGGCACTAAACGTCCCTCACGGCACAGAAACAAAAACAGTTGGAAGGCGACAGGCGGGGGCTGCGGAGGCAGTTCCCTTCTCCGAACGTGACACTTCGGCTCTCTGCAGCCTTCATGGCATGGTGGATCTGAGTCTTCTCCCCACAACATCTACAAATATTTGCCATTCCTGTCACCTCTAGGTACTACAAAAGATTTCTCTCTTCCTAGCATCTCCTTTAACAGAGTCACTAAGAGTCTGCTTTTCCCTAAAACCACAATTAATACAGCAAAATAAAGAAAAATAAGGAAAACTGCAGATTCCCCCTGGGACTTGTATACAGCAGTCTTCAGTAAGGAAAGAGAAGCACAAGGACACCAAGCCTCTTAGGTATCAGAAGTCTTTTGCTTCTACTAACCCAGTTTAGGCACAACTGTCAAGGTAGGGTGCAGCTTTCCTACTGCAGTCCCTCATATGTCTTTCCAGTGCTGATGACTCATGACATGATAAAGAAAATTAATATTCATTTTTGCTGGTTAAACAGAGATTATTTATAGCTAGTACTAGGACAGAAGTTACATGCAATAGGGCTCTATTGCTCTGCTGCCATTTAGACAGAGACATCCAATTGACCCTTGCACTTGTAGATAATGTAACTTCATTCTTTTTTAATCAACATATAAAAGTCGTATATCAACATCCAAGGATCTCCCTACTCAGCTTTTCTAAAGTTTTTAATTATGCTGCCAAACATCCTCTGTTTCAATTAGTCAGACGCACTGCTAGCTCTGATATTGACCCCACTACCAGGAGAGGCAACCTGGGCATTTGGTAATGCAGCACTGTGCTAGCAGCACACATACAGAAGTCAGTAACCAAACTGACACTTTATATTACAATGCTTGCTAATTGATAGGCAGCTCACCATGCTGCCAACAGTACAGAAAAGTCAGAAACAAAGCTTCAGTTCTTCTGCCCACCCAGCAAAACAGAGCTGGAAGATTACAGCACTGCTGCTCCAGAAGGCCTGTATTTAAATACACTCCATAAAGAAAAATCTGCAGGAGTGCGTATTTGGAAGAGGTGATGTTAGGACGGCAACCAGAGCCAAGCCACAGAGTTTTTACTTGAATTAAAGGAAGAGATTTGGGGTTTAAAAAAAGGCAGGGGCAGCAGTGGTTG
Source organism: Sialia sialis (assembly GCA_009812075.1). NCBI lineage: Eukaryota > Metazoa > Chordata > Aves > Passeriformes > Turdidae > Sialia > Sialia sialis. The sequence goes on along the minus strand of VRYO01000100.1, from coordinate 11,905,934 downwards.
TATATCTAAATCCAGAGCTATTTAGTTAATTAAAGAACCCCTCCATCCATACAAAATATTTTCATTATAAGAAACAAAAAAGCAAGCTGATCCTCAGAATGCTCAGAATGCTGAAGTAAGAAAAAATTTATATTACATCTTTGAAACAGCACCTGGAGAGCCCATAACGTGTGTCCATAGGGACTGTTTGCCAACATCCCCAGTGTCTGTCAGGTGGAGAAGTTGCACATCCATGGAGTTTGCTCTGCAGCAGCTCAGACTGTTTGAAAAGTAGTTTAACAAACACAGGGGAGATTTGCAGTAAGTAGCAAGCTTCCTCACTTGGGTAGCACACGCTCATTCATCTCCCACAGCCCAGAAATACCACCAGTTTCTGGGTTCCTAATTCATAAATCATGAATGGCACTCTTTTTTTTCCTCTCCATATTCTTTTCTCCCATCCAGGAGTGTAGTTCGTGGTAGGATTTAGTGAATGAGATCCTTCAGTCTACAGAAAAATCTTGCAACAAGGAAGAGCATGGTGTAGGAATGTTACTTGTCTTCAGCCTCGCTATTTGCAGCATTACAATACACATGAGAATTGCTCAGAATTGTGTGTCACATGGCAATTTATAACTATCTAATCCAGCAAATTGCTAACCAGTTTTCAGATTTTTAATATCCTATTGATTAGACTATAAATTACTGTGACAATTTTTTCTACATTTCCCACAAGAATGCAATTTCATAGCACCTAGATGATACGCTAGATGATACCAACCCATTCTAAAACACTGGCAGATACTGTCAGTGAAATGCAGAACAAGAAGAGAACTGGATTTCAAAGGTCATAAAGACCAGCAATTAAAAAATAATTAGAACTGCAGCAATGATTCATGTATTATATCCAAGTTCAAAAAGATCAAACAGTAAATTCCAGTGTAATATCTCAGTCCTGTGTGTGAATTGTTACTTGTGGCATAAAAGGGAACAAAATATTTTTAAGTGTCCACACCCATTATGATTGGCAAGGGAAGAAAGATTTGGAGACGGTTTGAAAAGGTTGCCCAAGGTAACTTGGCAGCTGCAGGCTTTTGTTTCACTGCTTGACTTAACACGTCCTCCCAGAAGAATGGAAATGTGTCCTAGAATACATTTTTAAGGACTGACCATATTTTTTACCAAAGTCTAAGATGAATTTTGCATGTGAATAGGGATGAGTATAAAGGAAAGAAAATCTACTTATTAAAAGGGGATGGAGAGGGGTTCAAGAAACACTCAGTTTCTGTGTCCTCCTTGGCTTGTTCCTGCTTATCTGTGCTCTGAGCCTGAAATGCAATTTAGTTTTTCTGATACAGATCCCAGGGGTGTTTAATAGTTTGGGTTCCCTTTAACTGCTGCCTCTTGCAATCAGCCTAGTTCTCTGCAGGTGTAAAACAAAACCTTTACAAATCACTTGCTCTTCCAGCTCAGTTTCATAATGCTGATGTTCATCACAAACATCCCAGATAAATTTGAGTTTCACTGGCAACCTGATAGCTCAGGTAGCTTCATTTCCTGGGCACCTTAATTTCCTGGAATTGTCTATCTTGCCATAATGGACACAGAGACTTTTTATTTGTTCTGTTTAACACAAACATATTTTGCTAACAAGCACTCAGTCTCTGGATTAGCAGACTTTAAAATTTTCCCAATAAATCTTGAAAAATTCCAATCAGCATTATTATCAGATAACCACACAGAAGTTGCCATCTTAGAAACTTTTAACAAATGTTTTTGCCAAGATCCCTTTTTAGTTATAATTTACTTGGCGGCAGGCAGAGCTCCCTGGGCACAGACAACATGCTGTCACCTCATTTGGGATCACTTGGATGGACCAGACTTTGCTGGAGCAAGATTTGTACCATGTACATTCTGATCAGCAAAGAAAACTATGATGAGGACTTGGAATAAAGGAAAAAAACCTTATCCCAAGACCTTCATTCCTGTGTGAAACAACAGACCAACTGAAAACAACAGACTATTAACAGAGACCAATTCAAACCAGAGGCAGCAAAGTACAAAGGACAGATGGAGGTAGAAGAAGAAAGTCACAGAAGATGTTCAACTTTGAGGCTAGAAATAAACGAGTTATGTGACATACTTTAGAAATTCTGTAGGACAAAAAGTCATTAAGCAATTAGAACAAGTAATTCTTCACCCTTGGTAGATCATCAGCGATCTGGGACACTTTGGCACAGCAGGCTGCATGCAGGTTCGTTGCTTAAAACCACAGTTTCATAAAGTCTGGCAATTCTGTTGCCTACTTTTTCTGTTTTAAACAACACTCAGCGCAGGGGACAGCTGCCTAAAGCAGGAGTTGGCAAAGCATTGTTAATAAAGAGAGAAGAGAAGAGCTTAGAAAACTTGTCTTGTAGCTGGGTCATCACTGGAAGCATTAGCCCTTTGCGTGTAAGGCTGGAGCTCTCCCAGATTCTCAGCCTTTCATCATTTCCTCATTAGTTTATCTTGCACAGAGATAGCTTGCACAGAATTGCAAACATGTCAAAAGATTTACCGAGGTAGGCAATTAAGGCCATATGTGTGTTAGTTGAATTTTTTAAAGGATGACTAGTACTACACTTGGGTGCTCTGAGTGACCCAAACTCCTTCTAACTTCCCAGCATGGGACAGTGGAGGTGTGCTGGAGTCAGGCTGTAGATGCAGTCAGTGCATGAATCTACAGCTGAGAAATATTCTACAGGAGGACAAGGCAAAGCATGGAATGAAGTGGAAACAATAAGCACTAAATGTTTTTGTCTCAGTATTTCAGGTGCAAGAAAATTGATTGTGCGATGGTTCTTCCCCATTCAAACCTTCAGCAAGGCACCATTCTCATCCTCACATTGAAAACCTCAAGAGAAGTGGTTAGGAGAACACATCTGCCAACTCAAGTGGCACCATGGCACAGCTGGCTGCGGCCTCTGTTCTGTTATTGCACCAGCTGAAATGCTGCTAAAGTTGAAAGGCAGTAGATATAATTTAAATGTCTGTAATACCTTGAGTATACCAAGGTGGAGAGATGCCCTAGAATCAGGACTGGGATGCTCTCAGCCAAAATGCATTTGATTTTGGATCCCTGCTGGAAAGTATGTCAGCTCTTGGGCAAGTTGTGAAGGCCTGATGATGATGGATTTGTATAGAACAATTCTGTGTTTTTGTAGAACTGCCACATTTAATTGCAGAAATATACATATTGCTCTGCAGAACTGTTCTTGTTCATTCTTATAGCAGTGTAAACCTTCCTACATGTAGCATTTTGATTTCTATTGCATTACAGAGATAAAGCCTCTGGTGTGACTGTAAATACAGCTGGTGGTGGAGAGTTTGTCATTTACAGAGAAGAAAAAAATTGGACTAACATTCACTAACATTTTCATCCACACCAGAATCATCTTGAAATACATTTACAAGGGGCAAATCTCAATACAAATACGTGGGCATTGTGAAAAGAAGATGAGATGAACTGCCTTGGGAGGCACTTTAAGGAACTGTGCCTTTATGAGCGCCCAGGCAAAGGCCATTCTCAAACTCCATTTGCTCCACACACAGTGGTCCCCAGCGTGCCCCTGCTCATGGATGCAGCTGTTTCACAGGCAAGCAGCATATTGGATGGCTAAAGATAAAGGGCCAAGCAGTGCCAGCAGGGTCAGGGCAGGCCTGTGGGAGGCCGATAGGAGTTCTGCTGCTCAGGGTGTGTTTTGGCTGGGGCCAACATGCTTTTTTAGGATTCCCAAAATAGCACTTATCAAAAGCAGCAGGTTGACTGGAAGCACACTGTTTCACGTAATGACTGAAACTGTCCCTGCCAGAATCCTACCCCAGTCAGTCTCCTGAAACTAAAGAGATTGAAAATCTAAGAAATATCAAAAAGTAGGGACTTTTTATAGAACATCTACCATCAAATTATACGACGAATACTCAGCATTGCAAAAGCTACCTTGAGGCATTTTTGTTGTATTGTCAGACAGCAAAACCCAAAGTTTTCATTTCAACATATATATCTATATATAAATATAAAGAATATATTTATAAAACATTAAAAAATATAACAAATATATCTTTGAAACACCTCCTCTCCCTTAATACTCTGTAACTTTTTCTCAGCACATCTCACACCATCTATTTCTAAAGATTTCCATTAAAAACATATGGGACTATTCAATTCTCCATATTCCTCAACACCATTTATATTTTAGCCTTCATTAAGATTTTCAAGATTGTTTCGGGTTCTCTCAGCAGTTTTGAGACGCTAGCTGGGAGGGATTACATTTCCAAAGTATTTGTTTTCTTATGAAAACTGGATTCTGCTTATGTGCCAGAATCAGCAGACGTGTTATAAATAGCTTTGGATAGCTGACAGGAAATGATGCAAGATCTCAGGCCACTCTACATAAGACAACTGTTTGAAGTGCTGAGGAAAGAAGAACTTTGCACCATTGACTACTGCACAGGGGGAAAAATTAATGCACAGAAGCATCATTTACTGTGAAGGGTATTAGGCTTATGAAACACAAGACCTCTTCTTACAACTCAAGCAAAAAGTATTTGCTTGCAATTGCACTACAATGAGAAACAAGAAAATTAATTTTTCCTTTGAAGAGGAAAAACTGTTTAGAATTGTCTAAACTCGCTTTGTCTTTTACTCTTGGGGAGAGAAGACACTCTCCTTACATGCTACAAATGCCAACACACACACTGGAAATTCTCCAGGCTCTGACTGGTGCCAAACACTGGGATCATCTTCCTACCCTGGCATTTCCCATTAGCTTCAGCAAAGTCTCTTCCAACTCAAAGTGCTTTAAATGGGCTCCAATACCAGATGCCTAGAGGTTAAGCTGTGTCTATTCATCTCATCTGAAGATCTCTCTGCTACCCTTTGCAGTAGCAATATAGAATTGAACATTTACTCCTGGTCTCATTTTGTTTCTATCAGCTCCCATGAAGATAAAGCACAATAATTTAACCCCCAATAAATGCTTTATTTGGAATAGGGGCAAACTCAGCATTCTTAAGTTTATGACAAAACTTTGCACAGGAGTAACCTTAACGCAGTGACTCCAACCTTCAATACCAATACCAAGCTGGCTCCTTTTCCAAACAGCAGGAAGCACCTCTCAGCCCACTCCCTGCCACATTTTGTCACCATGGATGACTGAACAATGTGCTGCACATGGAGGGTGACTAAACTAGTGAGAAATATGTAGTGTACCTCCCCAGCAGGGTATTTTTCAGTCAGTCAGAGGGATGCATTCAGTCCCTCTACATTCCCACATTACAGTTCAGCACTAGGCACTGGAAGAGCATCAGTATCAGGCACATAGCTCAGCTCACACCATCATAACCCCCCCAGTGCAGACAGCATCAGCAGGATTGCCTGGGACTTCTGCTGAGGTTTTACTGCAAGAGTCAATAGCATATTTGATCCCTCTCACAGCTGTAGCTTGGAGGCATCCTGCTTTCAGGAGTGGAAGATTTCTATCCAGGATTTTTGAGTTATCTGTTCTTCTAACAGACAGAAGAGCCTAGAAGCTCTCCTACCTAGGAAAGGAATAAATAATACATGACACATTTTTTTACTAACTCATTTTACCCATGATCTACACTTCTGTAAATGTGAAGAACAAATTATTTTTTATTTTTTTCCCCAGTACAGACATAAAATCTGACTGAATCTTTGTTATTTTGGAAATATAAGATTTATTACCTCTCCTAAAGGTACAATAGTGCTGAAACTGGGTCATCCCAAACTTTTTGAGTTAAGAGCTAGACAAATGAACAACATCTGTCTATGTACACATTGCAGGACAGAAAAACAAATCCACTTGTTAGTGGATACTATCACATAGGCATACAGTGTGTGCAGGAGAGGAGAGTAGGAGAGAAGGCGGGCAAGGCTGTCAGCCTTTGCAGAGCTCCATGAGAGCTCCAGTGCCAGCTGGTGCAACTGACCTTCATGACCTTAACTCTAGTCAGAAATCCCTCCACTGGACACCCCACTGCTGAGGAAGCACTGAGAAGCAGTCCTCAAACCAGAAAGTTATCTCATAGAGATAAATATTTCATGGAAGGGTTATACCTACAGGTTATTTCATTATATAAATAGCAAGATTTTCCTGCAAGTGACCTGGAATTAAGAAAGATAAAGAGGTGGAGAAATCTTCTGCTTGTAAGTGCGTCATCACATCCCTTATCTCCAGCATATCTTTAAACAGTTTTCAACTGCAAATTTCAACAGTCAAAAAACAGTTAAATGAAAACTTAAGAGATACCCCATGCCCCTAAAGTTATATTTTTTGAAAAGAAAAAGGTATTCCTCCCTCATTGTTTTGGTTTTATGAAACACCAGAGAATTAGTTAAGCCTCAATTAAAATAAAACCAATTCCTGATAAACCTATTTTAGTAAACACAAAAATTTGCAAACCATTATCTCATATTTCTTCTTATTGTTTAATCAGGGCACTCCCAAAAAAGCAATCAAGATGACTCAAAGAAGATGAGTTCCAACCTTTGGACCAGCTCTGATTGCAATACTTGGTTCTCATGATTGCTGCAATTCAGCAGACTCCAACACGATAAGAACGTTCACGTGTGCTCCACGACCTACTCCAGCACTGCCTGGTGACAGCAAGAGCTGCTGCATGGTTCCTGTGTGTCATCTGATGTCCCCAGCTGACAGCTCACAAACCAGCTGGCAGACCTTGTGGCCCCTTGCATCCATGACCACAGAGGTTAGGTGCACAGAGGTTTCACTCGTGCTCAGTAGTGGGAGTGACCAGGCCAGGCTGCACTGTGGCAGTTCTTACTTGGCCACCCAAAGCAATCAAGAACCAGCTTAGCCACCAGGCAAGATTGAGCAAACTCTTCCTGTGTGTTGAAATGGTGGCCCAGAAGGGTAGGACTGCAGCTTATGAACCTCTCCCTTCTTTCTTGTTGTTAACTTTTTCAGGACAGCCTGTCTATCCTTGATTTCTGTATTGGAAAATGTATATCCCAGAAACCAAGGATAGACAGAAGACCCAGCCCTTGCCTTCAGAGTTAAACCTTACTGCCATGGCTGGACTAGGGATCTTATTAACACTGCCCAAGTCATCCTGCTCCGAGGGCAATCTTAACACTCCCAATCCTGTCTGAGGTGCCTTACAAAGACTTCACAAAACAGCACAATATTCATCAAAACCAAGGTGGTGATTTTCACCTCAACCCAACAAAGGTTTCTAGATGTCAGCTGTTTATTTTCTCCTCACAGACTAGCCAAGCTGGTATTTCCACAAATGCATGGACTATCTAGATACTTCCTTGAAGTAGAGAGTGAAGTGAGATTGTTATGGTTTCTGATAATATCCCCATTTCAATAATTAAAGGCAACTAATTTGCTTGTAGTAATATTGCTTCAAGGACGATGTGTACAATTTGTGATCAAAGTACTGCCCTGTACCCTGTGTTTATCACCCCAGGTCCAAAGACGTTTGTTAGTAAACAATAGCAATGTAATCATTGCTAGGCAGCAGGGAGTCAGAGGCAGGGCTTGAACAGACTGCTGTCAACTAAGAAACATCAACAAAGAACCTGCAGGCACTGCTGAAATCAAGGCAAGCAGCAGGGCAGTAATGGAAACTTTTGAACCTTTTCACACAGAGGAACAAGATGATTTGTCTTTCTGATTGCTGAAATGTTTCAGATAGCAGGAGAACATGGGAATATGGGCCTTCATGACAGCTAGTAAACTTCTCTGACCTTGGAAAGGAGCTCCATGTGGCCTGACAATCACAGTAATCAGAACAAGCTCTAGCTGCTCTGATACAGCTTTACTGCAGGAGCAGATATTCCCTTTTCTCCTCACAAGTGCTCAGTGCTCTCCTTCATTCTTTGCACAAGGCAGTGCTCACCTGATTACCAGCAACTGGATACCGACAAAAACCAAAACCAGTCTACTGCCCTATGTGCTGCTCATCACATATTGCCCCACTCTGAGGACAGAACCACCAGGGTTTAAGGGCTCTGCAAATAACCATTAAATTAATTTCTACAATCCGAAAGAATGTCAGAATATTATCATTCCCACTGTTCTGAACTGAGTCACAAAAGAACAAGGTCAATGAGCAGATTTAAGATTACTAGAACTAAAATTTGCAAGGGTTTTGTACTTTATTCCATTGTTCAGCTTTTCAACTCATTTTTCAAAGTCCTTGGTCCTGGCACTGAGATCCTCAAAGCCCTGAATTTTCAGTTAACACATTATTCTAGGCTTTGTCCAGGCAGTTCTGATTTTCCCAGCACCAGAAGCCCCCGAGTAGCTGAGCTTGTATACCCTGAGTTTGTGCACCCTCTGTGCCAGTCTCTCCACTCCCTCTCAGGGTCCATCTAGTTTCATCAAGTCTCTTCCAGTTTTCTGGTTTGTATTTTATTTTCTCCTTTACAATTAAAATCTCGTTTTTACAAGCCTTCTCTCCCAACCTCTTTCTGAAAATTTCCCAACCTATTTGATCTTTGTTTCTTCCATGAGTCAGGTAGCTGCTGGAGCCAACAGGAGCCACTAAAAGCAATACATGGGAAGAACAGTCCACTTAAATTCAATTAAGGTGCCCAATCTCAACATAGCCTGTAGAAGTCTGTGGATGCAGTCACAAGAAAATTTCTGTTCAGGAGTGGTGTGGGCTGGAGCACACCCAGGACTCACAGCATGGGAATTATCTGCTAACAGATCTCTCAGTCTGCAAAACCTGAGGTCTCCAGTTCATGAACACCAAGAAAGATGAAACATGCACTTTTGATTCTGGATTTCAAGAGTACTCTCCTCTTCTAAAACAGGCAAGAGTATTTTTAAAACTTTTTTTTGGTTGTTTGCTTGTTTTTAAGTAGGGCAAAATCAGTGGTCTCCTTTGCCCCAGTTCTTGTAAAATAAGCAAAAGTTCAGATTTGGAAATCTACCTGGCACAGAAATGTTTCCATCTGAAGAATTAGCCGTAAGCAAAGTGATGGTCTGTCAAAAGAACCTTCCCAAGCCACCAAGAGGCTGCAAGTGTGAGGTGCTGGGACACTGTTGATGCTGTGACCAAGGTGCTGCATCTCCCTGACCTCACTCCTCTGCATGGAACAGGCACATCCACACACCCTCCCGCTGCACAGAAAGCTAGCATGGGCTGCCTCACCTCTCCAGGTGCCTTCTCCTCTTACTCCCAGGCAGGAATGCCTCTAGCTGTCCAGGAAGGTGGTGGTGAAAGAGTCTAGCTGCACTTGAGTGCAATAAGAAGAGTTTCTGAGGAAGGGATGTCCCCGTCAGTGCCCTCCCCATGGGAAGGTGACAGGCTGCTGGGGGAGCACACGTTCCAGAGAGTGAGGGGAACCTGCTGTTGTGATGCAGTGGACCCTATTCAAGCTTCTCTTCCCCTTCACAAACCTATTTTGGGAAAAGGCCCTCAGCAGAGCAAAGCAGGAGGCTGTAAGAAAATATCCCACTCTCCAGGACAAAGATTTCTCCTACTCTTTTGCTCCAACACGTGGCCATACAGCCTCTCTTAACACCCAAAGCCTGCTGCTTGCCTGGTGTCCTGATGCAGACCCCAAACACCTCGCTGCAGCTGCTGCAGGCTGTGGGACACACAGTACCAGGGCAGACAGGGGACACAGAGAAACGGGGAGAGACCCAACCATGAGGGGAATGCAGCACCGAAGGAGATGAGGAGCCAGGTGATTAAATAATCTCCATCATCAGCTTCTCGGTATTCTCAGGCTTTGCCTGATTGGAGACATGGACAGAAACTACATGTGACTGTGTGCAGGGGATGAGGAGAATGTCAACATTAGCCCAGCTTTCTGATGGTTACAGAGGCTGTAATTTAATTTTCTTTCCATTGTATCTTATGTGAAAAGCATTCCAAGTTGTGCCGCACCCCCTAAATCCTATTAAGAAAAACTAGACCTCATAGAGCTGTTTTCCAGTGTGTCAAATTCAGGTTTTGTGGCTCTGTTTGACAGTTTTCCATTAACTCTCAGCTGAGCAGAGGCAGCCAGGTCACTGAGCACCGGCAGGACTCCTTGCCCACGTACCTTGCCTGGGTGTGATGTCCTTCTCAGAGGTCCCCTGTCCAGCCTCAGCAGTCTGTCCAACCGCTCTAACACTCAGCAGAGTCTGTCCCACCGCTCTAGCACTCAGCAGAGTCTGTGCCACCCCTCTGACACTCAGCAGAGTCTGTGCCACCCCTCTGACACTCAGCAGCACGCGGGTATGAGCAGGGCACCTGGAGGGGAGGCAGCTCATCCCAGCAGCACAGTTAATGCTGCAGCACTGGGTAAGGCCACCCACTGCCACGCCATTGTCACCTGCGGGACACCCAGTGCTGCAGGGAGGGACTGGCTCACCTGCAGCAGCAGCACAGACTGCCTGGAGCCCTCCAGCATCACACTGGCTTTTGTGGCAGGCAGAATCTAGGAAATACTTCCCCAAAGCCACCTTTGTGTTCTTTAAAACAAGCTTTTGTTTATGCTGCTGCTGCTGAAATATACTTGAGAATCTATCTGAAATATATAGAAAAATAACCTGAGTCCTCAGTCTACCTTCAGCTGTATTTTTCTTGAGGCTCTGAGACTCCTCTCCCTCTGCAGAGCAAACACAGCTTTTGCAGGATAAAGCTGCACTTATGTAAGTTTCTGAGAATGCCAAGTTGAAAGTCTGACAGAAGAAAAGCTTCTGGTAAAAATCTATTTTTTGTCTTTTCAAGAGATCTAATCTATCTTCTGTGCATTCCTGACCTTCAGAAAGCATTTTCATCTCACACGTTAAGTATAACAATCCTCTTAATGGGGAACATTTTGTTAGAGCTTTAAATTGGGTTACGTAAATTATTTGTAGTTCTGACAGCAGGTTTCTCTTCCGTCCACGAGGACACTTGTTATGAGCTTGCTACAAGGTTCATTTGCAATCACTGCAGATAATCATCTGAAGGGACTGTTGGAAAGGAGATTTTTTCTGGGGCATATGCTACAAGTTTGTCAAGACTTTTTATATAAAAGCAGCATTTTTGCCAAATAATTTGCAGTACAGTAACATGCATCAGAATTAAGACATCTCTGATGGTGATGGTAAACTGAGTGAACAAAAGTTTTTCTAACTTTAACAAACTTTAGGAGGTACAGAACACAAAGGGGAAAAAAGATCCCCCAAAATATATTTGTCTGTAGGTGCTACTGAGCACGTCTCAGTTCATGGTTTTACTTTTGTTGACTGCAGTAGGAATTGCAGTCAGGATGAGGTACTTTGTTCGCACTAGGTACTTGTTCAGAAAAAAAACAGTAGAAAAAGTATTCAGAGGTTACAGCACTACTTTTAGCGTTGTATCAGAGCGGCCAGTGTCTTAGAAACACACTTTGCAATACTCACTTTTCATTCTTTCTGCTCCCCAGCCCCTAGTCAGGCACAGCCTTAGACACTGGTTTTGAATAGGAAGAGTTCTCTGGCAGCAGAGCCCTCCTGCCTCCCTTTCTCTTGTCACTGGTAAGGCTGATTGAGGAAAAAAGTTTCTACTGATTCCATCGTGGGTGGGAAAAGAAAGGCATCATTTATAGATTTGGATTGATACTTAGGTTTCCTATTATATTTATGAGCTCTCAAAACCCCCTCCCAAATAAAGCAATAAAATGATATTTTATTAAAACGTAAAGCATTTTGCTTGGCTTTAAGAACAATGATTTGCTAAAACAAAATTTTAAAATGAAAACTTTCAAATGCATATATGGACATTTAATTTTTAAGCCTTTAAGAGCATTTCAGATTTTTTTCTCCCTAAGCAACAAGACCAAAAAGTTTCATCCCATGCTAAATATAAGCCAATCCAGTAAACCTGATTTCTACTCTCCTGCTGGCATTACATTCTCCACAACAGTGATGCAGAAACCAACAAAACTTTCTGCAACATCAGAATACTCTTAAGGAGCGACATTTTCAAGGAGGGGAAAACCTGTGGGTCTGTCAACCCCACACACACATGCACAAACACAAGAACCATGCAAAAAGTGCTCAGCAGAGAGGATCTTTATCCATAAAACTTAACATCTACTAAAATTTCCAATTCTGCCCAGGAATGCTTTACCTTCCTATTTCCAGTTGAATTGAGCTAACTGATGGTATTTTATCTTTCTCTCCACTTCTTTATTCAATGCCAAGCAATTCTTTTCAGCAGTCTATACAGAGTTGTCTCATGGTTTTATTAGCAGTTTTTCTTAAAATACATTATCTACGGAGAATGCAATGCATTAGGACTTCTAGGGACAACGTTAGTACTTCTAGGGATAATGTTTGCTATTCCTGTGAATTATCTAGAGACACTAGCTGATTAATATGAAATTATTTTATTTCTATAAAAGAAAATATATTATTATTTTGGCAATTCTCAAAGAGAAAGTGTTAGTTAGAGATTCATCTTTACACTTCTTTCTCTCTAAACAAACATGAGAGTATACACTCATGAGAGAATACACACAGACATTTAACTTACCATTACTGCAGCTATCTTTTGAATTCCTCAGTATCATTAATATTAAAGCAGAAAGAACAGAACAAACAATTATCCTAATGATACCACACCAGAATTAACAAGGTAATTTTTAAAAAGTCATCCAGAAGAAGTGAGAAGGTCAACCAGACAACACGAGTCAGGAATAGCTGTGCTCTGATGAGGAGGGGAAGGTTATGTTGCTGTGATATGAGTAGTGCACAGCTGTTACTCTAGTAATAATTCATCATATTAATATTTAAATGAGAGGAGGAGGAGGGCACAAGATTGTGTGTGACTCAATGGTCCCTCCCTGTCCTCAAGCAGAAAAATAGGCCACCAGTACAGAAGGAGCATTAGGAGCTGCAGAGTGGGAAGGTTTGTTTTCATTACCTCATGAATAAAAGTGGGCAAACTGGTCCCTGAAGAAGTCTAGAAATTATCCTGCTTTTACTACAGCAAGTCAAATTCTGTTTCTAGTCTCAGAAGCAGCCGTTGCCTAATGAACAAATTGGTGCAGGAACCAGTGCTCTAGGTCTGCACGTGGTGTTTCTTGGATTTCAGTGCATTTCCAGCAAGTCTCTACACTTCCTCCAGAGAGCTGCCTGCAGGAGTCTCGCCTGGCAGTCTCTCACAGGGAATTGCTGAACTGCTGCTGTACTTTGCCAGTTACCTAAAGACACATTTATAAAAACATTTCTTCGTGGGGACTAACTTAGCTCCAGGCTTGCTGCATTGGCTGGGCCCAGCGGGGCCTCTGGATGGGCAGGTCAGGAGACCTGAGGAGGAGCACCTGAAGAGGGTCTGGGGGTGTTTGAGGAGCAGCCCTGGGGAGCTGGGGCAGCTGCTGAGGGAGAACAGCAACACCCAGCAACAGCAGGCTCTGCTCGAGGTGGAAGGCTGGAGGAACAGCTGATGCAGGCATAACCCAGACAGATGTGGGTGGCATCCCTGGCAGGAGAGGCGGCCTGACTACGCTTGGTTGCATATAGGGTTGCACAACTTTATCCAACAATTCAATATAAACACACCTCTCACATGCTGGATTTGGGGAGGTTGGGATTTTCTTTTGTTCTCCTCTTTGTTAACAGAAGTGTTACTGACATAGCCCTGGTTGAGAATTGCCTTGTTGGCTGTGTAACTCTAAAAAGGTAATAAAAAAGAATTTAACCAGAAACAGACATGGGCTCCAGAAATGGCCATGAGGCTAAATAACAAATAGTTTGTAACAAAACAACTCCACAGAAAAGCGTTTGGTTTAGTGCTGGATATGAAAATACAAAGTACACAAAATACAACATTAGGAGATGCCAAACTCATGCTTTAACGTCACTTCTTGGGGCACCAAGGCAAATTCTTCATCAGAAATTTTCTGGTTTTTCCTGTTCAAGCAAAGACGTTCCTCCTGTCTTTCATTTTGTTAGCCTGATCCTTCATGAACAAGTTTGCAAACAACCTGAGTTAACATTGATATTATATTTAGCTGACTGTTACAAAGGTTTTGTTTACTGTATCCTGTACAAAATTATTTGTTACTAATACACTGCAGAAAACACTCCTCATCAGATCTTCTCCATATCCATTGCCAGCATCCCAGCAAAGTAACATTTAAAGCTGGTCCTCATGACTTGCTCCAATGGTTTTTACATAAAGCTGAATGAGGCCCCTGGACATGTTGGATGAATGTAGAACATTGATCTAGGCTTCTTTCAAAGAGTAGATGACAAGGGTCTGAAGGAAGATACCTCTTCTCTGTTTTAATAATAAAACAAACACATTAGCTTACAGGATTAGATTGTTCCTTCCTGGATTTTGGAAGTGCTGGAGGAAGAGACCACCCACACTGGGTTTAATCCCTGGCAGAGCCCTCCATCCAGCTCCACCACTGCTCCTGCCTCATGGCTAGGACAGATATGTGGGGCTGGAATTAGCCACCTACACTGATGTATCAGTTTAAATTAGAAGAAAAAACTGTGGACAAAGGCTAAAAAGTCTTTGCAGCCACCAAACAGCTAATTGAAGGCAAATGTGTCATGGAAGATAAACACTTTCAGGTACAGACTGGGCCAGCTGACAGATTTAATAGCTTCCATAAAACACCAGATTGCAACAGCTTTTACAACTGTATTTATAAGCAACCATCAATTTCCATCTGGGCTTGGTGGCTACCAGATCAGTGTGCAATGTTTGAGGAGGTGCAGAAGCCCAAGCTCGTATTTGTTCTTCTTTCAGTGGCAGAAGTTGCCAGTTTATTGCAAATCCATGGTCTTGATTCAGAAGAGGCTACAGCCTCTATTGATGAGTACATTTCAGGTTAAGGTTTTTTTTAGGATTTATCTAATGCCTACTCAAATACCACAACATTCCAGCCTATGCTTTTAGTTAAAAAGAAAAAAAGACAAATTTATGCTTGCCCTGGGAACGCAGGGATCGATGTGAAGAGCCATGCTGACACCCCAATCCCCAAGCCCTCATCATATGCAAACTCTAATTGAATTAGCGAGTGTTAAAGTGCAAGCACCAAATGCAAATGGCTGGGTACAGCCCTGGCATGCTCAAACACAGCCTACATCTGTGCCAAATTCTTCCTTAACCAAGCCTCCATGGCTTGGACTTCCTAGTTGAAACTGGGCAGTTGAGCTTTCCCAAGGCCACACAAGAGGACAGACGCCCCTCTGGCTCTGCCAAGGCCACGTGTTCCACTTCAGATATTAACAAATGCTCTCAGAAGTGCTGTGTCTATTTTAGATTCCAAGTAACAGCAGCAAGGCGTACGTAGTTATTTAACAGTCAAAAGAGAGAGGTAGGCTTTTTATAGTCTAAACTTTATGAAGTGATAAAGATCTATTAATCATCTAACATGCAGTTTATCTACAGACAAATAGGATTAAAAATAGCGCAGGTAGTTTCGGCTCCTATTTTTTTTCCCTTAATTGGCATGAGAACAGCAAGCTGGAAGATGAGGAAAAAGAAGGTTGCTGAGATGCCGAGCACAAGGCTGTGGCTGAGCTGCAACCAGAGCTCTCTCAATTATTTTCTCTCCCTGATGAGAAGCCAGGTCTTAGGTACCCTTGAGTGGCCCTTTTCGGTAATGAGGATCTCAGTATTTGGCCTATTCATATTTTTCATTTCATTTCTCTGCACTTGGTCCAGGAAATCACAAGGCTTGTCTTGGCATTTTACCACAGGAATCAAATGCAAAGAATTATTCATTTTAAGTGCTTGGCTCTGCCTCAGAGTTTTTTAATCTTTCCTTTCCTAAATGTAACTGATTGACAGGAGTGTGTATGCCTGGGTCAGTTTTCAACTCATGTTCCTAATAGCTTAACTTGAAAGAAATACAGTTTCACAAAGAATTTTCCTTGGGACAGTCAGAAAACCCCTTCTTGTCAATAAATAATTTCTACCAAGTGAAACACTGACAGAGCTATGCTGCTCAGCTAAGTATACTGTGAAACATTAACCTCCTTCCCTGTCCCGTGGTGGCAGAGACTGTGTTTTGCTGCTTTGTGACCCATGATTGACCTCACCATGAACTGCCATATTTTCAGCACATCCCCTTGAGATTTGGGATTGAGTTGGCACCTATATTTAGAAGCAGATGGGAAACAGCAACTTTCATTTCTTCCTTGTCTCTACCGAGCATTCTATACAGTGAGAGTGGGGCAGGTAGTGCCATGACCCCTGCTTGTCATCCAGGACACAAATTAGCTCCTGTTGCTGCTGGACGGGAACCTTGACACTGGAGATGCCAGGGCTGTCATTCCATGGAGCTCCAGGATCTTGCCCTAAATTCCTGAGGGCGTCAAAGGGTGAGAAGCTCTGGGAGACCCCTCCATACTCCAACAACACCAGCAGGAGAGGTGATGCCGAGCAGCACGTGGACAGGTGCCACCTCACCAGTATCCTGATTGACACTGTGCCTCTGGCTCTTCCCTCTCCACTCCTTCCAACCTCGCCCCTCCACTGAGTAAGTTTCTCTACACCCACACTTCTCCACACCCACAATTCTCTCTCCTTCACTTGCCATAATATGCAAGCCCTGACACCCATTCACTGCTGTTAGCAGGCCCAGCAAGGGAAGCCTGGGTCAGGCACCTGCTCTTGGGGTGCCAGCCTAGCAGAACAGCAGCCCTCCCTTCCAGCCGTGTCTCCAGAGGACCTTTTCTCACAGTGGCATTGCCCTGCACAGGGATCCATCTCAGCAGGGCTGCATGGCTTTGCCAAGCCTGCACCAGCAGCCCAGAGCTATTTTATAATTAGGATGCTTCACTCAAACAAGAGGAGCTGTTAAGAGACGTGTACAGAAGAGTGTTTTATGGAAAGGCTGGGTAAAGAAGAATAAGGCAGTTTAATGTCCTCACAAGGAGCACTGATCCAAAAAGGAAAGGAAAGGATTTTTCTTTTTATTAAAAGCCAAATCAGACCAAGCTCCACTTTTCCCTCAGTGTCAGCAGAGCACCCAGCCTCCTGTACAAAGGCTGCTACAGCCCTGCTCACCTGCCCAGGCCTGACAGTGTTGCCCTCAGAGAAAGAAAAAAGCCAAACCAAATAAACAAAAAATCCACTCTTACTCAGAAGTGAGTCCTGCACCTGTGCAGAGCAGCCACAGCAGAGCCAGGACAGCTGAGGAGAGATGAGGACAGTGTGTGGAACTGCTCCCACAGCCCAGAGCCCACAGCTCCTGGAGGGCCCCACGCTGCAGCAGGGCCAGCACGGGCATCCCCCTCTGTCTGCCCTGTGCCCGAGCTTCTCTGGGAGCCTGTGCTCCCAGCAGAGCCCAGGGACACAGGGAACAAAGTACATGCCATGTTGTGGCCAGGCTTTGCCAGGCAAGAGGTCACAAAGGGCGCTGAGCTGCCCCATGCTTCTGGAGGTGAGGCTCGGGCTTTGGCCTGCTATTTGCACGCTCAGTAAGAGGTGCCCAGGACCAACCTGCACGGCTCAGCAGGAGCAAACCAAAGGAAAAAGCCATCTGGCACTCACTGTCTGCACGTCCAATTAGCACTTGTACTTATGAGAGCTGCTCCTCAGCCAGGTACCTGTGTCTGCCACTGAGGCTGGTCACACTGGGTTTTGTCACCAGGGCCGTGGTGGTGCCGCCTGCCGTGGCTGCTCTGTCTGCTCAGTGCTGGCCACCCAGCACGTCCTGGTCTCCTGCTGGCTCAGCACGAGGAGCTGAGTGTGGAGATGTCTCTGGGATGCTCTCTTGTCTGGCATCTCCCTCCAGAAGCTTGTGGTTGAACTCTTGTTATTTTGCTTTCAGCACCAGCAACTCTCATACTTCAACAGAGATGCTCAAGCAGGATTGAGAAACCCAGAACTCTGCTCTACCTGCTTTACCTGCTCAGCCTCCCTTTCAGCCCTCCCTTGGCCAAGCTGAAGTAACTTCAGCAGCTTGGATGGTAAAGCGTTTAGCCTTTAGGTCACAGCTGGGGGGAAGTTGTAATGGCAGCATGGACACAGCCATCCTTATGCAGTCCTACAAATCCACAGAACTGTAGAATCACAGAATGGTTTGGGTTGGAAGGCACCTAAAAGATCCTCTAGTTCCAACTCCCTGCCATGGGCAAGGACACTTTCCACTAGACCAGGTTACTCAAAGCCCCAGCCAACCTGACCTTGAACACTTCCAGAGATGTGGAATCCACACCTTCTCTGGGCAACCTGTTCCAGTGCCTCGCCACCTTCATAATGAAGAATTTATTCTTCATATCTTACCTAAATCTACCCTTTTTCAGTTTAAAGCCATTCTCCCTTTCCCATCACTACATGGCCTTGCCAAAAGTCCTTCTCCAGCTTTGTTGTGGCCCCCTTAGGTAGTGCCTGCTGGATATGCCCAACCATGTGGGACAAATTCACGAAGAGTGATTCACCCTTGTGCTACTGACCTGACCCAAGAGCTTCAGATGTGTGTATTCACACAGACTAAAAGCATGACATTCAAAAGAAATACACCACCCCAAACATGGAAATTTTCCTGCCACATCCTCACTGTAGTTGGCTTAGTCTTGGCCTTGTAAATGAACAAAGCCTAATTCTGGCAAAGGTAGAAAAACCTCTGTCAGGAGCTCGAACACTGTTTGTTAAAACAAAAGTGTTATAGGGAAGGAGAATGGGGAAAGAGGAAAGGGAAAGAAGGAAGGAAAGAAATCAACAGAGGCTATATTGTGCATGAGGATCAGGCAGCTTAGAGTGCCATAAAATCCTTTATACAAATATTCTTGCTGTAAAATAAAATAGCAGCTCTTCTTGGGGAAACTGCAGCTACCCTCAGTATTACAGCAACAGCCTGAATGATGCCATATGTTTTTCTTTTTGAACCAATTGCTCTCACTTGTGGTATGTACCTGTATCCTTACAAAGTACTTCAGATCCAGCATATCAAGTTCAAGTGGAAACCGTTTAATAGATTTATACACTTAGGCTGGATAGGGCTTTGTTCCATAACTGTTTCTCATGGTGAGATAACAGAACTGCATGAGTCACTAACTGTCCATCAAAACACACATAGGTTTATTCATGACTCTCCTTACCCCTGGGAACAGATAAACAGTTTAGATATCCTTCAATTAAATCTCTCCAGGACCACCTAGTCACAGATTTGTTTTTGATTTCCTATTTTTAAAAGCTTTTGTCCCTGTCTGCTGAGTTCACTACAGGCAAAGTTGGTGCAATATGACTCTTTTTTATTTCAATCCCTGGTTTTGCCAGAAGGTTAGTCAACATCTTTAGTCCTACCCCACTTGCTCAGACAAAATCTCACTGATTGCAAAGATGAATGGGGCTCATTTTCTCATTTTGTCCCATGGGACAAGAAACATACTTTATAATGCTCCAGGTTACTATGGCTCAGATATACTGCCAGAGCCTTCCAGCCTGTTCCAGGGCAGATTTCCTGTATCCCAGACAGCTTCCCATTTAAACAGGCACAGACTTCCTTCCCACCATGCAGGTGGGACCATAAGTACCCATGACCCTGCATTATCAAGCCCATATCTCCTGAGCAGGTCACAAGGGCATAGTGGGAGCAAAGAGGTAGTGTTTAAGCCACCAAACAGTTATTCTTTCATCAGAGCAGCAATGAAACCAGCACTGCACAGATCCAAAGAGGAAATTCTGCCATAATAAGCTTAGATCAGAATGCAAAGTAGGTGGAAACAGGCCAGTTAATGACTTCCAGCTCCTGCATGAAGAGCAGAGTGGAGGAGGACAAATGGAGCAGTGTCTGACCTTAGCTTGAGAAGTCACAGAGCTCCTTTCTTCTAGATGCTCCATTTGTGTATTTGGAGTGGGGGTGGCTTTAGGGATGAATACACACAACAACACATAAAAACATGCCACTCATTTAGATCTAAAATCAGACAGGCTTCCACAACATTCTGCAGTATTAATAGTTAGATTTTCATGTAACTCATTACAGGACAGAGCTATTTCATGAATTCAGATATCACACTGAGTCCTAAGGGCAGTGCTTCTCCCTTGGGGCTGGGAAGGCAGGAAAGAGAGGAAGGTCTGGAAGCCTACTTGCACTTGGGTCTCTTCTTTCCTTGCTCACAAATTTCAAACCACGCACTTCTAAAAGATACTGAACTTGTCATAGAATAAAGGGCACAGCCACAACCTCATGTTTCACAGGACAGGGAGAAATCCTCCAGCATGCAACCACGTCATCCAACTAGGGCTACAGGACAAGGGAGGGGAAAGAAAACTACATCTGTGACCTGCCAGTGGATTAGCACTGAAATAAAGATTGAGGTCCGTGATATACAGCTCTCTCAAAACTGGGCTTGATAAAAGTCCAGGCTCTACCCACACAGCAGGACCAGTAACTGCCTGGGAACCAGCAACAGGCCCAGGCCAAAGAGAAGCAGGTCAAGAGTCTCTAAGGCTCAATACACGCAACCAAAAAGGCCAAAGAGTCTGCAGGACTGTACAGACAAGCAGCAGGGCTGCCTCAGGCCCTGCTACCCCTCTGCATCATCATCCCACTGAAGATGGTTGGCTGGTCCTGTGTTTCTCAGATGTCTGCCTTTACTGGTCACAGCCCTTTCAGACAGATGGAAGTTTGGGACTTAAATTCCAGACTGCCACTCTTTTGCCACTAAAGCACCCAGCCATGCCATTCCCCTGACTCCAACAGGCCCTCAGATTTGATTTCCCACAGAGATCACCTCTATTCTGTCCTGCCTCTGTCCCACCCCTCCAGAGGCTGAGAAGCAGGTCCCATCTCTTCTATCCCCTCATTCTGAGAAAGATGATGGTCAAGGCATTCCCAGACAGCCAAGCAATCTGTGCTGCACTCACTGCCACGTTCAGCAGACAAAGTTCAGGGACACCCTTGCTGGGAGAATGACCCAGTCAGTCACCGCTAGCAGTGCCTCAGGTGAAACCTCCTGAGACAGAGAGGGGTGAGAAGCACAAAGACTCACACTGACAGCACTGCTGCTGAGAGACACTTTTACACTTCAGCACTCTCAGAACTGGAAAAAGGTCTTCTAGTGCTGAACAAATCCGAAACATTAACTTTCAGAAGTGTGGGAAAACACTTGTGCCTGGTTCTTTTGGAGCATATGACCCTCACTTTGAGTGCAGGCTTCCACCCAAAACTGAAAGCAAAACTGCTGGAACCACAGACTTTTACAGAAACTCTGCTGAAAATAACCACCCTAGCTCAAGTTTACTAAAAATTCAAATCTGTCCTGTGGGCAGGGTACTGGCTTTCAGGCTGATAAGGAGAACAGCAGCTGGGGGTGCCAGGGGAAGGACTAAGGCAGAGAGAGAGCCAGGAGCCCAGCCCTGCTAGCCAGAGCAGCGCCAGCAGCTCTGAACACCTACCCCTTGAACCACCACACCTGTTCCTGAACTGCCAGCATTTCTGAACTCAGTCCCTGTACATGACAATGAGGTTCTTTGCCTTGATTACCATATCTGTTTGCTGTCCATTGGGGAATGAGGACTGTAAACTTTCCCAACAACTTGCACAGATGCTTTTTGAGCTTTCTGCTCCCCTTGCTTTGAGGCCACTCTGCCCATGCTCCAGCCATGACCTTGTGCCTTCCCTCTCTGTTGTATTCCAAGCTGGAAGCCTACTCCACTTACTCATTTTAGCACCCTATCCTCCTTATCTGTTGTAAAGTCAGCAGTGTGAAGAACGTGGGACAAAACAGCACTGGGATGGGACACCTAATGTCAGGAATAGCTTCCCTGGCTCCTTGAGCAGGACTGCAGCTTGACAAACCTTGTTTGACAGACACCCATTGCAAGCCTTGGAGAATGTGGGAACAACTCTTCCCTCCTGTGAGTTGGATCTGTTGCTTTTCACCCTGGATAAAAGGCTGTTCAGCACTCAGGGCTGCCAGGATTTCCAGAAGCTGCTCTTCCCTTGTTTTTTTTTTTCCCCTCATAAGCCACAGACAGAAGAAAACCACAGAGGGAAGAAAAGCCTTTAATCAGCATTGGAGATTTGGCTACTATACTTCAATTCTCTCTTTTATTTTTCAAACAGGCAGATCTATAGCAGAGATAAGCATATGCCTACGCAGTTTGCTGAATCAGAATCAAAAGAGTACTCAGATTCTCCACTCAAAAATTGCTTTGATACCCCAGTTATGCAATTCACTTAAACAGTACATGTAAATGAAATACAGTAATTTCACGATTATAAGCCGCACCTGAATATAAGCCGCACTT